>CAEMYA010000124.1:703427-719046 GCA_903131615.1 Diplodus sargus
ATGGTGCAGACTCTCTCTCTCTCTCGCTCTCTCTCTCTCTCTTGCCTTCCTTTTTTTCTTATGTTTAGAGGCCACACACACATGACCTCACCTCTCCCAATCCCTTGGTCCCATTGCTACCCTGTCCCTCCGCTTTAATCTCCCTCCTATTTCTCCTTCAGTGACAGATCTCGTCCTGACATATTAAAGGATAAGGCTGGCAGTGTTATGTAGTTTTTTGTCAACAAGTCCTCAAGCCAACATTGAACTGATCCCACTGACAAGTATTATCTGTATGGACAAAACCAGATGAATCTTATTCCTCAGTGCCATAGAGCTCTATTGTAAAAGCCAGTAAAAACACACCACATGGGCCACACTGTTGAACAGGTTTACATCTTCCTTTATTATGGTGAACATGGGCACTGTTGTTAATGCTAAGTCAGTCCCACAAACACCATCTTGGTGCATGAAATACTCAACCAGGGCAACAAATCGGTATTAATCCGCAGGTGAAAAAAAGTCCGCAACAAATGACGGATTTCTTCCTGTTTGAGTAACTTCTGCTTTGGTCTTTTCACATGGCTAGGATGTGTTGAACGTAAGTCAATAAAAAAATAAAGCAATTTCAGCAATAGACTAGAGCAAACTGAGATCTGAGTTTTGTGTTTTTGTGTCATGGATAATCTAGTGAAATCCAGATACAGCATCAGCAGCGGCGCCCTGTTTGATTCCTATGACAGCTGCTCAGTGGCACATGAGACAAAGATAACGTTTGACCATAAAATGACCTGGATCCTCCACACAGCTTCCACATTATGCAGCCAATAGGAGGCTTGGTTCGACCAGACTGCATTTGCTTTCTTGTCTAAATAACATTTCCTGTTTCTCTCTCGCCTCAATTCAATTCTATGAAGGTTAGACATTACTATAATTTTTAAGTGAGGCAAATTAATTATGCAGCTCGAGTCCTCTTAATTAACTGAATGTAGCAAAGTAACAAAGACCGAATACTGGATGGTACAACTGCCATCAAGAGATCTACTTATCAGTATTCTCATAAAGTAAAGGTAAAGTCACCCACACTGTGGCCTCTTCTGTGGAAGCAGCAGTAGAACAGCTCCTTTGATGATACAAAAAGATTCCGCTTTAATTTAAACTTTAGTTATATTCAATAAATCTCATCAGTGTTTTACCGTCTCTGCGCCTTCCTTCCCTCTGTCAGTGCCTCCTCATCACCTTTTATCATCAGTTCAGTCTTCATCCATGAATCAGCAAGCACGCCTAAGAACGCCCACACAACCATAATTCAAACGCTTTCCCACAGTCTGCAAATGCAAAGTGCGTGTGTGTGCGTGTGTGTGTGTGTGTGTGTGTGTGTGTGTGTGTGTGTGTGTGAGAGAGAGAGAGTAGGAGATGCACATGACCTTCATAATGCAATTAGAATAGAAAGAGGCAGTAGGGTCTTTTTGGGCTCAAGGCATAAAGACTTCTCTGCATAGATGAGTCACTTGCTGCTCCGCGGTATTCTTCCTGTCAGTGTTGTGTGACATGATATGAGTCAACTTTATCTGTAAAAACACACACACACACACACACACACACACACACACACACACACACACAGAAACACTTTCTTCTTGCACTTTTCGTCAGAAAACACCTCACATGATCACAGACTCACACATTGCTCTCTGGTCAGCCTTTCACCTCGGCACCAGCGCCCCCCCTTCATTCACTAATTGGCCCACAATGAATGGACTATTATTCGTCCACCTCCTTCTCCTTCTTTTGCCCTCCTTTCCCCTCCTCGTCCTCCCTCTTCCTCTCCCGTCATCCTCCCGTCACTTTGTTTTCGGCAACACTCGAGGAGAGGAAGGAAGTGCGTGGATGAGTGTGTGAACCCTCATGCTCTTTATTCCCTTTCTTGTCCCTCTTGCCTCTTGTTTTCCCTCTGTTTCTGTTCCTGGTGAGTCAAAGAGGTGAGCCGAGGGCCCCTTAATGTACACAGAAAAGAGAAGGGCCCCTCTTAGCTTTCCTCTGTAGTAGACTCAGAGAAAGGCTGAATAACCCTTTTTATAGAAGGAAGGGCAAGATGCTGGAGACATCTCAGAGATGAAAAGAGGATCCAGGGTCGTTAGTCTGTAGTCACTTTCTTTTCTTTTCTGCCATTGGTGGATGTGTGAATAGGTTGGTGTGAGAGGGGTTTCATGGGGTTAACTGAGGTTGAAAGCAGTGTGTCAGGTATTGGATCAGTCTACAAGCTGGTGTGCTCAGTTCTGAAGCTATATCTCCCTGTCTGTCATCGCTAAGCTAAGCTGCTATTAAAGAGACAGAACCCTGTCACATGTGATTTGATGCAATCTACCTGCTGGAACATTTTTGATTGACTCGACCGTATTATGTGCGCTGCCAAAGCGGATTCTCTCTGACCTCTTGCTCTCTTTTTCCCTGTTTCTCTCTCAGGACCTCATTGTGGACCAGACTATAGAGAAGGTTTCATTCTGCGCCCCTGATCGTAACTATGACAAGGCCTTCTCCTACATCTGCAGAGATGGTACTACCAGACGGTGGATGTGCCACTGCTTCATGGCTCTCAAAGACTCGGTGAGGGGGCAGCTAACCTTCCATCCGACCCTCAGGGATTTTCTCTGTATAGATAGTTCGAAGTCCAGACGACATGTCTGAGCTAGCCTCTGTTCTATTATCTTATGTAATTCAATACAGTCTCTCATTCAGCATTTCTTTCATCTGTCTTTTTGAAAAAATTCTAATGTGTTAACAGGGAACAATGGTCATGTCAAATTGGCCTCACCGCAGCAGTTTCTATTAGAAGTTGAAACCTTATGAATTTAACTAAGCTGTGCTGAGTTCCAGCGTTCCAGCAAAATCACCCAGAAGTAATTATATAGCCATATATATTTTATATATGTATATTATATACTATGGGTCAATTGATTGTCAGCCTGGCCGATTATCGGCTCCAATATTCAATAACTGGAATCAAATGTTTTAATAATGAAACTGAAAATGCAGCATGCAATCTGCAAATAAACAAGTAAGATGTTATCAAATAAGTGTAGTGGAGAAAAAAGTATAATATTTGCCTTAGTAGTGGAGTGGAAGTATAAAGTAGCAGAAAACGGAAAAAATCAGGTAAAGTACATCAACGTTGTACTTAACTACAGACTTTGAATACATTCACAAAAGCCTCAGTTTAAGGTAAATCGACACTTGTGGTTTGAAGACCAGACAGCCTTGTCGGGGACCATGTAGTGTGTCCGAAAAAATGTGTGAGCTTACCATGTCCCTTTGACCAGTGCAGGGGTTGTGGGAAATGTTTAGAACTACAGCATATACACTAATATTTGACTGTTATTTTTTTGATGAAGGCCAGTATCTACACAGAGAGGGAACCACGTGACACACAATGGAGAAGAACTCTGTATCAGGGCTGTATTTTAAGTAGTTTCTGTTGTTACAAATGCTAATTGGATTTTGAATGAGGTTTTGTTACTCTTGAACCAGAACAAGGATGTTGCCGTTTCACTTAGTCTCAGATTTCTGCGGCGTCCTTTGTGCTAAATGATAAATTCTTTATTATATACGAGAAGAATATGTCTGAAATGTAGACCAAATGAAAACCATTCCCCTTGTTTAGATTTTATACACAAGAGAAATCACAAGTTAAAAGTCTCAAGTTCAGCTGTGGTCGGCAGTGTGTGCACATGAAATGGAATGCACTGCGTTGTTTTTCTGCCTTCTTACAGCTGTTGTAGTATTTCTCACCTCTGTTGTTTCATGCTGACTGACCTTGGGATGGGGAGGTTGGAATGTAAAAGACGGCCGCAGTAGAACCAGTGCTGTCATGCCTAGGTTGTGGTTTCAACCCCATGGTGGTTTCATCAGCTTAGACTGTGAGTTGGATTATTAATGTGGATGGAGGAGAGCGCAGCACAGACCTGCAGGATTAGGAGAGGGGATTAGGCAGAAGCCTGTGGAGTTATCTGTCCATTTCTGTCTGTCTCCATTTCCACCACCACTCTCTACATCTCTATAGGCTCACCTCAAACTCAACTGTCTCTCTTGTAACCGCCATGGCTGTCTATAAAGAGAGAAGGAGTGTGGGAAGACAGTGAGAGAGAGGTTGTGGAAGGTAGAAATTCATTGCAGAAGGCAGCCTGGAATTAGTTGCCCTCTGCGCCTCAGAGCGTGAACCCAGGTTGGCGTTTGACAATGAAAGAGATTTGAGGGTGATAATTGAACCCTAATCCGATCTTCACCGTGACCGCTGAAAGGTTACATGAACAACAATCACACGTGTTGCGTATAAACATTGTAAAGCCTCTGTAGAGAAACACACATTCAATACAGCTGATGGGATATGACTTCTAAACTGTGGGTCATGTCTTTGTATTTTGCTTCACCAGGGTGAGAGGCTGAGCCATGCAGTTGGCTGTGCCTTCGCCGCCTGTCTGGAGAGGAAGCAGCGCAGGGAGAAAGAGTGCGGCGTGACGGCTTCCTTTGATGCCAGTCGCACCTCATTTGTGCGCGAGGGCTCCTTCCGCGCCAACTCCTCCTGCAGCCAGCAGGGCAGCAGCAGCGAGCGCGATGACAAGCTGCCGGACAAGAAAAAAGGTATTTTTAAAAATTCATGCACATATACAGAAGTGTCCTTTAAGAAATGCTCAAACAGTTTGTATGTAAATGTTTTCATTGTACTGTACAGCAGTCTCAAACGATCATATACGTCCTCCTTCAGACCAACCGTCTGCAATCCCTGCCCTCCCACCTGGCACCGCCTCCCCGCCCGAGGGTGCTGCGTCCCCCATGGAGCGGCCGGAACCAGGTGGGCCTCACGCCATCCCACGTCGCCACGCGCCCATCGAGCAGCTGGTGCGCCAGGGGTCGTTCCGGGGATTCCCTGCCCTCAGCCAGAAGAACTCCCCCTTCAAGAGGCAGCTGTCACTCCGCCTCAACGACCTGCCGTCGACATTGCAACGCAAGACCGACTTCCAGACCAAGAACCCCGGTGAGTTGAGAGGTTCTTGAAGTTAGACTCACAAGTGTTGGTGAAGGGACCTTGTGACCCTCCTAACTTCTGTTATCCTGGATCCCAAGCTTTCGCTGCTGTGACCCCTTTTGTAGAAACACTGCTATAATAAGGTTCAAGTTTATTTTTTGAGAAAGAAGAGGACGCTCCTTTACTGAACTTGATTTTTTTTCAGCCGTCCCTTTTGAAATAAATTAATAGAAATTGTATTTGGGGCCCATCTACAGAAACAAAGTTGGTGTTTCTGCTTGGTTCACTTACTTGAGAAGCTGTTTGATAAAGAGAAATCTAAAGTACACGTCCCCTCCCCAACTGAATCATTTTTATAAGGTCACTTAGAGGGATTGGGCTACATTTTATAATGATCTGATTTTCAATACAAAATATAAAATGAACCGGAAAATGCTTGGCAAAGATAAATAAATAGGAGCGCTTTAATTAGCTGTAAACTGAGAGGGACCTGAATCTAATGGTGGCTGATGATATTAACTTGCGGATGTACACTAACAATGGTCTTGTTTTTCAAGGAACTTATTCTTGACATCAAAATGTCTTTCCAGTACCAACAGGGAAATCAGATTGCAAATGCGAAAAAAATACACATTTCTCAGAATGATTTTGCAAAAGTAATTTTTTTTGTGTGCGTTCAAACATGGTCAAGGAACATTACTACTGCCCTTACACAAACACAAAGTCCTCACACCATGCATCATGGTTCCACTTGCGTCATGACTGGAGCGTCTGACCCCCATCTAAAGATGCCCTGTGCAATCACAGTGAAGAACAAAAATCAGCAAATCTCAGATGCATTTATATTCGTGTTTCATCACATACAAGGTGTAATCATTCAGTGTAATCCCGAAACTCGCCTTCCATTGAATGTGGGCCGAGATGAAAAGCAGTTGTGTGAAGCACTGTTTCTGATTGCTGTCAGTGCCAGCGCTGACTGCTGGGCATGTACGGCTCTGGAAGCTCTCTTTACTAGAAAACAATTAAGAATAACTGACTTACCCCTCACAGGTTGATGTATACACACACACACCAACGCGCACACAGAGACACACCTACTCTGTGTGGTGCCACAGGATCATAGCGTTCAGTAGCGAGGCTGATTATAGTCATTAGGAGAGATGAGTGAGTTGACTAGGGGACGCCACTGACTGGAATACTAAACTACAACATTCAACTCTTGCTCACTCCATTTCTCATAATGTGTATGTGTATATATACATACACATACACATACACACACACACACACACACACAGAGATGCACACACTAGCAGCCAACTCCACTGCCTCCCTGCTCCCTTGTGACTCTCTGAACAATGTGTGTATTGATTTGTGCGGTCAATCAGCTGTCCTGGTTAGCCTTCAGCAAGCCCTCTGCCAGCCCTCAAAACCTGCACTGAGAGAAACACACACACACACACACACACACACACACACACACACACACACACACGCACACACACACACATGCAGACACACATGTGAGTGCTCCTGAACTCTGTGAGACACTGACAAGAGTAGGGAAAGAGAAGGATCACAGGGTCGGACTTTGCCCAACAAAGCACAGAGGAATCGTTAATGGGAGACCTTAGACACGCCTCCAGCACCCTGTGCATCCAACATGATCCACAGCCTGTTGCCACACAATCCACTCAGATGAGACAGAAGTGCATTTATTAGAAGAGACACAGCACACATCGGATTGGATGTTTGAGCCACAATGAGTCATCTGTGCGGAACATTTTTTAATTTACTTTACTTTAATCTCGGTCCACTGATTCATTCCTCTGCATGTGCGACGTATTACCACAATGTCAAAAATGTCATCAAACTCCTCTTTGTCAAGTGTTTTGGACAACTGTGCATGCAGAGCATGGATTGGGACAGCAACAACAGGAAGGATGAGGGAGTGGAAGAGAGCAGAAACAAAATTCCTCTGTCTGTGAAGGGAGGGACCAGGGGACAAGGAAGAGGGAATTAGATATGATATCTATTTATATCGGCGGTCTGTGCAGGAGAGGTTTAAAGCTGTAGTCCAAACCAAAGTCAGACGGGAACACTATGCCGCCTAATCCCTCACTGGTCAGATCAGTTACAGTCAGTTAAAACATGGATAAGCCAAGCCAAATTTG
Organism: Diplodus sargus; assembly: GCA_903131615.1. Lineage (NCBI taxonomy): Eukaryota > Metazoa > Chordata > Actinopteri > Spariformes > Sparidae > Diplodus > Diplodus sargus. The sequence continues at coordinate 710,604 of CAEMYA010000124.1, forward strand.
CCTCTGTCTGAGTCATCCCTGTGCACAAGACTCACAAGGTGATGACATAACAGGCTAAAATGTAAATAGGATATCATGCTACATAGGGAAGGGTAATTGATGCAGTTTATCTTGGCTTGTATGAATCTTTTTATTTTCAATAAGAAGGCCCTGATTAGCACAATACCATGTTTGTCTTGAGAAGCCTGTGTTGTCAGTGCTTTGTAGGTCACAGCGGCTAGAATCTAAGTCTTCATATGCTCCAGTTTCTTTGCGTTTGATGCTAACTGGGTCTGTTACACAAATGATTAAATGTTTTTTTCTCGTTCTTTTTGATTTTTTGTCCCTCTGCTCAATCCTCCTCATCTCCCACTCCTCCTCGCCATCATTTTTCTCTCTTTTCTGACCTCGCCTCTCCCTTGTGTGTCCTTTTCTTGCTTGTACCAGAGATGGAAATGGGCTTGCCATGTGAGGGAGACAGTAGTATCAACGCCCTGTGTTGTCAGATCAACAACTCCTTCACGAAGCCATCGGAGGAGCTTTTCTCAAACCCCACTCTGGCTGCAAATGGTCCTCCAACCTGCACTGTGCCCCCTGTCCTGCCTCCACCACCTGCACCAGTTCAGGGTAAGCATCAGATCAATAGTGATATTGATTTTTTCAAAACAGTGCACACTCTGAACAGAGCTCAGTGGTGAGGAAATGATTACCCTTTTTCTGAATCGTTAACTTTATCCCTCCAGCCACTTCTTCCTGGGTGCAGCCAGAGCCTCCACTCCACTCTCCTCCTGCGGTTTCCGTGGCGATGCAGATGCAGATGCAGATGCAGATGCAGAGTGGACACAGGCGCACGCCCTCTGAGGCTGAGAGATGGCTGGAGGAGGTCTCCAAGGCTGTCAAGGCTCAACAGACCCCACCTCCAGGCCCCGTCATCCCCACCATCCCCGGACCCCCCTCAATGTCAAGTCAGCAGATGTCCAGTCAGGCAGCTATATCAGCCGCCCCAGTGTCCACTGTCCCTCTCTCCCTTGGCACCATGTCCAAACCTCTCATCTCTGGTCCCTCTGTACTCTCAAGTCAAGCCCCAATGCCCCTCCCGCCCATGTCAATATCATCAGTTCCTCTAATACCAGGCCCCCCTGTGTCAGGGCCCCCCATGTCTCTACCTTCTATGTCGATCCCCACAATGTCCGGTCCGAGCATGTCTGGGGCCCCCATGCTCCAACCTTCCCTTCCTGGGCCCCCAGGATCCCTTCCAAGCTCCATGCAGCCATTCCCCTTGGCTTTCGACACCACTCCAGCGCCTGTTGGAATGTTCGCCAGCCAGCCTGTCCAGCCGGCATTCGTGCCCATGCAGACCTACATGCCAGGCCTGGCCAGCAGTATGACCTATCCCAACGCCAGTGTGCCTGTGGTGGGCATCACACCATCGCAAATGGTGGCAAATGTCTTCTGCACTGCTGCAGGCTCATCTGGTGCAGGTGGAGCCATGGCCTCAGTTGGAGGGGGACCCAAAGTGGGGGCCCTCGGGACAGTTGGGCAGCACCATCCCCACCCAGGAGCACCTGGTGCAGTCGGGCATACTGGAGGGTTTTCAACACCACCATTCTCCTCCACTCCGCCACTATCAACAGCCATTAATGGCCTCCCACCGCACAGCAGCATCATGATGGACCTCCAGAATGGGACGTCCAACAGTGGCAGTAATTGTGGAGGCAGTAGCAGCTGGCCGCCAGAGGGCAGCCAGCTAACAGCTCCGGCAGCCAGCGCCTCCCAAGACGATGATCGTTTTGAGGCCAAGTGGGCCGCACTGGAGGCCAAACCAGCGCCTCAGCAGCAGCCTGGAAATAAGGCACCAGCTGCAGCAGCCAACCCGTTTTCCAACAATCTTCAAAAGACATTTGAGATTGAGCTTTAAGTCAGAGTTGGCCCCCCAAAGCTGTAGCTCTAGCCCTCGAATTAAAGCCTGAGAAAGCCTGGCGCTAATTCCAGCATCCCTGCTTGGAATAGGATGCTGGTCCTTAAAGTTAGCCTAGCATCTGATCGGTGGCGGCCTAGCAACCTGCCTCAAGCTCTCTGAGAGTCAATCTTATAACGATCTTAACTGCTTTCTTTACACTCCAACAGAAGTTTGCATGTTGCTGGGCTGCCATTGGACGATCAGGTTCGCTTGCTCATCAGACTTGATGGACTGAATCCTTTCACTCCACCCGCTAGCCACCTCTCTTTCCTGCTTACACTTTTCCACTCTGGCTTTTCTTTACCTGCTGCAAGCCCCTGGATGTACTGTAAGTGCCCCCCTGAGGACCAAGTGTGTGTGCGTGTGTGTGGGGGGGGGGGCAGCTCAGTGGTTTCTTTTTTTTAAAAGGGGACTCCACTCAGATGCATTCCAAACCCATGAGATGCTTTCTTCTTGGTGGAGAGTTGAGTGGATATGACTACATTACAACACATGCAGAGGAGCAGAGAAGCGATTTGTTGACTTATGATCAGACTGATTGTGAACTTAGCCAAGCACAGCAAAAGTCTGGACACCTGAAAGGACTAGCCAATGATGTAAGACCCGACCTTACCAATACAAAAGAACTTACTAACGAATAGCAGAGATTTATGGCCAAAATTATTTTATTTATTGTATTTTCTTTTTTCTTTTTTTTTTATCAAGTTATATATACTTAAAAATCCAATTTTTAAAGCAGTGTTTCAGGAGCGTTTTCATCCCCTATATTTATATTTGTTGAATCGTAAAGAGGAGGGAAAACAGTTAGCAGAAGGCTAACAGATGTGATCGAGCAGCAGTAGAGGGAAACTGAGTCGTGGTACAAGAACCAAATAGCAAGGGCTGACAGTGGAGTGGTGTGTAGTGCAACATGTGAGACAGTAAATGTATATAGCAGCATGTTTTTCCACCCATTAGCCCTCAAGTATACACTTCACTGCTGGTGAGGCTTCACTTTGGCTTTGTAGCCCATTTCTGTTGTAAAAGCCTTCCTTAAAGGGTTACTGGAACTCACTTCAGGATATCCAGCACACTGACACTCCGGACAATACAGCACAACAGTCCTTTGGACTCCATCTTCTCCAGACAAATCCAAGGAACTTCAACTCAGAGGAAACACAAAAACACTCTACAACACTGTGCAACTGGTTGACAAGATGATGCACTACATTCCAACATTCATAACTCCGTTAATGTGTTCAAACACAGGGTATATTGTCATCACGTACAGTATGATTGTGTATTCTCCTCTATGTACTACTGTATCAGTTGCGCTCATCTTCGATCAATGATCAGAGGTGAAAGGAGGAGAGGAACATGAGCAGACATAGGCAAATCAAAAAACGGAGAAAAAAAAAAATTATATATGTTTGAATTATTGAGGAGATTTGATTGATAGATTAAGAGGAAGAGAAAATATGGAACGGCAGAAGAAAAGACGAAAGAGGGAAGGAGAACCAGTATGTGAGAGACTGAAGGAGAGAATGGAGTTATATCTTTAAAAAAAAAAAATGAGACGGAGGAAGTCTGACGAGGGGGGGAATGAGAAAAGATATGAGCGAAGAGATAAGTGTGGTGAAAAAACTGAGAACAAAAGACAGATTCATCACGGAGCCCACAACCTAAGCACTGTCTGCCATGGTTAGCATCATGTTCCTCATCTCCTTAAACCTCACAAACAACACATTTGATCATGTTCTTTTGTTTTGTTTTTTTAAAAAGAAGAAGAAAAAGTCGCTTATTATATAACTGCAGTCTCATAAACAAGAATTTTTCAAAGTACGTGCGACTCCTTATAGAGTTCAAACTTGTCAACAACAAACCTTTCTGTGTTTACTTGCAGTTTCTGGCATGTTTCATAAAAGTTCAGGTCCGTTTCGAGAAGATGCTCCATTACAAAGTAGAGATGTTTATTATAGAAGGGCTTTTCCATTTTAGCGAACAGGTTTTTGTCTATATGTTATGTAAAAAAAACTGTAATCTGACCAGAGACGCTGCTGCCATGTTCCTCGGCAATTGAATTGTATGGATATGGACTGCCACTGATTAAGTTTCCTGCTCATTAACTCCCTGCAGTTTAATTAGCTTATTGGGCCTCTTCCTGTGGCAGCGATCCCATCTGATAGGCTGCCTTCTCAGAGAACCAAAATGTATGTGCCACCGGCCTGATTTATACCGTCTCGGATCCTCCCAGGGTTTTGTCCTTCGTTTTTCGGACAAATCGATATTGCTTCCCGACCAAACGAAGTCCGAGTTGCTCTCTCTACCCTCCTCTCTCTAAAGGACAAGACTGATTCACTCATGAAATCAACGCTTTTATTTCAGTGAAAATATATTTTAGCCCTCGACTCTTGTTTGCACGCCCTCCAAATTATAAATGTAGGTTAATTGTGTTCCGCGTTAAAGCAAACTAAATGACCTCATAAACTTGATTGTAAAACCATAGTTTAGTGATGGTAACAAAGCAAACCAGTGGAATTTATTTTTAATCTTTATTTACAGAATTTTTGTATTTAAACCTACATATTTGTATTGTAATTACATTGTACAAAAGATAAATAAAGTAATATAATATTATTCTGGCTCCTGGTGGTGGTGGCTTTTGAGAGTTTCACAAACAACTGCTGTTTTTTTCCTTTTGTCTTTTCCCATCACTCCTCTCATGACCTTTTTGATCTGTGCAATTTATCTCAGTATCTTTTACGCTTGCCTCCATCTTCGTTTCATTTCTGTCTCCCAGGATTCCAACTGCTTTGTCTTGTTATTGATCTGCCCCGTCTTTGTTTTCATGTTTGTTTCTATCCAGCCATTGACCAAATAGATGTCAAAAGTTTAAAAAACTGTGAAGTATTTCCATCAAGTAAACTGGAGCAGGTTAAACAGCTTTCTGGATGTCTTAAAGACACAGTGGAAAGCCGGGAAAGTATTCAAAGGTGCTTTTGTTGCTCCTGGTTCTGCAAGTAAAAGTCACGTTTATTTCTCTCACAGACGATTTTTCCTTACTCACAGCGAGAGCGCCTCTACTGCTTGAATGGGAATTAAACTGCCACAAATTCTGTTTGCAACTGTCTGATTCCTGTGTCCATAAGGGGTAAATGTTAACCACAGCTCTAAAGGTGCTTTACGCCAAGAAACATTCAATCACAGTCCTTAAAATTGTCTTACATTTGCTGCCAATAGGGGGCTAGGCCATTGTTCCGATTGGCCCAGTATTCAAAAACATATAGTCAATGGTGCAAAACATGACCCATCGTACCAAAAGCCCAGCTGTCTGACGGTCTGTCATCCTGAAAACAAACACCAGTTTCTTTGAAAATACACTCACTCTTGCAGTTGATTTTCCCTAACGCTATCCTCCAACCCCTTTTCTCTCAAAATGTTTCTCTCCAACCGACTATAACTATTATTATTAAAGCTGTTATGACTTTATTCCCACATTTAGAAGGTATCTGTGACAGAAAAGCCTTGTGAAATGTTGTTCGGTATAGCCCCAGAAAGGAAGCCAATCAGGGGCAAGCAGTCAGCCTGCAGGGAGAGTGTGCATTTTCTCAGCAATGGGTGTTTGTTTGTTTCTGATAACAGGCCGGTGGACAAATAGTCAGAATAATGGGCTGTCCCAGCCAGCTGCACATGGAAACTAAACCTGAAAACCCCAATCTGCAGCCTAAATACTGTAATTTTTGGAGATTTGCTTGCTTTCTAGCTGAGACCTGGATGAGGTCACTCTCACATTCGCCTATTGAATATGCGACAGCCACAAGATGGTTAGCTTAGCATTGCATAAAGACAGCTGGTTTGGCTCTATTCAAAGGCTAAAGATCAGTAAAAAAAACAAGTTATATGCTGTTTGTTTAACCTGGTCAAAACCTAAAGTATAAAAATGACAAGTTCATGGTTTTGTTGGCGTCACTGTGTCCAACCAAGAAAAAGTTTAGCGCATAACACCCAAATTTTATGGAACAAAAGGTATGCATGTTAATCAGCGGGCTTCAGAAGTTCTCATAAAGCATTTTTTTTTTAGTTTTTACTTTGGACAGAGCTGTTTACCCCTGCTTCAGCCGGTGTTTATGCCTTGTCAGCTTCATGTCTAAACAAAAAAAGGGGGACAGCAAATGAGAAAGTTTCCAAAACTTCTCCTCTCAAGTTAGCGTCGCTTTTTATACATTTATCGTGCTTGCATGCAAAGATATCTGTGATGACAGATCGAAACAGTGGACACCTCATAACTTTGTTATATTGTATGCCGCTTTATTCCTCCACTTTCATCTGCACCTTGTCTCTCCCCTCTCGGAGTAGTCTCCCCCACACCCCCCCCAGCTCCTTGGTGGAACTGCTGTCTAACCAGCACTGTCCTCCAGTCGACTGGGCTGAGTTGTGGTGCTGCCTCAGCTCGGGTCACTAATGGAACAAGACAAGGCCTCTTTTCTTCTTCAAGGCCGTGAGAAGCGGGGCGGATGCAAGCACGCACGCACACACGCACACACACACACACACACACACACACACACACAGTGAGCTCTTGAGTGGTGGTAGCAGTAACTCTCTCCCAGCCATTGTCCTCTGATCTGAGGACAGAGTCGGTGAGTGTGTGTTGCTGAGGAGTCAAAGAGGGTCAGCAGAGTTCGATAAGTGTGGTAAAACTGCAGTAGACAGACATTTTTTTTGTTTCGGGTCACCTTTGGTACATGATACTACAATTTATTCACTGTGAGTCATGCTGCTTATATGAGAGTTAAATCAAAGCCAGTGTTAATGAGGCCTAAATCACAAGTTTTTATCAGTAGCTGTGGTACAAACGTTCACATTACCCACAATGCAACTTAGCCGCTAAATCACTCGCACATCGCAGTTCATCAGACTAAATGCATCTTCCTTCAGAGCCACAAAAGGGTTTTTACTACTTTTTTCACACATGCAGTAGCAATCCCCAAGACCTGTATGCACACTTGGTGTGAAAATGGTGGAGTTACCCTTTAAATGAAACCACAACACCTTGCTGCTCAATTCAATCCTGTACAGCCAACAGTGTCTCCAGCTACCTGTGCTCTGCGCATTGCAATGCACAGTTAAGTTGGTTGCAACAGCCGACAACCGGGAATGGAGATGCTTGGTTGCCATGGCTACGCAGTGAAAGACTCATTTATAACGGATAAAAAAGTGCAGTGGTCAGAAAAAAAACTGCCTCCTTGCGTGTAAGATTAAAGTGCCAGAATAAGTGGTAGTAGCTGAAAAAACAATATCATCATAAAGGAATCTTGAGGCAGGCAGGACAAACAGGAAGGATGTCCCCTGCCCTTTGTGTGTTTTAAAGTCATGTTTTCTGCAAATACAGTCACTCAAAATTGAAGTGTGTGTGTGTGTGTGTGTGTGTGTGTGTGTGTGTGTGTGTGTGTGTGTGTGTGTGTGTCTCGTTCAGAACAAATTACTTCAAGCTAATCAAACAAGAGGGTGTGTGTGACTCTTGTGTGATGTGACTCATTGCAGCTAATACGAGCAGACAAGGCAGAGATCTTTGAGTGTGTGGATGGAAAACATTACTGTGGGCTACATTGTTTCACTTCCAATTAGTGCTCGCTCATTCTCTCCTCCACTGCTTTTAATGGTCTACAAAACCAAAGTTGCTGCCGCTTTCAGCTCCCTGCACCACTGTGTGTGTATATAAATAGGTAATTCAGTGGGGATGTAAAGGGGAGGATGTTCCTGATTGTGTGATATACGCGTGTCCGTTTAAGTGTGTGTGTGTGTGTGTGTGTGTGTGTGTTCGTCTGTCTGTGTGATGGCTGTGTGAGCGCAGACTCAGTAATGGTGTTTGTGTAATGGGCCATGCCTAGATTGCCAGATCAGCACTGGATAGTGTATCCATGGTACATAGACCCACACTCATTTATCTCTCTTATGACTCCTTGATCAGACAAAGGTACACACACACACACACACACACACACACACACACACACACACACACTTTAACACTGAGATCTACTGATTTCCTGCATTTTAAGTGACATAACAGAAAATCTCTCCAGACTTCATGTGCACTCTCTATCTCACACACACACACACACACACCGACACACACTGGTCTAAGGCTGCTAATTGCAATGTATATAGTGTTAGCAATGTGACCTTGCAGGTCTCAAAGCTAGGAGGAAGTAATTACATTGATTAATTGCATGTGTTTGCTATTGATTAGTGCGGCAGATTGCCTATTGTTTAGTACACAGCTGGCTCCAACAGCATGACAGGGCCAGTAATGTAAACGCTGAGGATATGGCTTGAAAGAAGTGAGGCAGTGATCCGTTTTAATGCTTGTGTACTGAGCAAACAGGCCATGACAAGAGACTTAGAAGGGGTATGGATGCAGTGTGTGCGTGCGTGCGTGCGTGCGTGCGTGCGTGTGTGTGTGTGTGTGTGCGTGCGTGTACATGTGTGTCTGTAGAAATATGCAAACGTCAAGAAATACCG
>CAEMYA010000124.1:719057-737098 GCA_903131615.1 Diplodus sargus
CACACACACACACACACACACACACACACACACACACACACACACACACACCACAATGCACAACAATTGTGCCTGTCAGAGGGAAAATTGGGGCACCATTGCTGTTTCTTTTGGCAATACTGACTCATTGCAAAATGATGACTCCCATCAGAGTAATGGGCAGAACTGCTGGGATTGGCCCGGCAGATGTTAGGATGCTTTAACACTTGAGATGGTTACATTTAGGTTTAAGAAAAATATGTCAACCAAATCATCATAATGAATATTGGCAATGTACATTTCTGCAAACCATGTAGATGTTTAAGCTTTACATTTCTTTATGTTGCATCTTTCTCTGGGTTGTCGTGTTTTGACAATGATGTGCTTGTGATCTGGGTAAGTTCAGGCACAAACCAGGTCAGGTAATTAACATGTAATGAGAAAGTGATATGACTCCTTTTGTAAACATGTCAATATGGTCCGTAGCCTATGACGCGAACATGACCTGATTATTTAGAAAAGGCTGGTTAACGATTGAGAAAGAAACACAGACGAGACCTCCATCTTCGCCCAGAGCTGCAGTTCACGCACGCAAATGCACAAACACAGTGTCAGCTTCTACCACCCCCTGCCAGCAGCTGCCACCCGTCAGCAGTGGGTGCCAGAGAGGACCCGAGCCAGTCTGCTCTCACTCACTCATTGTTTGCTTTATCCAAATCATCTCAGCAGTCATGTAAATCATCTATTTATTAAACCGGCTTTCCTGTGTGCTGTGTTCTACGCCATGAGCCGACGGGAGATGGAGATGACAAAATCAAGTCATCAGAGTGCTTTGTCACGTGCGTAATGACTTGCTCACTCAGTGTTTGACATCACATGTATGGCAGATTATCAATGATATGAGTAAATCCTCTGATATTCATGTTTTTCTTTCTCTATTATCATGCTGCAGTAAGTCGGGCTTTGATTACAGTTCATGCTTATGTAACCATAAAGCTCCTATGCACTGGTGATGATGCATTATGACTTGTGACATCATCGCTGCAGACAGCACATGTATGCAATCATACACAGACATAATCACCTCTGCTGGCTTTACATGTGACTCATGTGCTGAGCCCCTGTGGATTACAACAGTAGGTGTACATTCCTCCGCAACCGTCTCTTTGTGCGATCAGCTCCGGTTATGAAGAGCCGTTTTGAGCTTCTTAAATTATGAATAGCTCAGTGGCAGAGAAGATGTTAATTTCCTGACTTCCAAATAGGACAGTTTCATAGTAAAGTCCCCTGCTGGGACTCACTCAGGACAGTTAGCAGTGGGTGGTCTCATGTAAAATTCACCAAGGTGCAGCTCCAGTATTTCTGCTCATCTGACGCCCCCCTGTGTGGAAGCAAGGCATCACAACATGAACATTTCAATCCATATCACGCTTCCGCAGCCAAAGTAGATCCGAACAGATTTGCTCAAGCCAATACGCCTGGATTCTTGTAAGGTCTTTGTTTGTCCGTGCATGTTGAAAGGCTCTGAGTAGCACCAGCGGTCTTTACAGACGGCTCAATGGATCTCTTTCAAGATTGACCGAGGCATAACATCGCATGACAAACGCTGTTCCACGCTGATTGACGCTGTCCTGATAAACACAGAGGCTCCTCAGTACAGCTCAGTGAGATCAATATGTTAAACTAATAGCCAATATTGAAAGTAAATTCTTTGGCTTTGATTCCAATTACCACATCTAAACTCCAGTAATAACTCAAACTGCATTGCAACATAATCCATACTCATCTTGTGAACTGAACAGGACTCAAATCAAGCAACATTTACACTAACGGGACTTTTTCACAGGAAATGTACAGATGTTAATGACAATGCTACCGTCACCATCACCTTGAAACTGAAGTAGCTAAATGAAATTCAGCCATGGTTAGTTGTATTTAATCGGTTCTTTTCCTCCTGTGACTTGTCGAAATATCTTCTGTGAAATGAGCCTGCTCACTTCATCTGTATATCCAAACCTCTGGCATGATATATCTCTATTTATGCCATACTGGTGTCGCATAAATTGATGTATAACCACTGAGACACGAGCACAAAACAAAAACAAAATCAAGTTGATTTGTTAACATTATGTTGTACAAACTGAACTACTGTCACAAAATGCACTCTTGTTGACTTGTTGAAAAAAAACAGGTGGTTCAGCTTTACATAATCCAGCACAGCTCATCATACATAAGCCGAATCATTTGATGTTTGAACTCCAACTCTCAGATCTTCCGCTGCCTTTTTAAAAAAAAAAAAAAGTATTTGTTCTGAATGTTTCCCACAAGAAATCTGGCGAGGCTGCGTTCCTGATTAATACCCTCCCTCTGGATCTGAGAACGCTCCCTCTGTATTTCTACATTATGAGACCTATTGCATTTTTAATCTGCTGGCGGGACTCTTATCCTTTCACCTCTACAATTTGGATGTTTACTATTTTATTTGATTCTCCCCATTGGTTCTACTGTTTTGTGGTTTTATGGTCATTTCTAATGTTTTTAATCTCGTTTTGAGCCCTTTTGTTCGCTTCTCTGCATGATAAGTACGGCATAAATACATGTGTTTTCAGTATTATTAAAGCATGAAGGATAATAATATAGTTAATAGACAGATGTTTTGTACGTCACAACACTGTGATGTATTTAATGATTATAAAAAGGCTTTAAGATTTGTTGAAAAGTTAAAAAGGTGTATACGTATAACTACAGTCTAGGAAATGGACCCTTTACATACTCTTGTCCAGAGAGACGTACAGTAATTCATACATACATTCATACACTGATGCCATGTAAGGTGCTGACCAGCACATCGGGAGCAGTTTGGGGTTCAGTATCTGGCCCAAGGACACTTCAACATTCAGACCAGGGGAGTCCAACCAGCAACCTTCCAATAACAAGACAGTGGCTCTGAGCCAGCTTTCCATAAGCATCTCCAGCACAAAAAAGCCACAACAAATACTGTGCTTATTACAATATGCGACTAAAGAAAAGCTATGAACATTACCAATATCTTCTAACTCGGTGGTCATGATATTATTTAAAACTGTAAACGAATTACGTGCAGCGTCTCTCTCTCCTCAGCCCTCTGATATATCAAATTATAAAACCTTCCTCAGGACGCTGACAGATGGTGAGCACATAACAATCAAATCATGCGCCGGTTTCCAACCTATTCCAGTAGCCACCAGGCTTTGCACAGAGGTCTGTGGAGAAAACTAAACAGCCTCACTGGCTGGACGTGTCTTGCTCAAACTCGTGCTCCATGACGGATTTTTCCACAGCGGCTTGAGGGACCACACACCATAACAGCGGTGCAGCAGACACACAAGCCGGTGTAATTTATCTGTAGCAGCACCAGAGTCACTCAGTCAAAACCTCCGCCTGTCCACACCAACACCAGAGCAACCTTTCTGCTAAAACTCCAGCGTGTGTGCTCCTCTTTCTACGGCTACGCTTTCGCACTAAATCAGTTTTACAGCCCGGTAACTTTAAAGTGTGGCTGCTCTACAGTGGAAGAATGAGCACGGAGCAGATTTGTGCTGTAGAGGTAAATTAAAACGAGACTATGATCTACGGCTGATGAGCACCTCAAAGCCAACAATGAATGAAAGGAGGTTATATTTATAGAACCGCATAATTTCATGCTTATTTACCTCAAACCCGTTATGTCACATCCTTCATTTAGGATGCTATGTACTGTGATGTATGCTATACCGTAAAAATAGAATCTGCAGTCCACAGATGTTATTGGCTCTCCTTTTCTCTGTCGCCTCCGCACGTTCATATAGTTTGTGAGGCTTAAGCCAGTTTAGGCTTGCGCTATCAGTTTGTGACGGAAATGAGCACGGCGTCATGGATATCAGTCTGCAATCCATTAGAGCGCTGGACATCAGGGAGCAGGGGCTTCAGATAACCTTGAACCAGAGGTCGTAAGAGAGATCTGTACCTGTCACCTCAACAGCCTTACCAGTGATTCTGCTGGTGGCCGGTCACATATGTGTTCTAAGGGGAACAAATAGCAAAAGGTAAACAAAGCAATTTCAAACAGGCGTGAGGCAAAGATGCAGTTTGAGCCACTGCAGCACCTCAACTCACTGAAAGGGGGCAAGACGAGAAATGAAAGGCACAAGGCCCAAAAAAAAAAAATCCAACAGTGCTGGAGAATTAGTTAATTAGCTTATAGCTAAATGAATTAGCTTATACATAAATGAAGACAAGATAGTCGTTTCAAAAACCTCACGGACCACCTGCGACACCTACTTGTGGGTGAACATAACCTCATCTAGGCAGATTGAAACATAAGTGGGCATATGGAGAGTGACTGGAAAGGGCCTTCATGCTAGAAGAAAGAAACTATAGAGGACACATACTGTGCACCAAGAAGAATTTGGATCCAACTTCTTAGTCTTTGATTAGATGACAATGAAACGAAATATATTTACTGCGGCTGGAAACGGAAGAGAGAGACTTTAAACTATTTAATATGAAGCTTTGATTTGAAAACAAAGGAGTGAGCACCACCCACAGCCACAAGACTCCTAAGAAATGCCAATAAACAACAAAAATAACTTTTTGCAGCACAGTATTACCACAATCTGCATAGAACTAGCTAATTAACTCCCTGATATTTATCAGTTTTAAAAAAAATAGACAAAACAGAAGTATTGTTGGTTAGTATGTATAGAAGACAAGCATAATCCTTTCACTCTCTTTCTCTAAATATAAACATGTCAGACATGTCAATATATCAAGAGCTGGCGAGGATGTGATATATTTTTGAGTTTAAAGAACCTCTTTAATAATTTGGTATTTATATACTAGAAAAAAGATCAAATCGGCCGATTGTACATCTCTTTTGATATATTGCATGTGACGACCAAGGACGTGGAAACAGCCGAACCCTCCAGAACTTAACTTATGGCTTTTAACAACAGAGCATGTGTTGGGACAGGAAAAAATTCACTTTTATCTGCAGGGATCAAACAGAAGAACAGACAAGATTTACCCCAAAGATAGACCCCGTGAAATATCACCCTATCTATAAAGCATTTCCAGTCTAAGCCATGAGAGCAGTAATCAGGCAGCCCTATCCCGTCCCCAAACTCAATGTCCCCCCTAACCCGTCCTCATCATTCTGCCTGTTTTATGGTTTATCTCTAGTTATTGTGGTTTTTTCACTGGACCATATAACAACGTATGAAAATGTGCATTGGACTTTGACGAAAATGCAATTATGTGAGGAGCAACTCTGCGCCTGCTGGATAAATACTGGCAGATTTCAGTCTCACTATCAGACAGACAGCACTTCTAATCATTATTCCATCATGTATGTTCCTCTTCTATATTGCCTCATTGTCTTTGTACTGTCATGTAATTACTATGGCAACAATGTTTAATACCTGTCCATGCAGGAAAAGCATGAAAGGGTATTCGGGAGCAATTATAGAGAGAGAGGGGGCGACACAATGCTAGAGACACAAGATTTTCTTTATTTGGACGAGCATCATTTATGAAAGAAAAACGCAGATTGTCAATTGCTAGATTTCACTGGAAAACATTGTTAAAACTGAATTGATTATTTCTAGACAGAGGGGAGAATGGCATTAATGCATCCAGTATGTTACAGTTTGTTATGCAGAGAAACTCCCTTAAACACAAAGGGTGTGATTTTCCATCTACACGTATATAATTTGCAAATTGCAACTGATTTGAGTGCCTTTCAAAATATCAAAACAACGCAATTATTCAGTCTAGTGCCGGTGTATTTATTACATCAAGAGTTTTTTTCTGAAGCATCAGTGGCTCAAGAGAGTGCCCGCCTTCTATAATAGCATCAGGAAGGTACATCTACATCAATACACAGCTATTATTTCCATACACTGGAATGTCTATAATGTGCTACAGATTTTATTTTCCTATTCATGTCACAATATCGTAGATACAACTGTAACAGCTAGATCAGAGGCTGTAAATTTCATTGCTCTGTTATTAGGCACAGTAATCTGATTACTCCTTGCAGATATGGAAGAAGTTGGAAAAGGAATCAAGATTCCGATGAAGGCACACACTGCTGTAGCTCCTGTTTCCCCATCTTGCATCCAATTTTGCCCAGAGTGAACAGTCACACACACACATGCACACAAAGTTTTCCAGAAGTCTGAAATACTTTGTGTTTACCCATCTGTCTGTAATTTTCAGACCTCAGAGAGAGAGATGGCTCAGAGGGAGGGGGGATAAAAACAGAAATCGCCTCACACAATCTCTACTTTTCTGAGGGCTGTGCAGAGACAGGTAGCTGAGATGTTAGAAATATCCCTTAAACTTTAAAACCTCCTGCTATTCGCAGTGCACCCTTGTGACTGAACAAACTGTTCAAATTAAGAATAGGCAGCGTGTTGCAGGCCTGTGCAAACATAAATCAACGAGCTAAACCACACTTGAGTGGAGATAAAAGTACAGGCTCTGCTGTTATAATGACAGTTGAGAGTCTCATGTCTTGAGTTACAAATATTTCCACATGTCCACATTAAAATCACATGTCCAACTTTCCATTCGTCCAGTTTGTTTATAGAGGAGTTTGACGGGTGCAGAGGGACTGCAGCGAGCATTACCTGATAACTTGCGGAATTAGTTGGTCAAAGAAGGCAGATGAGATGAGATAAAACACCCGGCCCAGGTGTGGACCATTGTAAGCTTCAAAACATCTTGTCTTTTCACACTAAGCCATGGCTGATTCCATTTCTGCCGTTTAGTGCTGTGTGATCAATCCTCCCATGTTCTCCTGGAGCAGCAGTGGCAGGACTCACAGTGTTTTTGTGGATCAACCGAGGAAGACCGAGTGCACTTTGAGAAGTTCACCTGGTTATAAAACAAAGCTCAAAGACTATCCGTGCGGGCGTGGCAGCTGTCACACACTCTGACTGGGTGGTCCCAGCCTCGGGAGGGCACGGGCCTGTTGTGTGTGGAGCAGCGGCCACACACACCCTGTCCACAGGCCCTGCAGTGGTGCTTGGACATTACCGGGGTGAAGGTTTTGGAGCACTGGTGGCACTGAGTGATTTCTTGGTCAGGAACCCAGTAATCTGGCCGAGCCACATCCTTCACAAAACCTGAAGGCAATGAAAAAAAATCCATGTCTGAACAGAACATTCTTTGAAACCACTATTTATCATCACAAGGACCGACTTTTGGTTTCCTCAAGTTTTTTGCCGCTTGATTTTAAGTAACAAATAAGCATTTGCTACATTTTGAAAAGACATTTTCAGCCAGTGATGCCACTGGTGACACACGAGGCGAAGACACATTTTTGTACTGTAAAAATAATAAATAATTGCTAATTAGAATCATGCTCAACCATCTGACTCATCAAAAGCTGTTTGACACAGAGATAATGTGCAACCAGCTGCAGCGGACTTGCAAAATGTGTCACAGTAAAATGCAGCTGCACTCACAGAGAGGGTAGTCGACAGCTGTGGTGACCATGTCCAGTGTAGACTGGGCCACCTCCGTCACCCTGCGAGCTATCAGACCACGAGGCTCCACCTTACACACTGAAAAAAAAAAAAAAAAGTATTTACACGTGTGAGAGATGGAAATAGACATATGTACAAGAAAATGTTTTTCTTTTCCCAGAGTGCAGTCTGGAGTATGAATCTCTTAAAGGGACAGTTCACCCCAAATCAAAAACACAAACCTCTCATCTGCACCGGTATTTATGCATTTAGATTGTTTGGGTGTGAGTTGCAGAGTTTTTAAAGATTTCTGTCTTCTCTTCCATATAATGGAACTAGCTGGCACTTGGATTGTGGTGCTCTAAACTCGACAGAAAAGTTTCAGAAATCATCACCTGGTTACTCGGGTTAGGGACCTTGTTGTTAGCAGTTCCACAGGAACTATTTTCTTTCCATATCACTGTGCAGGAGGAAGTGTGCATCTAGTAATGGACAAGAGACTAGCTAACAAAGCTCGCTAACGTTAGAGCTCAGCCAAGGTCAGCGCCATTAATCTTTATATCCCAGGCTATCACAAGCCTCTCATTCATGAGTAGATGCACGCTTCCTTTTGCTTAATAGCTAAATCTGTTGAAAACATTGCTACATTAAACTGCTCACAGCAAAGTCTGTTGATTATTTTGAGCAGCCAGGGGCCTTATTTATAAAACTGTGTGTAGGATTCACATAAAAAGCTGGCGAAACATGCGCTTACGGATAAGTATTCTGAGCGTGCACGTCTTATGTTGGTTCCCTTTATAAATCACCATCCAACTAAAAAAAAAAAAAACTTTTGCTAGCCTTATGTAACGGCCACACTTTCCTGTAAATAGTTAGTGAAATAGCCCTAATTAATTTTCATTCACACCGACGGCATAAAGAAAAAAAAGTTGTCTGACATAAACTGGATGCCAAAAGCGCACAGCCAAGGTGTAGAGGGAGGAGGATGCGCAGCCCGCCCACCTCCATGAGAAACTGGCAGGAATTAGCGGAGAATCCCTTGTGAGTGAAGTAGGGGTGGAGCAGGACACTGTTGTGAAAGACGGACCATGACTCAGGTAGTGTCATCATTCTTCCCTAGTTTGAATGAGATCACCATTCAAATTTAAGTTGTTATTTACACAAATAAACTATACAGTTTCTATCATTTTAAGTTGCTGAGTGTTAGTGCTGTAGCTGATCATGCAAGCTAAATGCTGAATGCGTCCAGCATTGCATCGCCACCACACTGCAAGTGGTCAGCAGGTTAAAGTGGAGAGAAGTAAGACTTGTTTAATGTGACTGTGAAGCTGTACACTGAAATATATTAATATTATAATTACCCTGTTTGAAACTGATAACCAACGGACCATTATCTCACCAAAAGCTCTGCGCAATGAACAGATGATACAAATATACGAAACGATGAATTTGTATCTGCAAACATCAGCTGAAACTTCATTTCTCCTATTCTACATGTTATTTTTCATGACAATAAATCATATTACATGTATTGATTAATTACTACAGAACATTTTAAAGGGGTTATCATGCTTCAAAATACACCTTAGTTTGAAATCATTAAATCATGTTTTGTTTGTTTGTGTGTATTTGTCCAACAGGTGTCGGATGGATCAGATTCTATATGTTGTTGCACATAAACCCCTCACATATAATAGATATGGGGTCATATTTCCCATTTATTTTACACACAGGTCTAAAATTTAAACTGTCTAGGCTGTTATATCCTTCTGCTATGAGAGTCGCAGTTTCTTATTTCTCCAGTTTACGTGCATACACATGGGTCAGATTCTCTGTGGAGGACTGCACTTCTCCCATCATGTTTGTTATTTATAAATCCGAGAAAGTTCCATATACCTTATTTTGTGCGTATGCAATGTTTATAAACGAGGCCCCAGGTCATGATTTCTGAAAAGAGAGATCGCTGTTTTTCAACTGTATTTTTGGCACCACAAGCTGCGCGCTATCTAAGCTTCTTCATATTCGAGAGCAGGCAGATATCTCTACGGCCGATATCTCCAAACTTGGCTATTACACCAAAACAATCTTGATGTATAAATAGCTTTAGAAGTAAGAGGAAAATGTTTAATTTTGATTTTGGTGTGCGCTGTCCCTTTACACATTCAGAGTTATGGCTATATGACTGTCTGTAAATCAACTGAACACTGATCATATCTTAAACATCCACTGGTTGGTTGGAAGTGTCTCACCCTGGGTGTTGGTGTCAGCTGGCCCTCCCTGTCGGTAGCAGGCCTTACACACCCTGACAGGACCGCTGCCCCAGCCTCTCTCTGGCACGGGCATCCTGTGGCTGGAGCAGGGATGGCAGAAACCCTCGCCGCATGATCGACAGTGGTGTTTCCTTTCCGCCTCTGCGAACACCTTCTCACAGCCGTGACAGGC
The DNA here is from genome assembly GCA_903131615.1 of Diplodus sargus. Lineage (NCBI taxonomy): Eukaryota > Metazoa > Chordata > Actinopteri > Spariformes > Sparidae > Diplodus > Diplodus sargus. The sequence continues at coordinate 728,969 of CAEMYA010000124.1, forward strand.
CTGATGGGGAGAGGAGGATCCAGTGATGGAAGGAAAGACATGATAACAGTCTTAGTGCAAGGCGTTAACTGAACAGTTTGTTCAAAGATGTCACACTTCAGTGTGTTTTGTTTTTCCAAATTTCTCACATCTCAGGACAGATGTGAATCACAGCAGTAATCCTTGTTATCTGAATTGTTTTGCAGCGTTTGTTCTCGACTTCAGCTCTTCATACTCACAGTGATCTCTGTGTTGGGTCTCCAGTATGGCGGTGCTACCTGATCAGTGAGCCAGGCAGTGACAGCTTTAGTGGGGCCCGTGCTGTACTCTGATACTGACTGGATCATGTAGTTCATCCCATCCAGTACCCTCTGGGCCGCGTTTTGATGGGACGTTAGAAACATGTCCGACTGAAAGAATAAGGAGGGATGAAAAAATGCACAAACTTAAACAAGTTTTATATTAAATGAGAGAAGTGAAGGAGAGAGGAACGCCAGACAGTTGGAGAAATTAGATTGATTGAAAAATCAATTAATTAATAATCAACCAGTAAATGACTCCCCGGGAGCAGTGACAAATGCCTCAAGTGTATCAGTGGTGGGATCTCGGTATCTAAGGTGAAGATAACTGCGTACCAAACTTAATGCAAGATGTTGTCTTGTCAGTGCGTCAGTGTCTTAACTCAATCAGTGTTACCCAAGTGTTAACTATGCATAATCTCATCCTACAGATGCCTTAACAATCATTTCACTACTCAGCACTTTTGCATTGGAACCAGAAACTGGAGAAAGGTGGAGTACTCACCCCCTCCCACACATGCTTGACCTCAGATCGCACCACGCTGCTCTCAGGATCCTGGTTGCCCATCCAGTACTGTCTGCTGCGGTAGATTACACCACAGCTAGCACACTCCAACACATAGCTGAGAGGGAGGTGGAAAGACAACATGAGATGGCTGGATGAAAGGCAATAAAAAGGTGTGTTTATGTGTGTGTGTGTGAGATCACATACCCTGACCAGGCGTACTTGGCCAATCCAAACCATGGGTTTTCATTGGAAGCTGACGTCTTGGGGATGACAATCACCTCCCTGCCTCCTTCATAGCACCGCTGGAGAGAGACATAACACACAGGAAATGGTAAAAACAATGCTTGAAAAAAATGTATAATGAGTTATTTTTTGAGGGCAGCATGTAAAAGATGATCAGTAGACCGTCAAAGGAACAAAACACAGCATTAAGAAAAGCAGTTCAAAAGCTGAAACCACATTAACAACATCTGTCAGTCTTACCTTACAGATGAGGACCTTGTTGTTGTACTGGTGTGCATACTGGCACAATCCATCAGCCGAGTGGGGGACCCTGTCTCTCAGATGGTTCATTCCATTTTTACACCGAATGCTGGAGGCGAGACAGAAAGCCAAACGTTTCAGTCCAACATGACAGACATCAGTCGGTGACGGCGGGATCTTTCATAAAAGTCTGAAGGATGTGTACCGTCCATTAATCCAGGACTGAATCCCTTCTGGACCACTTTTGCGATTTCTCACACTCACTCACACTTCTCTCGTCTTTCCATGACAAGGACACACAAAGAATAGGGGGGCTCCCATTTTCCCTTTCCAAAAATATGGAAAACACATCAGGTTTTATGTGTCCCAGTGGGGAGACAGTTAACATCCACAAGAACAACAACAGATTTCTGCTTTAAGGGAATCAATTCCAGCTCAGTGATTCAGACAGAGACGACTAGAGGAGTTCTGTCTGTCTGTTTGTTTATGTTTCCATCTGGGTATAAAAGCCTGCGTGAAGACTCTGAAGAAGAGGGATGTTCCCCATCTCCCTAAAAAACTAGTGTTTTAAGTAAATACAATTACATTTAGACAAAAACCTTTAAGATCCCTACTAAACAGACTTCAGACTGCTGTGAATAATAATCCGGGTTGCATGTTTTTTTCCCCCACAAAAACATTAAATAAACTAGTTAAAATGTTTTAAATGCATAACTACTCCAACAAAGTATCCACAGTATAACAAACACAAAGCAAAAGAAATAAACAAATGGAAATGATGTTTCAAAGGATGCAGAACAACAACCTGCAAATGCTGATGTTTTGACGATGGGGAGACTGACAATAGAGTGGAAAATGCTTTTAGTCCAAATGGCCATCTGACCTGTTTCCAAGTCTTCAAGGCTAAATGAATGACAGGGGATTAGAGGAGAAAAGGGCCTCTCATAAAGCATCCAACATAGGAGAGCTGAAAGATTTGGAGCCCAATATTAAAACAAGATGTATAATAGAGTCATGCCAGGTTTGTTAGTTATCTAAAATACATTTTGACATAATATAGGTATTATTTTCATCTCATTGATTTTTTCCAATATAATGTTAAGTTTGGATTTACATACTTTTAATCTTATCTAAAAACTACGAAAAGGGATTTGGGAACCAAATGAGAATGCACCGAGCACCATAAGAATTTTAACTTTGCACTGGTATAAAAGAGTAAAATGCCTCGTTGATGACAATATGACCCGGTTTATTTGTTTGTTGATACCAAATCAACATCTGGAATTGAGAAAGACTGATGACAAAAAAAGAAACTGAGTAGCGGTTTGAAACTTACTTGCAGCTGAGGCACACAGCAGAGCAGGTGAAGTACTCGTCTGGAAAGAAGGAGTATGGGGTCATCTTGTCATCTGACAGTTCCCCACAGAAACGCTCACTTAATGCCTAAGGAAACATAAAAAGGAAGCCAAAGAAGAATGAGGGAGGACAAAACGGGCTAGGAAACAACAGGAGTGGAGACCACAAGACTAACATCGGGCAAAACATCTGTGATCTCTCCGTTAGATTTATCTAGAATTCCACTCCTTCCACCACTTACTTCCAGAGCATGAAACACTATCCCGGGCTGACGAGGGGAGCGTGTGTGAGTGTTCTTGACTTGCTGCTTGACGGCTTCAAGCAACCTGCTGTAGTCAGTGGGAGGTGTGATGGTCTGAGTGCCTACATACTGCACCGAGCTAAAGGCCTGTGTCCCCAAACCCAGGTCGTGAAAACGCTTCTGGAGCAATGTGTCAGCGTGGCCAGCCACCTTAGAATCTATGAGAGAAAAAGCAACACATTTTTGGGTGGACAGCAGTGACCATTGAAGAAGAGATTAAAACTGAGGTATGTGTTTGTGATCATTTAAAGTACACGCATGCAATTCAGTGTAATACCCTCCCCTACCATGACCAAGCAACTGGGTGTGCGTTGTCTCCTGGAAGACAATAACGGCCGGCCCAAGAGAGGAGAGGGGCACGTCCAGACCACAGCGGCTGGAGAGGGCCCTGAGCTCCGGGGTGAAGTGCTTCAGGTAGGCCCCTGAGGCGCTGCTCAGGAACAGGAACATGTCGTTGTGGAGGCGCTCTGCCCGTGTGCGATACACTACGATATCAGACACCGCCAATACCTGGAAAAGAAGAGAGTACATGTGTAGAGCTAAGACAGAAGTAGCATCTACAACATTTAATAATATGTGGTGATATTACAGTGCAAGCTAGGGCTGGGCACTAACTCAATATTATATGGTTATCATGATATGCGACTACACATTATATTTGATTTTGGATATCGTGATATAATGACATGTCATATGTGTTGTCTTTCCCTGGTTTTAAAGACTGCATTACAGTAAAGTGATTACATTTTCTGCACTTACAGACTGTTCTACTTATTCTAATACTTGCCTTTACCCACTTAGTCATTACTGATGATTATCAAAAATATCACTCTGTTAATATTTGTGAAAGTACAAATAGTCATCTGACAGTTATACGCAAGCCTAACCCTGTCCAAGTGTAAGCATAGAGAGAGGTTCACAAGGAAAATGTGTCCCATTTTAGTCAGTTTGAACACATAAAATTAAGTTAAAGTATCTTAAAAGGCAGCAGCATGTGACATGGAGCGCTTCAAGGTCTTCATATCCACACTGCAGACACTGAGAGTATCACAAGGCCTTGGGGCAAGGCTGAGCTAGTCCTCAGGCTATGGAGATACTGTAATGCAATTACTTGATTAAAAAAATGTATGGGATCTGTCAATGATTGGTTAAAACCTATTGATCTGTCTGACAACAAATCGCACTTGCCTCAACATTCTAATTAAACATTTTGCTAGTTCCAAAAAACCAACCAGCAAAATTACCTTTAGCAGCAGCCGCATTCTCTGGTTCTGATTGACTGCCGCCCCCAGCAGACCCTCAGTATCCAGGGCGACCAGGCTGAGGCTGGGGTCATACGCGGCCCACACTCCCACTGTACAGGAACTGGGGGACTTGGAGGTGTAGAAAACACTCTCACCACCAAACAGGATGTGATTGAGGGTGTGGGACTTGCCATCGCCGGTGTTGCCGAAGATAGAGAGGACCTTGACTCCTGCCGTGTCCCCGCAGCCGAGACTGTCCACGAACTCAGACTCGTCGCGGACCTGGGGAGAGAGAGAGGAGGGAGAAGCTGGAGGGGGTTGGTAATGAACAGAGGATGGATTGCTGAGCTGTCTGAACATGATGTAATAAGCGCCCCCGCTGACTTCATTGAATCAAGGGAAAAACTTATTGAATCTGTGTGAACAATATTCAGTGTTGGATGAAAAGGAGCCTTAACATGTGACCAAAGAAAGAACTGGGTTATGTTCCTCTTGCAGTCTTCACACCGTTCACATCCAATGCAGAGACACATCTTTAAAATAAAGGCTGTGTTCATTGCTGCTGAGCATTGAAGTCTCTTAGGACAAATTGTGTGTGCGTACATCGCAGGCTAATCAGGTGAGTATAAAAATAATCATTACCGCCTGCACTTTGTACTGTTCTAACAACAATGCAATGAGAGGGTGCCTCCCTGTGGGTCAGCTGTGCTGCATGACTCACCGGGGACTTTCCGAATGAGGAACACATTCGCTGCTCTGCCTCCCTCTGTTACAGCTTACACCTGTATTCTTTAAGGTGTCATGAGCCCTTATTAGCAAATACATATCTACAGGCTAAACATTATACACGTTTATACACGGGTAAATATCTGCTGTCACATTACGAAAGCGTGTCAAATTTGTCACAAGCTAATTTCGGTCCGTTAAAAAGAATAACACAACATGGTGCTTTGCGAGCTAATGGAGCTCATGTAGCAGTAGTGTAGCTGTGTCAGTGACAACAGACAGTTCAGCTGGCGTGCATTGCAATGTGTGTGGTCCTCTTCTTCTTAGCTTAGCAGCTACATGCTAGCAGCTGCTAGCTCTGTTGACGTTAGCTAACTTTACCTGCAGGTTCTCGAGTTCATCCACCAGCAGGAAGCTCCGGACTTCGCCGGGACGCTCCTCCGCCTTCACCGTGCCGATAGATATACTCTCCATTTCTTTCATTAGTATATCGGACATCGTTGTTTCAATTACTTAAGACATAATTGTAACGGCGAAAAGCAAAACGAAAGTTCAACATGACTGCTGTTTGTCTGTCGATCACAACATCAGCGCGTGTGTACGGCCGCCGCTGAGGGAGGAGCCAGCCAGTGACGTCAGACGCACCGTGTGTACGTTTTGGGCAGCGTGTTGTCCGGTACATCAGCACCACCCTGTGGTCAAAATGTGGAACAACACAGGACCTGCCATTCAATAAACTTCCCCCAAAAAATCAGAGGATTAAAAAAAAGCATAAAACCAGATGAGATGATAAACTCACATTCCCATGAGTTCTGTGTGTTTTCTGCGGAAGATTTTATTGAAGCTTGGATAAATAATGCAAATAAAAAAAATATTTAAGTCCAGATATTTCTTTCACCTCTGATAATCACGAAACACCAACTAATTCATAATCTCAGCAATGCACATAAATCAAAGTTTCCTTTCAACTGGCAGAGAGTATTTTATCGGGGCGGTGCTGCCATGTTAGAGCTGCTTGCTAATGTTCATTAAATATTTGTTAGCACAGATCTATAAATATCACATGTCACTGAATGGCTTCAGAGCGGCGCCACTGCTGCTAACATGACATGGAGAGAGAAATTCCAGCATTGCTGCTCGTGCAGTCCTGGCTGAGCTCACTCCTTCCTTGAATCCTTCCTGACTTAATTCCTTGATTGCCTTATTCCTTGCTCACCCCCCTCTCTTGCTCGCTTCCCCGCATGCAAAGGATTAAATTAAAGTTAGGGGCAGTTTAAATCAATACTTGTGGTTGAAATAGGCCTGTAGTGGCACGCATTCATGTGCGTGTGAGATAATCATACAGGTCACATAGGCAAGGCAGGATGCAAGCAGGGAGAGAAAGCGGGTGGGAAGGAATCGAAGAAGGAATTAAGGTAGGAAGGAATACAGGGTGTTGGGGTGAGAAGATTGGAGAAGGTCCCAGCCTTTTTTTTTTTTTCCAGGCTCAACCATGAGAGACAAATGTCTGAAAGAATCAATTATAGGCCTACTCCCAACCCATCGCCCCTGATTAATGAATAATTAAAGCTGCTCAGTGCAAGGCTACCTAACATAGATAATATAAGATTAACCATGGGCCTATCAACATAATGTAAGGTTATGCAGACACAACGTCTCTCAATTTAGCCTAAAATAGATTGGATAAACTTGTCACTGAGGGGTTAATAGCCTTCAATCTAATCTAATATATTATCCAACGTTTCATCAGTGGATCACAATTGACCACCTTTAATTGTTTGTTGCGTGTTAAGGGGAAATTAAGTAATGTTTTAATGAATATATCATGGTTAGTGTTCTTCTATATTAGTTATTCCCTATAATAAGCACACAGGTAAAGTGATACCTGGGCCATACCTCACTAAATGTAGATTGAATTACCAATACATACCTATAAAGACTAAAATAACTGTGAATAATTCATACATTTTATTTTCTCTGTATTTATCACCAGCCTTCAGTGTGGAATGTAGGCTATCCATCAAATTGCCACTACTGTGATGTGATGCAATTTTGGGACAAGCCAGTGCAGACTGGAGCCCGTCCTCATCATCCACACGAGCAACACTGCATAAGACACAGTGGCACCCTCAGACTGACACACAGTCCTGCGAACCAGCCTTCACATAGCTGTAGACGTTTTCTTTTCTTTTTCTTTCTTTTTCTTTTTTATTCTTAAATAAAAAATTCGGATCTGGGGGATGGCTTTGCCCTTACAAGTCCGAGGCGGGACTGTAGGGCCACTTAAAACCGCTACCCCCGCCGGTACTTGTAGTGCGCCCCTCCTCGGCATGTCTCATGTTGACATGCGTAAAAAACTACACTTCCCCAAAGCTGTCACGGAGCGCTCCCGCCTGCCATTGGCTGCCCGCTCCAGCCGCAGCCCCAGAGAATGAATGAAATTGAAATAGCTGCTACATTACATGTACAATACCGGGCTCTGCAGTGTTGCATTCTATCATACTATATCAAAATGGCCACAGCGGTACAGAACCCCCTCAAATCGTAAGTACAACACGTTTTCCTGAGCGTTCTTGCGCCTTCTCGTTTTGTGCATGCTGTCAGTGCAATTTGAGAGCCTTGAAAATTCCCTGATATTTCTCAGCATGGACACATCTATAGATGCAATGCACACAGCACAGATAGGGAGAGAGATAATGTCAGCGGATGCGATTAAGCCTTAAAGAAAAGTTCTATTTTTTAAGCTGACGCGCGGTGGGGGGGAGGTGGTTCTGCTGATATTATTTTGGCATGAGGGGATTGTTGTGCGCTCCGATCGTATAATTATTTCCCTGAGCCAACAGCAGCGTGTGTGCAGGGATATGGAGGAATGCTGGAGGTAGATTTGGGTGACCCGGTATGTCCCTTGCCAGCGTATAGCCAGCCAAGATCACGGTCAAAGCCAGGCTGGAGAGCGAGGCTGGCCGGGAGGCAGGGAGCTTAGATGGCTTTACAGTATCTGTGAGCACATTTTAGATTCATTTTTTATTTTTTTGGGCAGAGAGGGGGGTAAACAGGTAGGCAGGATGGAGCTCGCTGCTCGGGGTTTTTGGGCTGCAGCGTTACCTCTACAGCCGGACCACTCGGAGACAGGCTGCAGGCGGAGGTAAATACGCTGCTGCACGGCTCCAACTCCGAGACTTGCTTTCATCTCCAGCAGCGGGTGGAATCAAACCCAAAACAAAAAAACAGAAA
>CAEMYA010000124.1:744147-753826 GCA_903131615.1 Diplodus sargus
CTTGTGTATGTGTTGGTGCAGACTCAGGTTTCGTCTTTTCCTCATCGGCTGTGTGGTTTGATGATGGGCAGTTTGGCTTCTCCGTGCTTCTCCCTGTGGTCTGTGTTTTCAGCAACTGCTTGGTTGATTGGACCACAGTGGCCACAGGCCAGAGGGAGATTTCCTCCTCTGCTTGGAGGAGAATCCTCTGTGTTAACTGAGCCTTTCCTTCTTGGCTATAATAAAGAAATATTTTTTTGGGGGGGAATACCCTTGTTGTCTTTGTGAGAGTTAGATAAGAAGAGCCATACCACTCCGATATCTATACAGTAAATATGAAGCTAATGCCAGGAGACTGTTTGCTTTGTTTAACTTAGTGATAATAAAAGAAGAAATGGGAAACAGCTAGGCCTAGCTATGTACAGTTCCTTGTGAAGATTAAATAAACAAAGTATTTAATGTTAATTAGTCAGCTTTCACGCTGCTGGTAGGCTTATTATTACCTGTGTACCTGATATCTTGCGCAAATTACAGGCTCGACATCCGTCACGTCCTGTCATTTATCCGGATGCTGCGCTTTCCATATTAACAGGGCGCTATTCCTCTTTCTCACTATGAATGATGGTTTACGAACTTATCCTGTAAATACTACTAACGTTATTATCTTGCTTAGCCTTCCTAGCTAACGTCTATAACGCCTTGAAGGTGCCACCGGTTCGTCAGTTATAATGACGAGGATAGGCACAGCTTAGCTAACTGTTTCCACTCGTTTTGAGCCTTTATGCTATGCTAAACCAACAGCTAACAGTCTCTGGCAGCTGTGTATTTAGCGTTGAGACGTCAAAGTGGTGTCAACCTCTTCGGCAAGAGGCAAATATGCATATCTGCGGCTATGTTGAACTGTTCCATTGAGTCTGCGCTATGCTGCCACATGTTGGTTACAATTTTACCAGCGTCTAGCTAACACTTTGACTTCAGGCCTACATTTTGCCAGGACACGTGGCTTGTGATGTGCTCAGCACCAGTTTTTGTTTTACTGTGAGTTTTTTAAAGCGCTCTCTGTATTTCACTGGCAGGTCCGTGAGGTAGTCACAAGCTACTGAATTAGGAAAAGGTTGGTTTCTCTGCTCGTCAGGTTTACTATTCTTCTTCTGGCCAGCACACTGAGACACAACATTTGGGGGAATGTTTGCTCATGGCGCTTTTCGTCTCTGTTGCCGCCCCCTCGATGTGATTTATGAATCAAATCCTAAGAGCTGAGGATTATTATTTTACAAACGGATGCTGAGAGTCTGATTTTCTCTGATAGCTAGTTGCTACTGAATTAGGGGTTTCATAGTTTCGCGAAATTTGTCTGCAGCTCTGTTTTTAAACAACGGCCGGCCTTGAGGTGTTATCAGCGAGCCTCGTCTTTTCACAGGTCAGCCTGCTCTGTTACTGCCGTGCCTCTTCTCTCTTTGTGCACCTTCTCTGTCTCACTTTTTGTTCGCCTTTTCTCCTCATCCCCTTCCCTTGCTGCGTTGAATTCCGCCTTCTCCCTCTGTGGATGCCACTCTCTCCCTTCCCCTCTTCGCTCCTCTGCCCACCATATTCTTCCTTCTCCTTTTTTCTTCAAGTGTCTCCTCCCAACTTTCTCTTTGCGCATCTCCCCCTCAACTGCCAACTCGAGTGCCTCGGCTCCTCTCCCCGTGCGAGCCACCAAACCGGCACACAGTCATGCGGCTCTCCTATCACAACATAATGAGATTGGGAGCACCCAAATTGAAAGAAGCCATTTTCTACAGCTGTCAACTTATTATTGAGGGGGGACCGACTTATTCCAGTACCTTTAAAGGCAGCTGAGGAGAGAAGGATGGAGGTGATGGAGGGATGGAAGGGAGTGGGTTTGAAGTGAGAGGGGTGCTGAGGGAGGGGATGGAGAGGGAGCTCAGGGGTGAGCTGTTTTACATTTTGAATGTTTTCTATTTTTTTTTTCCACTGAGTCTATTTCTCTCCGGTATTCCAGTTTGGTCACTAGTGCGGCCTTGGAGTCGAAGTCTTTTATTCACCATGTTCCTCTAAAAATTGTGTTTTTGTGCAAAAAGTGTTTTTCTTGAATGTATGTGAGTGTTCGAACAGCTCTCGGGTTGTGTGAGTGGTTATCCTCCCTCTTCATCACTATTTATATGCAAGCAGTAGGTATACTTGTGTCTGAGGACGACGGCTGTCTTTGTGCTTCGGCCCGCTATCCTCAGGTACAAACTCTAATTCAAAATTCAAGCATTCCGCTGTCGCTTTTATCCGCCAATACTCTGGTGAGTGGTATCTGACTGGTTGTGTGGATGTGACCTGGACAGGCCTATATCCTGCGCCTATACTTTTTTTTTTCTAAGCTACAAGGAGAATCACTGCCACAGAGCCACAGCAAAGTGAAACCAAGCGAGGCAAAATTCGGGTGGTGACGCACCTCCATCCAGGCCGTAAAATACTGGAGCGGTCACAGCCGATAGTTGGCGCTGAGCTGAACAGAGACGTGTTCTCTTCAAGCAGCTCATTCCCAACGACACGTTAACGGACGCGAGCACGCCATGCCCCACATATTGACGCCCCAATCACATCCTTTAAATGTCACACGTCCGGCGGTGGCCCGCGAGGTTGCAGAACTGGTTTAGGAGGTTTTGAAGATGCCACGCACAAGCTGTCAGACCTCACCAGCGTCTGCAGGCTCTGATGGTAGAGTTGAATTTGTCCTTATTTCCAACCTGGACGGTTGATTCTACTCCACATTTTCACAAGAGCCCTCTCAAATCAGCTTCAGTCCATTTTAAGGGCTTTAATCTGTAAATATTCTTTTTGTGTGAGTGTCTTGTCAGAGAGTCACCTCTTTTCAAAACAAATTTTTGCCTCTATTGAAAGATGATCATCAGTTCTGTTTGTACCTTCACAGTGTGTAGTAGTGTGTTGTTGTAGCAGTTTTAAATAATTACCTCCGCCAAGGATGTTTTCAGTCCCGTGAAGTTTGTTTGCTTTCTGTGTGTTAATTACAAGATATCTTAAAAAACAGTTTAGCAGATTTCAGTTAAATATGGCAAAAGTTTTGGCATTTGGCCAAGAAAGAAATGAATCGATATTGGTGCAGTACTAATGCGGGATTCAGGTATTTGATGACTCTTTTTCTCCTGGATGACTTTGGCTCAAGACAAACCCTTCAGTTTGCAGGTGTCCAATCCAAACTCTAGCCCATTTTTGTTTCAACCAAAAGGCTCTAAAAAGTTGTATTGTGTTATTGTCATTGTTTGCCTGATTACTTCAGTTGTAGCCTGTTTAAAACTTGCAGGACTTTTAGTTTTAATTGTCAGATGCATTTTGGCTGGTGGCCTTCATCAGGAGGCAGTTGTAGCCTATTTAAAGTGGAGCCCCTATAATTAGGTGTTGGGATTGAATAGTGTTAAAAAAAACTATATGATTCTGGTTTTGCATTATGGGTAACGGTAGGCAGGCATGTTTGACAGTGAAGAAGAATGAGTGGACTAAAAAAACAATATCTCTATTTCCGATACATCGATTGTGATCCTTTTTTAGAAAACTGCCCGTTTGTTATAGGAGTGCAACGCTTTTAACATACACCACCATAATCAATAAGCACATTGTACAATTTTGCGACCACATTTTGAGTCCTGCGAAACGGATCAATCTATTAATCGCTAACACCTTTTAGCGGCTGCACAGAACGAAGCCAACAGTTCTTTATCAGCAGCCGCACTGCACTGTTGTAGTGCGGCTGCTGTTGGCAAAGCGCTGTGGCTCTGAGTGTGTGTACGTGCACATAGCTGTAGTTTCGTGTGTCCTGTATCTACCGTCTGTATAGCAGAGTGACCTTGATGTCTGCACTCAGCAGGAGGACACTAGAGAGGAGTGATTAACAGGAGAGAGACAAAGAGAAGGGAGAGGAGCGCGAAGAAATATGAAAATTAACAAAAAAGAGGAAGGGCAGCAGAGTGTGAAAGTTAAGCATGCAACAAGAAGGGAAAAAAAAGAGCGAAAGAGTGAAGGGAAGATGTTGGAAAAGAGTGAAAAGTGGAGAGGGAGAAAGTAGGGTGGAGTGGAGTGACTCACCACACATCACTTGTTTTTTTTTTCTTCTTCTTCTTCTTCTTCTTCTTCTTCTTCTTCCCCCTACAGGCAATCTGGAGGTGCAGTCATCAAGAACAGGTAAGAGGGAGGATGAGAGATGGGCGAGGGGGGGGTGAAGGGAGGGAGGAAGGGAGGGAGGAACAAAGAGAAGAATATTGCACTGAATGGTAATCAAACTCACACTTGTACAGGTGTGAAGATAGAGTGCATAGATTGTCGTCACGGTGGAAAATGTGTTACAGTGCTGCATGTGTGTGCGTGTGTGCGCATGTGTGTGTGTCTGCGCGTGTGTGTGAGCAGTGCGTAGTTGCCAGCTCATCTGCTGTGACCCAGGTTAATAGGACTGTGCATCTCCGCGGCTCGCCTACACACACGCGCGCGCGTGCACACACACACACACACGCACCATAACCGGCCATGACTGTCCTCTCGCTGCCCCTTTTGACCTACACACATGCACATACCTTCAGAGATGTGCGCAGCTTGAAGCTTGCAGACGCACACACAAAATTTGCCCTGCACCTGTCCGTGAAAGTCCACTTTAACACGTGGAAACACACGTAAACATGCGCACGCACATGCTGAGCTTCTGGCATCCTGTTGCCCCGTTAATGTTGGATTTCCCTCCTTGTCCTCCACCTTTGACCCCCACACGCCCTGACTCTATCTCCTCTCCCTCTCCCTCCTCCTCCTCCTCCTCCCCTCTCTCCTCTCCCAGTCTTGGTGAGGAGTTCTATAAGGAGGCCATCGAACACTGTCGCAGCTACAATGCCCGCCTGTGTGCCGAGCGCTCCATGCGTCTCCCCTTCCTGGATTCCCAGACCGGCGTGGCCCAGAGCAACTGCTACATCTGGATGGAGAAGAATCACCGTGGACCAGGTGTGTGTCTGTGTGTGTGTGTGTGTGTGTGTGTGTGTGTGTGTGTGTTGTTTGATTGATACCTGTGCAGAGTAAAGTGGAGAGTTGCTGGCTGAAGCTTGAGGAGCACTCCAGAGCACTCCTCTTTGTTGGTGTGTGTGTTGTGTTTACCAGCTGTTATGCTACACAAATGATTCTCTCCAGTTATTTGTCCTGCGGCTTCCTTCCTTCCTCCACTCTGCTTGTTTCTGTCTCTCGTTGCTTCCTCTCTCCTCTCCCTCATTTCCAGGCCTCCTACCTTTCACACCTCAACTTTTTTTGCTACTTTCCCCAAAGGGTGTTTCCTCATCGCTCTCTCTTTCTCTGTAACATCAGTGTATTTTGGCAGCGAATCAGACACCCCTGTAGGCAATGATACGCCGCTGGCACAAAGTATTCCGGAGAGAGTGCACTTTGTGTGTGTGTGTGTGTGTGTGTGTGTGTGTGTGTTAACGATATGAGTTTGTAGGCTTTGCTTGGTGTCTGCCAGTGCAGTTCTTTTGTTTGTTATTTAGCAAGTTTTAAGTTTGAACTTGATTTTCATAGAATAGTGTTGAATTAAATCAAAAGCTGAATTGATTTTGCCCCAATTTACAATTCAAGGTTTATACTTAAGTGGTTTGGTTAACTTAAGTGTTTTTTATTTAATGGCATATTATTCATCAGTGACAATAAGACAATTATATTTTAAAAATTTATAAATCACAGCACATTTTTACTATAGGCTACTTATATTTTTAGCCATGCTACAGTCAGTCATCAATTATCAGATGGATTAAGTTGTTTTGCACAGATCATGGTCATGGTCCTCAGAGGATGAACTATATATTTTACTAGAGGGCCATCTACAGTATAGGTTGGCATTTGTGGCTCAAAATGTCTCGACAACTGTTGAATGAATTGCCATTAAATTTGGTTCAGATATTCACAACCCCCTCAGGATGATAAGGAATAACTTTCATGCGCTGCTGTGCTTTGTATTCAGTGCTAATTAGCAAATTAGCATTCTAACACATTGAACTAAGATGTGTAAGCATATAGGTCGAAGCACTGCTGTGCCTCATACAGTGGAGCTGTGGACTCTTATAAAATGTAGTTTGATAATGCAAAACACCACAATTAGTCAAACAAAGAAAAGAAAACGTAGACAAACTCCATGCTAATATTCTTGCACGTAAGACTCATTTATCCAACCATCCGTTTTTGAATGAGATTCAAGATATCGGATTCAAGATGAAAGTGTGATAGTCATCTTTCAACATGACATTGTATAATGAAGTGTCAGTTGTGGTTTCTAAGCTATACACAAAACAATGCAAACCTTATAGACTCATTAATACATTATCAAGTAAAAAAATAAACTGTCCTTAGCGGTGTGTGGAAGATGTCTTCATCGAGCCATGCACTAGTGAATGTATGAATCATGGTAGTGTTCTTCTGTGTTTCAGGTCATGCTCCAGGTCAGTTGTACACATATCCCGCTCGTTGCTGGCGCAAGAAGAGACGGCTAAACATCCTGGAGGACCCGCGGCTCGTACCGATCGAGTTTAAGATTGGTAATTAAGGAGTCATTTTAATAGCTGACAGAAAAAAGACAGAATTGCGAAATAGGCGCATCAACGGGGTGCAAATTGCTCGTAGTAAATGCTCATAGTGAACTGATGCTGACCATTAACTTTGAGCCCCTTAACGGACTATTTTAATTCCCCTTATGTAGCCCTAAGGTTGGAAAAATCTAGAAAGTGCCATTAAGTGTTAAATAACTTTAACACTTAATGGCCCATGGCTGTTCATGCCTCTGTGTCTTCACTGAGCATTGTGTTTGTATCATAATTAAAAAGAGAGATGCTCCCCAGCAGGTGGGTTACATGACGAGCAAATGTCTGTAAATAAAAACGTGGACGCCACAAGCAACACACAATCATGTGATATTCTGGACAACTTTCAGATGATCACTTCAGCGCGTGTACACCGCAGAAGATGAAGTGCCTGTGCCGTCACGAGCCAGCCAAATTTTGTTTCCTCGGGGCACTGTCAGCTCAACTGAGCATGTCAGCGTGACTGTGAGATCTCTGCTGTTTTCTGATTGTAATTGTCTCATTCTCCAGACTACGAAGCCTCTCTAAAGAAGGAGGGGGGCATCCCAGACGGTCCTGTGCTGGAGTCGCTGCTCGCGGGGGAAACCCTGGACAAGAAGGTCGAAACCAAGGAAGAAGAGCCAATGAGCGAGTGTCAGGTGAGACTCTCTTTCTTCCTTCTCTCATTTTCTCTCTCGCCGTTCTCTGCCTTGTTCTTGCTGTTTTTGTCCTATGTCAGGCTGTCTATCTCTTTATTTTATCTAGCTGTATTACCGTCTGTGTTTGTGTTTCTTTGTCTGTCTCTGCCTTTGTCTCTCTCGGAGTGTGTGTTTTGGCAGTGACACGGGCTCCCGCGGCTCTGACAACTCCCTCCTGGCACCGAGTGTGTGCGTGCTTGTGATTGTGTGTGATTGCACTGCAGCCAGTCGCGGCGTTTAACAGGGATTCCACTCACGTGTTTTACAGATCAACCTTGCTAATAACTATTTGAAGGACATTTGAGGGAAGTCGATCCTCTGTGCAGCAGGTTTCACTCGGTAACTTCTAGGCAAAAACTTAATGCCCATCTGCCTGTAGTATTTCACCAGCAAGGGGCAGCAGCTCCTGAATTCAGATGGACAGCTAATCAATCTTCTGTTGAGTGGATGGCCCTCACAGTGGCCCTTTGAGAGCTCGAGTAAGTTTAGGGCATCTAATCCAGGGCTTCCCCTGACACCGGCCCAGCTGGAGGCTCACCCACCTGGAGGCTCACCCAGCTGGAGGCTCATCCAGGCAGGCGTCACTTCAACACGGTGCCCCTTCATGGCTCCATGTGCACACTTTACTCTTCCCTTAGTGGTATTGCTTTCTGCTAATGACAACAAATGCTAATAGCCTCTTGTCTTATAGAGGCAGTCCACCAATTTTACACACAACGTCCAGTTTTCAGTTTCTGTTCAAAGATGACTAGTCAGCATGATGGGGCACCCATGAGCTACTTCCATTATCAGCTCCAGAAAAAAAGTTGCATCGTGGAAAGTGTAGTAATCATTGTGTTTGGCGCTTGATCTATATCAGGGACTAAAAGTCAGGATATCTTATTTTATTTAATGTACCTTTTGTGAGTTCTTTTACTTATAGAAGCGCAGCACTAAATTGTGAGGTGTGCCTCTTTAATTAAGGAGGTTGTAAAATGAATTGCTTGTTCATATGATATGTTAACACATTTGGCTATATTGAGAATGAGTGGTTCCTCTCTTAAGGTTGCTTCCTGCACTGGGATTAAGCAAACAGTTCACCACCCATTGGTCCATGCAGAACAGGATGAAAGCAAGGTAAAAAAGGAAACCAAGCAATCTGTCTAACAGTCTATCTGTCTCGCTGTGCATCTCATCCATAGAAGCTGCTGGTCGGGGATTTCCCTCATGAGCTGGAGGTGGATGAGATGGAGGAAGACGTCCCGAAGCGCAAGAACCGTACCAAAGCACGGGTAAGACATCGATGACATTTCATAATTCATCTCTTTTGGGTTTTTTTTTTCTTGGTTAGTTTATACTGAACTAACAAGCCATGAAAGGAGCTGTTAGGCTGTCAGTGTAGAAGAGTGAAGCGAGGGAAGACAAAGTCTGCAAACTGCAGTCAAACTGAACGTGTTGATGGACTGTTGGAACATGAACATGTTGAGGGGTGTTGCGGCTGGTGTGATCCCATCGCAAGATGATCATGTACATTATAAAATGAGGGATGCCATAAATTATTCTGATATACAAGACTTAGCAAGACTTAGAGGGAATATGCTGCATTTGTGCAGCCCATATCAGTGCAATGTAAGGGTCCTGTGTTTCTGAAATTAAGAAACGTCTTTTTTTCTAATCCCTGGTCTGAGGATAGGATAGGTGACAATGTTTTGTGTAAGTTAGATTTCTACATCAGGAATTATTTGTGTTTTTCTGAATCTATAGTGAAATGTCATCCGACAAACCAACAACTATCATGGGGAATAAATGCAAATGGATCCAGAGATTTCAATCATACCTTTTTTTTTTTTTTACTACTTTGATTAGATCAGACAGGTTTTTTTCCCTTCCTTCTTTTTGGGCATCCTATGGGAAGATAATCAAGTGTTAACAATGTATTCTGAAAGTCTGCACACACACATACACATGCTCACACACAGACACCAGGGTTGCTAATTGGAGCTGTTGCTCCCCTGCTAGGTGTCATCAGCCCCCTCCTGCTGGAAGTGGAGCTTTACACTGAGAGCAGATGATTAGAATGCAAACGTGTGTGTGTGTGTGTGTGTGTGTGTGTGTGTGTGTGTGTGTGTGTGTGTGTGTGTGTGTGTGTGTGTCGTGAGTGAGTGAGGATTTTGCTGTTACGCTCTTTTTATTGTGTGGGGAAGTTTAAACTTTTTGTGTCTAGCTTACAATATGTACGCTATTTCACACAACTATGTGTGTGTGTGTGTGTGTGTGTGTGTGTGTGTGTGTGTGTGTGTGTGTGTATGTGTGTGTACCTGTTTGCATGTATGTGGGTTTGTGGTCTCGGCAGGCATACGGTGTTGGCGGCATGAGGAAGAGACAAGAGCCGCCTGCCATTGAAGACAGAGACAAGCCTTACGTCTGTGACAGTGA
>CAEMYA010000124.1:762869-781826 GCA_903131615.1 Diplodus sargus
CACAAATGCATGCATCCAGACCCACAATGCACTGGGAGTTACGCAACCTGCTGACTGGACATGAGTGAAAGTAGCACTTGTGTGTGTGTGTGTGTGTGTAAGGATGTGGGGTGGGGAAGGTTGGGGGGGTTGCAGGGATGGAAAAGGAGTAGAAATGGGGGAAAAACACGGGAAGAACAGAGCATGGCACTGGCGCAGGCATTAGTGTGACAACAGATGGATTGCAGGAAAGAGTTCCAATTTCCTCTTTGAGAGTAAAGCAGAGGGAAGAGGGAAAAAAAAATAGATCGAGGGACCAAATAAGGAAAGGGAAGCGAAAAAATGAAGCACAATGAAGCGCGGAGAAGAGATCGAATCAGCGGCAGAGAGAGCAGCGGCAATAATGAGAACGCATGAAAGTGCAAAGAGGAAGAGGATGGGAGAAAGAGTGAGAGGAGGAAGGTGGTGAGAGAGAGAGAGACAGAAAGGAAGCCAGTGACTTTTCATCTGTGACTGTCGCTTTCCATCTGACTGCATCTCTGCTTCCTTGTCTGCATAAAAAAACCTGAAGACGTCTCCTTGAGCGTTTGTGTGTGTGTGGACGTGCATGTATGTGCTTTTTATGCATCTGTTTGTTTATCCTCTGGTTTCTTGTTAAAATATGTTAATTTTTGGTGACCGTAATCATGCGTGTGCATGTTGCGCTTGTGTGTGTGTGTGTGTGTGGCTGGACGAGGGTTACAGGGACTCATTCATCACATTAAAAAGAGCAAGTGGGGGATGGGACTGAAACTGGACAGCAAAAGTTATTATGCAAAGGCTTGGTTGTAAATCTTTGAGTGTATGTGTGTGTGTGTGTGTGTGTGTGTGTGTGTGTGTGTGTGTGTGTGTGTGTGTGTGTGTGTGTGTTCATGCGTGTGTGTGCCATCTACTGTATGTGTGTGGTTGTGGGTGTTTTTATCTGTGTGTGTGTGTGTGTGTGTGCGCACGCTTACTCCTGAGAGGCTCTCCTCATTAAGCAGCGAGGCGACAGGAGTGCAGAGTGTGTGTTTTCACACACCGCTGCTCCGATACAACGGGAGCCACTTTTTTTCGCCTCCTTTCCTTTTCTACCGCCTTTGTGCTTCCTCATCCCTCTCCTCCTTCTGCTCTCTTTTTTACCACATTCGTTCCTGAAATCTTTCCCTGCCTCCTCCTTATTCTCTTCCTCCTCCACATTTGTACCTCCACCGCCCCACCCCCCGTCTAAACCGGCTTTATTGAAGTGTTTTGCCCTGTTTCAACTTCATATTGTTGCTCGGCTCAGCTCGGCTCAGCTTGACTTGACTCGTTCACTTTTAGTTTTCTGTTGTCAGAAGTTATGGATAGTACCTGGTACTGTTTTGGGTGGCACCTCGGTCTTAGACAACCTTAGAGTTGTCTCGACTACACTCTGATGTACGTTTTCTGGGGTTGGGTGCTGTACTTTTAAGGGTTCTGACCGAATAACATCGGTGACAATAAATCAAATGGTGCCAACACTTTGTTACCACACAGCGCATCTTTAGAGTAAAGAAAGGACGGGAAAGTACGAGATGCCATGGCTGAAACAAGTCATAGTGAGTCAGGGCAACACAATACAATATGAAAAGCTACAATATTGGTAGAGGAAAATACGCGTGCAGCACCCACAGCTGATGTTAGCACAGCTGCAGCAGTGACTGCGCTCCTTAATGAAGAGTTAAATCCCTTCAGGAACGGCCAAACCTTAAGTGATACATGGAAAACTACATCGACATCCCCATATGTTGCTGGAGATGGCCTTGATTGACATTATCTTAGCATTTTCATTAGCATTGGCCAAAACTCAGCTACCTGCTGCGTCCGAAATTCTTTACCAACCTGCTCTTTCAGTTTGCTAAAAATTACTTACTTGCTATGTCCGAAACCTTGGTATGAAACAAATAGTGCTTGATATTATTATATAGCATACTATCACTGGCAAATGCTATAGTATGCAAATGCTGCAATAGTGAGGACAACAAAAACATAATCCTGGTGCTTCCACTTTGGATAAGGCTGAAGAGACGGTGCAATAGCTTTTTGCTGTTCTTTACTGTTATATTATGTTCCTTATGACAGTTATGTAGATTTTTTTTAATATACTCTGAAAGTAAAAACATTTAAACCCAACTGTCGCTTGTTAATTCTCGAAGACAGAGTGTAAATTTGATGGAGCGTTTAACATCTATAAGTTCAAAGCAATGTCATGCAAATGTTTCATTTGCTGTCGAATCGAGGAGCGCGGAGAAACAAGTGTGGGGAAAAACTGATGCATTCTAAAAAAGCCTGATGGAAGAGAAAGTGGGAAGAGTCAACAGGTATGCCGATTTGTTTGCGTGTGTGTGTGGAGGCAGAGGTAATTCCCTTCAGATGGAAGCACTAAGTTGATGAGGCTTCCACTGCGGCCGGCCAGAGGATGAGATTATCGACCAGCCAGGGTCGGGCTGTGGTATTGATTCCAAGCCAAAGTCTGCGAGGGAGACTGAAGGGAAAGAGAAGGTACAGAGGGATGGTATAGAGGGGGAGGTAGTGAAGAAAGAAAATGAAAGGACAGCGCCGGGATGGGATACAGACATCGGGTCACGACTTCTTCATTTCTTTGCACTCTGTCAAAATGTAGCACTTTGTTTTGCTCTATTTTCTTCTTTGCAGACTGTAAGAAATGTTCTTCTTACCAGGTCGCCATTAGTCAAATCATGTTCAAGTAAACCCAATCTTCAAATTAAATCATTCCGTCAAAGGGTAGGGATAATTCCACTTCTTTCCAGATGCCTTGTGTCTTTCATCTTTTAAAAAACCCCACTGCAGCTTTGCACTCAATGCTATTGTTCAAATCTAACAAAGTGACCATCTCTGTCCAGTGAAAACCACATATATCCCAAAAATTATGATTTCAAAATTTTTCAGACAAAAACAATAGATTAAATGTTCCCCTGAGGGCTGAGACCTTTCTCCTACTTATTCAAGCCAGATGAAACATTGCAGACCTAATGAATTATGTGAAAAATGGATTGCCTGAAAAAAAAACGTGTGATTTTTTTTGTGTGTGTGGTACATATCTCGCAAAGCGTCTGTGGAATGATTACAAAGCATAAAAATGACGCAACAGTGCAAAGACTTGGACATTAACATTAGTTCATTATTTCATGATATAGTCATCTGAAATCTCATTTTGACCAGCAAAACTCTGCATTTTCGTCATGTTTTCTTTTAAGAAGTGCTTTATGTAATCCCTGAATGAATAAATAATGCATACAAATAAATAAATAAAATATAAAATAAAGTGAGAAATGTGAAAATATCCAATTATTTTGCAAAAAAAAAAGTGAGAAGAGACTTCAAGACTTCAATTGGGAAAAGGAGCAGGGCAAGAGGCGGTTCAGAGAGCGAAATAACAACGCAAGGTAACGAAGGAGCAGCACGGAGGAGGAAAGGAGAGAAAATGAGACGGGGGAGAAAGAAATTATAAGCAGGGAGGGAGGAAGGATGGGGAAGGTAGGTGTCGGGAGGGGCGGGGGGGCTGTGGGGGGTGAGGAGCATTTGAGGATTCATCTCTTGCTGGATAATTCCCAGGAGGATCTCTCTCCAACACTTGAAAGCTGTGAAGTGTGCGGTTCTGCTCATACTCCTCCTGGTAATTGGAAGAGGAGAGAGGGAGGGGGGGTACGGAGGGAAGAGAGGGAGAGGAGAGGAGGGTCAGGTAAAGGAGGGAGATATGGAGGTAAGGAAAGAGAAGGAGAGGAGGAGGGTGGCTGAAGCAGGTACGAATTTGGGGACGAGAGCGAAAGGAGGCGCAGGAGGAGAGGTGAAAGTAATGAGCAGGTTTTCGGAGGGAGAGAAAGAAAAAAGAGACACCTCGCCGTCTTTTCTTTCCTTCAGTCTCTCACTTTTTCCAACCTGGCTTATATCTCTTTTATTTCTGCTCATTAGCTCCCACCTCTTTATTGTCGTTCTCCATCACTGTCCCCATCCCTCCCTCCCTCCGTCCCTCCCTTTGCCGGCGATGGCGTGTCTGTGGTTGCAGGCGGCTTCTGAAACATGGCCGCGGGCGTTTAATCATTGATGGAGTTTTTCCCTCCATGCAGGCAAGCCAGCGGGCAGCCCCG
Organism: Diplodus sargus; assembly: GCA_903131615.1. Classification (NCBI taxonomy): domain Eukaryota; kingdom Metazoa; phylum Chordata; class Actinopteri; order Spariformes; family Sparidae; genus Diplodus; species Diplodus sargus. The sequence continues at coordinate 766,997 of CAEMYA010000124.1, forward strand.
GCTCACTCACATGCGTCAGGACCTGCTGATTCACTCTCTGGGGCCTCTGAGCATGCACACACGTGCACACAGGCACAGACACAAAGGCAAACAGAGACGCACGCGCATGCACATATGAGTAGCGCGCACACACACACACACACACAAATTGAAGCCTGAATGTGTGCGTGGCTATCCACATGTGTGCCTGTCTAGTTTATCCCACCGGGGATTGTGAGGCCCAATCAGCAGCCGCGAGAGAACCAAATAAAAGCAGCGAAGATAAAAGCAATTTATTTGACCAGAACAAGAAGAGAAAAACGTGTTTGCATTGGCTCCAGGCCTGTACGATACATATGTCTCTACAGCTTTCCACGTCCTTCTGTTGCACTCAGTAAACATCTGGCTGTGTTGTTCTTAAAAAAGTAAATACACTTATACTGTTTACTGTATTCTCATACTGTGTCGTTCTGCTCTTTATTTACTGTCATCCATTCATATGGAGCTGGACTCCCGCACATGTTTGCACATGAGGTTCCACGCTGTAGTCTTCAGCCATGCTATGGAGAGGCTCTGGGGACGGCATTGTCTGCCAGGCTGAAATATCTCAACAACTGCTGGCTGGATCGCCAGCAAATATTGTACAGATGTTCATGATTCCCAAATGGAAGCGTTTTTGCTAGTTCGTTAATTGCCTCAGCCAATCGGATGGAGTGATGTTAAGAAAAAAAGCTTTGGTTAAGCCCCCCTCCAGTCAGAAATATATATTTTTACCTCTTGTGCCTGAATATTTGAGCTTCACTGTGTAGGATGATGTGTGCAGAGTTTGACACCAGAGGGCTGTTTCCACACTTATTGCTGAAACTGTAAATTTTGTCTGGGCTCACTGAAAATCTGATCTTAAGAGGCGGGCCTATGAGCATGATTTGTGACGTCGAAAAATAATTTGAATGGATTCTGGTCCAATTTGTTAATGATACAAGTGTGATGTAGAAACTTAAAGTCTTTAGTGCACGTACACGTGAACAGGAGACATCTTGTGTCCAGTAGTAAAACGTATTAATATTAAACTATTAACATATATCTTATTCAGGGATTTTAATAAGGAAATTATTCATTTATTTTTGGTGGAAAATCACATCAGAAACACATTATTGATCCAAGCAGACTGCTCTTATATCATCAGGGGATCTGTATTTGGTCCAGTACCAATTTTGTGCCATCACTGACAGCTGCAGAGTAACATGACTGGACTTTCAACATCTATAAAATGTGATACATTGCATTATTGTGAGAGTATTTGCACAACAGAAGGAAAGAGTAGTGGCTATAGCAGGGCTGTCCAAAGTGGGGCCCATGAGCCAAAGTTGACCCGTCGAAAGGTTCAGTTTGGATCTTAGCAAAATTATGTTGTTTTATTGTGTAGGAGATAAAAATGCTCTTTAAATATGTAGGGTCCCCAACTTGTAATAATTTCTCATAATTTGAACATGGAGGGACGAGTGGCACTCAGTTGAGGGAATAATACAATACAAAACAGTAGGTACAGTAGTACACCAATATACTTCATTTACGGCATTCCAGTTAAGGTATCCATTGTCTATAACACGAAAACCACTTATTATTCAACAAGTGTTGATGGTGACAGTGGCATTGTCATTGTGAGCATGTCAGCGTGCTGATGCTTGTGTTTAACTCAAAGCTCCGCTGCACCACAGTAAAACATCACAGACCTCTGGCGTTATTGTGGAACATTAAAGGCTCCACATTTTGAGATGTTCTGGATTTTACAATGATGTATTTTGGATAAAATGTAAAATGCAGAACCATTAAAATGGAGCTGAATTTATTGGTAATAATGATGTATTTTGTTCATTTTGACCAATTTACATGCATGGCCTACTTACAACAACTACTACTTCTTTTCCGTTGACGCGCTTACGCAGGATTCAATATCATCATATGGTTTCGGCTGCAAGATATTAAAGACGCCGCAATGACTTTTTGATGATTTTTAATAAAGGGGGGAAAAAAATAGGCCAGGATATACTGTGTCGGCCTAACCCTCGCCGGCACACATACCTGATGATGTGCAGGTAATTTTTTTTTCTCTAATAAAACTCTCATCTCTTTGAAAAAGCTGACACCAGCAGGTTCTCATAATATTATCACTGGCAAAAGAGATTATTGAGAATTATGACCATGGAGCCATCTGTGTTGAAATACTACGTTGTGAATATCAGGTACTAGACCCACTGCAGAACCTTCTCAGTTCAGTATATCCACCTTTATTTTATATCTTACAGTAAATCTTTAGCACTGGAAATCCCTGTGTACATCCTGGTAATCAGTATATATTAAATATCATTTTATATTGATGGTTGATCACCTTCTACGTCTGATAGAGAAGGGTCTCTACCTTGTTATTATCACTGCACCGCATGTAAAAGCGCACAGCCCAGCAGTAAAGTCTGGTGCTTCCTCTCACATTATAGTTGACAGCCTCTTGCTTATGGTTTTTTGCCCAGCGTATTCCTGTTGAATTCTGCAGTAGCACAGCTTATCATTTCCCTCCCCTCCCCTGTTCTGTGTCTCTCTGTCTGTCTGTCTGTCTGTCTGCCTGCCTGCCTGTCTGTCTGTCGGTCTCTCATCCTGATCAGAGAGTTTTTTTTTATTTTATTATTATTATTTTATTTCTCGGAGGATTAAAGCCAGACCCTGTGGAGTAGAAACCCAATCTCTCTCACTCCTCCTTCCCTTCTCACCCTCTTTTCCATCAAATTCACCCTCTACTCCCCCCNNNNCCCCCCCCCCCCCCTTCCGGCCAAACATGACTCCACCCTGAAATGGATGGATTAATGACCTCTCCCCGTCTCTCTGGTGAACACGCGCACAGTATCACCTACAGCACTGTCTGTCTTGCGTGCCTGTGTGTGCTTATCTTGTGTCTCTCTGCAGACTCTTCTGTGCGTGCCTGTATATGTATGGGTGCGAGCGTGCACCTGTGCAATCCACTCTATTGTATTCGCTGTTGCTCTGTCCTGCCTGGTGAGTCATAGTGAAGGACCCGTCCAGAGCATTACATCTTAGAGAAGAAGGCGCACATACAGAATAGTCTGCAGTGGTTATGTGATTGCTTCCATTAAAGTGATTATGCAATCAACAGCAGTAAGTCAGGCAGGAGGCAGACAGGCAGGCAGGCCGACAGTCAGACAGACAGAAAAATGCACACACACACACACGCGCGCACACACACAGATATACGCAGCACTCAGGCAGGCTGGGGGAATTTCTCTCTTGTTAATAATCATTATGAAACGGCTTCACATGGAGCGCTCGCCTCTCCACGCTCAGCATGATGGCAGGTCTGTCCCGGCAACCTCCCCACGCACACACACTCGCTCCCTCACTCATACTTCTCCCGTCTTTCTTCACTTCCTCCTCTTCTTCTTCCACCTCCTCCACTCCTGATAATATTTACCGGACCCCAGGCGCACCCAGTGGGCGTCCCTCTGTGTGCCTCCCCCAACTTCTCTCCCGCGCTCCCACTTCCTGGGCGAGCAGGGGTTTGGCGAGTCCCAGGCTCCAGCGCGGGCCTGCACCGCTGCTTGTTTTTAACAAAAGCAAACAGATGGAGAGGGAGAGAGAGACAGAGAGAGGGAGAGAGAGAGAGAGCCTTGTGGGATGCTGCACAGTCTGGCAACAGGGACTGACTTACAGATCTCCTTTCTTCTTCTTTGTTCTACACCTCAACGTTTTACCTCTAATCACTGTCTGTCAGTACAACACTCTGTTCGACGACGGTGTGTTCTCTGTCTAATCACACAGTGGTGATCGCCGCTCTGCTGGTTTGACTTTTTGAGGCTTTCCCTCGCCACTATCTAGAGATTGATACAGCTCCTTCACTCTGGGGCAACAATTCATAACACCGACTTAAGAGCTCACATCCCTCTTGTCCAGGCAGGAGCAAAACTGAAGTCCCACACGTCCTTAACTGCTTTTATTTTCTTTTCCTTCCTTTAGCCAAGAAAGCACCAGACGGCTCAGTGATTGCCAACGGCTACTGCGACTTCTGCCTCGGAGGCTCAAAGAAGACAGGCTGTCCTGAAGACCTTATCTCCTGTGCGGACTGTGGACGCTCAGGTAGGGCTCCGCTGAAGGGGATGATTGGCACGAGGAAGGCGGTCCTCTGTTGATGCACATTGAAATGTGTCATTTGCTGAGTACAGATTTGGTATTTACTATATGAATAAATGCACATTTTGATTGCTGTTACGCTTGAAATGGATGGACCATACCAGTGTTTTTTGTTTTCGCCTACTACAAATCATGTACAACATACTTGATCTTATTAATAGCCTTTTGCTGTCATGTTTTACATTTCTAAGGTATTTCTCTAACCTTCCAGGCAGCCACTGGTTTACATTTTTCACCACAGTTCGAAAACCAATTTGCAGCAGCTGGAAACTAAACCAGCAAAGAATCTCTTTAAAACTGCTGTGGCCCTGAAGGACAAAACACGTTCAGGGAAAGCATAAACGTGATTGGGGATTCTCTAAATGCAGTACCCAAATCTCATACATGCAGAAGCGCTGAGGTAACATAAATCATTCTGAATCGCTAATGTTAGCTAACGAGGTAGCATCACCTCACAGTATCTGTGGACAAGCAATTGTCCTTAAAGGCCACCTTACATAAAGATAAAATTCATGCAGGCTTTTATTTTTGTAAGTTATGTTCTTCCAGCAGTTGTCAGTGCAGGTTAAATGGAGAAGTCTACGCTGCATTACTATTCAGCAGTAGCATAGACAAGATAAAAATGTACATGAACTTCTCTGTGATGTATCGTGATGTATAAGTAGCTCTATACAAGTTGATTTTTCTTCTGTGTGGAAAGGAGTAGAAACTCTTGGCTGCCTGAAAGTTAGCAAACACATTAAAACTTCTTAAACATTGTGACATGCTTTGAAAAATGTGCTAAAATCTTCTGGCAAGAACGATGTCTCACTCCTCAAACGCACTTCTGTTGCTGCTTGAGAGGTGTAAGAGTGGCAGGAATTTAAATCCACTGTGGAACCTTATTTTGAAAGCGTCAACAAACTCCCAATAAAAAAAAGTGCTAATCTATGTACATTATTATCATTTCATTATGAATGATACATCTTTGAACATAGTTGGGAACAGGATTTTGGATTCTGTAAACTTTTGTATAATATCAAGAACGTTAAATAGGTGTCATAAATCACATTGAGTACTATTTAAGACTTAAATGTGCAATGTAAACTGCATCTCCAAAAACATGCAATAAATACAATGAATCAATCACTTCAGTATTCCAGAAGTGAAAAAAGCACTCGCTTATGTTTCCAAGATTATGATAAACTTTCACACTCAGTCTGGAACTTATTTTTTTATGTGGTCATGTCCATTGATTTCAGTGATGTCAAACAAAGGCAATAATGCATTACAAATGCATTAAAATATGAATGGATTCAATAAAATGTAATCTTGATGTGACCTTTTTGTCTGGCCAAAAAACACAAAATTGTTTCTAATCCTGTCTGCTGCACGCCTTTCAGTCCTGGCTTGTTGTACAACAACCTACTTTACAATTGTGATAATGGAAACCGTTGTCTATTTCTTCTTTTGAGAGCGTGTCTCATGTGTTATAAGGACCCTAGATGAGTTTGTGAGAGAATGGTCTCCTTCAGTATGTATTTTGGTTGTGAATGGCCAACAGTCAGTTTTATTGGAGTAGAGTATGATTGTTTTAAAATATGGTTGTATTAATTTTTCCCATTCTAAATCCCTTTGATTTGGTACAGGATGTGTTTGTATATTCTGGTAATATGTACTGTATACATGCAGAGATTGCAGTGTATAAGGTGCAGAATTTGTGTATTTATCACTTGATTGCATGTACTGTACTATATATATTTCCCCCTCATGTTCCTTTTCATCTGAAAATAAAAAAAAACGGAACTAAAAAGATGGACGTGATTTGTAGTGAATGGGCTGCAGCATGCAAAACATTGGTATGGTCCTCCTCTTTATAACCACCCACAAAGAAGACAAATGAAGGTCAGGAAATGAGGATGACATAACAATATTTCCATTGTCACGATCATGTAACAGCAAGTACCAAGAAAAAAAGCCTATAATGATAGGGTAAGAAGAGAGATTGAGTACATTTTAAATGTGGACTGCAGTGGAAAAGGACAGCTTATTTTCCTGTTACACCTGCAAAATTGTTGTTGCTTGGGAATTTGTTAGCACATTTACTGGACAGCTTTGTAATTCTCAATATGCAATCAAAGAAACCTATGGTAGATTGTTTTCTGAGCAAACTGAAACTAAATTGATGTAACTTTATTTTTGCAAAACGTGATACTTAAAGGGGACATATTATGCTAATCTTCAGGTTCATGATTTCATTTTGGGTTAGTACAAGAATACGTTTACATGCTCTAATGTTCAAAAAACACATCAGATTTTTCATTCTGTCCATTCTGTATCCACCCTCTGTCTTGAATGCTCTGTTTTAGATCCTATCTCTTTAAGGTGCCCTTCCAGAAAAAAGCCATTCTGCTCTGATTGGTCAGCTAACAAAGGCCTGAGCCTGCAATGCTTTTCGTGTCTGCAGTTAATTCTGCTGGTCTTTTTAGCTTCCAGTGAGTGACAGCTTCCAGTGAGTGACACACCAAAAGAACAACTTCTAAACCCAAAGCTTCACCACCGCACAAGAATTATGATCCGTATTTGCCACAGGCTCACTGCGCAGCAGGCCACTAAAGTTATAGCTTTGTAACAGTCTGTGTACGGTGTTAGCAAGCTAGCTGCTGGGTGCTAATCAAAGTTACACACAGTTGCCAAGCTAATCAAATTTGGCAGTTTCTTTTCCACACATACCTATATCACCATCTTAATGTCTTTCAAGTACATTTACACACAGCAGCAACAAACATGCACATACCAGCGAGGAACCAAGAGCAAAAGGACCTCCGTATAACAACAAAGCTAATGCTAGCTAAGCTAGTGCTTCAGTACACAAAACAAACACAGATGGCTTCAAATGAGGCTTAACCTTCACATTGTTACTTTTGATTGTCTTTTAATATGACAACATAAGTCCAATATCGCCAAAGATTGGGAGCAGCGATATTAGCTAGCAACACACTAACGCCCAATTCAACAAGCTGACCTACAAAATTTACAGTGAAGCAAGTACAACATGGCAAAACACATAGCTTCCATGTTTGAAGTAGGTCAGCCTGTTCTTGATCTTGTGCAGTTAGTGGCCATTTTTGACAATGCAGTGCGTTTTGAAATTCACAAATTCTTGAGCTTCTGAAGTTACCTGAGCAGTCCGGGAGTGCACAAGCTCTGAAACTGTGAGTTTGTCATAACATGTCTCTTTTGAAGTAAACACAGGAGAAATGCCATCCAAAATTACAGCAATCTGAGGCAATGTTCATATGTTATGTTCACATTACAGACCACTGTTGAATTCCCCTTCAAATCGAAATTAATCACCCGCGTGAAGCAAACAGAGTAATGGATAGATAAAAAAGTAGATGATGGATGACTGTCCTCAAAATACAGGAAGCGTCGGTGGAAAACGCTGTGTGGGCGTGTGCTTGTGTGCGCTTACGTGTGCTTACGTGTGTGTGTGTGTGCGTATGTGTGTGTGCGTGTGTGTGTGTGTGTGTGTGTGTGTGTGTGTGCGTGCGTGCGTGTGTGTGTGTGTGTGTGTGTGTGTGTGTGTGCACCCAGGCCACCCGTCCTGTCTGCAGTTCACAGTGAACATGACGGCTGCGGTGAGGACTTATCGCTGGCAGTGCATCGAGTGCAAGTCCTGCAGTCTGTGTGGCACCTCTGAGAACGACGTAGGATCTCATTTTATACTACATGTGAACTCTAAACACATGTGGCTGCACACACACATACACACACACACTGTACTTACATACTGAAGTACATGATATTCGAAAACCTCATAACTTATTATCTGAATGTAGGTAAGTAAGTCTAGAGTAAGTTACATATCCTTAAAGGAACCCACTTTTTAATCGGTATCCATGAGCTAGTTCAGATTGACTGGGTCGCTTTCATGAAAGTTTGATCCTTCCGGTTGATGGATGATTTATAACCACTGTAGACAAGTTAGTCTTATTGGGATGAAACATTTAAGTCCCTGAAAAATTTCAAAGATTCACAAATGTCAACCCGGAATAAATTTTGTTTTCTTATTCATGAGGAGTAAGCAGGTACTTGCAATCACACAGGCTGCAGTGCAGATAGTAAAGTCACAGTGCAGGTTATTGTTGTTTTTTGATTGAAGAAAATAAAAAAGTCTTCCTATGTTAGGAGGTTGTTGATTCTAATTGTGCACAGCCCACCAAAATAAAAGCCAACATGTTTTGAATATTTTTGATTTAAAAATAGGAACATGCATATGACACCTCAACCAGTTACTTTATACTCTATACATATTTATATCATCAAGGGCTATTCATGTGCAGTTAATGCTCTTGTGTCCTCAGCTTTGATCTTCAAATCTGTCCCCACGTAATAACATCTGTCTGTGTGAATATTCTCCTCTGTTCCAGGACCAGCTGTTGTTCTGTGATGATTGTGACAGAGGCTACCACATGTACTGTCTGAGCCCTCCCATGTCTGAACCACCGGAGGGTATGTAATAACAATGAGAGGCATACGAGCATTGCAATCGAGAGACATACGTTCAAAAGTGTCCATGTCAAGGACTTCTGAATTCGCAGTATGTAGTCGGAATGCACAGCCTAAAGCAAACTCATCTGAGAACATTTTTTTGTTGTTTGGACAGGATTATGTAACAGTCTGTACCGTAGGTGGGGACACAATCACAGCGAGAAGACTGAAACCTGCAGTCAAAACAATCAGGCCGTCCCTGCGCTGACGCTTAGGTAGTTTTACCTGAGACAACCTGGAGTCCTTACAAACCTGCATCTCTTCTCACATTTAATCTCATTGAACTAGGCTGAAATGATCTGGACACTTTTACAGAAATGGAGCAGGTTTATCTATTCAAATTATACAGTCCTTTGCCTACTACGCATAAGATGGCTGCCTCAGGATGTTTGATGGAGTTGTCATGGTAATGAGTAGTAGGGAGATAGGAGATAATCTGTTTCCATGGCAAAAGTGTCACTTGTCTGAACATACAGTAGCGGCACCACTTGTGTTCAACACTCACTAACAGTGTCATGCTCTGCCCACACATGCAACACTTTTTAAAATTCAGCAGCAGTCAGTTATTTTAGATCTATCCTCAAGACTAGACCTGACTGAGCTCTCACACAGAGGGTAAACATATATTTTCATACATACCGTGCCGTGTTAAATGCTCACAGGACACATTTAGGCATCATGCGGCTGGGCCTGCATGGACTTCGAAGTGTAAAGGTTGCATTTTAACATGCGACGCAAGTTGATGTTTAATTAATGTCACAAATCCCACGCTCAAATCCAAACCAAACTAGTTGTCAAATCCCCTGCATCTGCACGCCACAGGCACAGCATGTGGTGTTTTAACATGGAGCTTTAATTTACAGTATTACTTAACGCTCTGTCTAAAATGATGGATTAATCCACAGGGCTTTACAATAGCGGTGATTGAACTTCTGATCTGTGATGTGCTCTGTGTGTGTGTGTGTGTGTGTGCGTGCGTGTGTGTGTGTGTGTGTGTGTGTGTGTCGTACAGGGAGCTGGAGCTGTCATCTGTGTCTGAGACAACTGAAGGAGAAGGCCTCAGCCTACATCACCCTCACTTAATCTGCAAGGCTGTGCCTCATCCTCTCGGCCCTTCATCCTCTCCCAAACCACCTCTCCGTCACCCCTCTCTGTGCCTCAGCTGCCCCCCTCCTCCTCTGATCCACTCGCCACCGCTTCCTCTACAATCCGTCCCAGTGACCTTTGACACGACTGAGCACACAGCACCCGCAGTGCTGCACCCATTCATGACATCTGTCCAGCGGCGAGCCAACCTCCGTCTTTTTTGTGTCACACGCATTCCCTGATGTACTTGACCTGACACCCACCCCACCTCCTTCCTGCTCCGTCTCAACAGAGGAATTCATCAGCTGGCAATAAGTTTGCTAGCGAGACACACACTCCAGCCTGCCAAGGGCACTTCAGAGGCATACTACTCCACAGGAACCCTCTTAAGGGCCCTCGGAAGAGCCCTAATGATCTTCAGCTGCAACTCAGTCAAGTAGTGAGAGTGAGAATTAATAAGATGGATAGGTGTAAGGCCGAGGACAGGGCATGGAAGACCCTGATAACCATGGAGCAGTGTGTTTCAGTGTTAGCCAACTGTGAAATATACACCTAACCAAAATGTCATTTACTCCCTCTGTCCTTTACCGTGTACGGCAGAGCTGAGATGTTGAACTCTGCTCCATTATTTGTCCGTGCAGTTTCAAAGGGGAATGAATTGTACAGAATTCAGACTGAGTCTCTATCTACACACTGCTGAAAAGTCCCCTCACCGGCGAAGCGAAGAGCATCTGGTCAGGATCTCGGACCATCTTTGACCTCACTGTGTCCTCCCTCCTTGCATGGGGTTTCCACAAATTAATGATGCATTTTGGGATGGACACTGAGGGCTTTAGTGTTCGGACGTGATCCTCGGATGAGAGAGAGATGGATTTTTCTCTAATCAGCTGTCTCTGATCAAACAATGTATTTAAAAATGACAATTTAGGCTTAGCATCTCTCACAAATCCTTTACCTGACCTTTACCTGCCCTATCCTCCTATCAAACAATGACTGTGAAGCCAATGCGAGACTGAAACACTCCTGGTGCTGGGTGTGTATTATCTGTGTGTCAAGAATGTAGGATTGATGTGTGGACAATGCAGATCTTCTGAAAAACCCTTCTTTTTTATGGTTCCTTTTTTATTTGTGTTTTTATTCATTTGCATGTTGTTATTTCAATTGTTTTTAAAGACTTTTGATTGAATTTGAAAAGAAAGCACACTTAATTCGCAATAATGTGTTTGTGATATGAACTATTTTGGCCAAACTGGGTGTGTTTTAAACTCTGTGTGTGCCTGTGTGTCTGTTTGTGTGAGTTTATCTGAGCACTACAGTAACTGTAGCCAGCTCCACGCCTGTTGGTACGTGTGAGTATTTGAGTAGCACGAAGGTAATGTGAATGTTAGAAAGATCGGCATTTTAACAGAGGTGGGACAAAGTCAGTGTTTTGCAAGTCACAAGTGTCAAGTCTTGGCAATGGAGTTCTAAATCAGGGCCAACAAGTGTGCAAGACATAGTTTGTCATTGTAGGAAATGAATACAAAATTCAGCGTTAAAAAGTTATGATTATACAGGGGTAGACATGCGATATTTTCTTTTCCTTGGTTGGCTAACGAAATATCCAATCACATGGAGCCTCAGCTCCTTACCCTAACCTTAATCTTCTTGGGTCTGACATTTGTTTGATATGATTAGATGAACACACGTGACTTTCCATCACCATCCTAGGAAAGGACTCACTGCGCCCAGCCAAAAAATAACCCCGCAATCCATCACAATACCACAACTTGTATTCTGACTCTTTGTATTTTGTTAATTTTGATAAAATGTGTGAATAACTGAGCTTCAGAATCGCTGATAGGTAGATTGTGTTGCCCTTTCCCCTGCTCTCATTTTTAAAGGGGACTTCCACCATTTTTTATACATTAACTTGTGTTTACAGGTCTTGGGGAGTACTGCTGCATATGTAAAAAGGGTAGTACAAAGCCTTTTGTGGCTCCAAATTGCCTCTGGTGATCACAGTGGCTCAGCTGCATTGTGGGTAATGTGAGCACCAGGCTTTTAAAAGGGAGAAAAACATTTGGAATAAAAAAGCGATATTTTTGGATCTCCTGTATCAATGATATTTGATCATTTGTTTTTAAGATGAACATGATCCAGACCAGTGGACAGCTTTGCTAAATCTGGCATTACCCACAGTGCAACTTAGCCACTGCGTGACATCACTGGACTCAATTTATCAGATGTTATGCAGCTTTCTTGAGAGCCACAAAAGGTTTTATACTACTTTCACTTTTCACATATGCTTTTGTAATCCACAAGCCCTTCACTTACTTACTTTAATGTGCAAATTTGGTGGCGTTACCCTTTAATTTTGAGCAAAGCTAACATCCTCCAGTCGTAGCCTCAATACAAATGAGTTCTTTGCTAAAAATGTGAATTCATCCAGTCCATTTACTGATCAAAATTTACTGAGTTCTGATCAAAAGTCATCAGCTCCTCGGCAAATGTAATGCCCATCGTATTACATAAAACAGAGTAACATCTGTGTTTAATTTAGTCCTTAATGTCACACTTCTTACATGAGTTGCTCTTCTTCCTTTACCACTCTGATTTGGCTACAAAACATGTAGGAGAACAACTCTTGGATAAATATCACTGCAACTCACTGAGTGTGTCGAGGGTCATTGATTTTATGTTTGCAGAGACGCTAAGCTCTTTGTCACTAGCTTAAAGCAATACTCAACCCAAATATGTCCTTTCAGGATCAAACACTTGAGACTTTTTGCCTTGAACAGTGGCTTTTAGCAGACACTAAACCACTCCTGTAGCTTAATCCCTTCTCCACTTTATATTGAAATCTGAACTGTCATACTTTTTGTGTTTATTGCTATCCCTCTGTGCTAAGGCAACAACTACTTTTCCTTTAGCCCTTCTTCAGTTAACCAAAATATGGCTTAGTACGAATACACTGCTTCTGTTTGACACTGGCTAACGTGTGCACACTTGAACTCCCGACTAGGGTACCAAAGGGCAAAAGTAAAAGTGAAGTCTCGAGTCATTGGTGTTAAAGCTAAAGTCAAGTAGCAGGCTGAATTAGCTCGCTATCTTGCCAGCTGTCTCTCACTAAGTGAAACAAGTTGTTTTTATCACCTTTGTGTCCTGCAAAACATGAGGCCAGCTGTTCTGTGAAAGTGAAACATTGGTAAGAGAGGATGTTGTTCTGCTACCTGCCAGTCTTGCTCTGCATGTTAAAAGACAGTCTGATAAATCAGCACTTGAAGACCAGGCTGAAATGTTACTGTAAGGCCGAGTTTTTAATAATGGGATTAATCAAACCAGCCAGCCAGCATGCAGTCTTCTGAGCTTGCACTGAGAAAAATCTGTTTTTTCTTTGAACTCACAGGCCCACAATGCTATTTTCAACCACTGGACCTCTCCGATCAACTTTAGTGGGGCACATTCCAAGACAGCCACTGTAGGGGGATGTTATAGTAATGAGGAATGTGACGCCATCCATCCAGCGATCTGTGAGCTTTTAGCTTGGAGACAAAAGCTGTAAATAGGGGATTGAATTAAGGGCATCAAATTGCCATTTCATACAGTATTTCATATTCTTGTATACATTTCAAAATATGAAACAGGTCAAATACAGTTGGATTCGGTTCGAATGACCATCTCATTTTTGATGCTGCATCATGTCTCTAAAAGGAAACTTGCAGGATCAGATGGCTTGTGAGAATGTACCTGCACTGTAATTGTGTTTGCCATCTGATACAGAAAGACATTAGGTGCAAATACTGTGCTGCCCCCCGCCCCTCTCCCCCAGATTCAATGTAACTCCACTGATGCATGAATGACACCTGAAATGTTTCCGATTTCATATTTTGATATCGTCAGTGTTGCTTTTTTTGAATAATGATGAGAAATAACCTTTAACTTACGTTCATTTCCTGTTGGTTTCCTTGTAATTGGTGTCTTTTCACATTTTGCACAGCAGGGCTGAATTTGTTCTCCAAGTGTGTTTATGCCTGTGTGTGTGTGTGTGTGTGTGTGTGTGTGTGTGTGTGTGTGTGTGTGTGTGTGTGTGTGTGTGTGTGTGTGTGTGTGTGTGTGAGTGTGTGTGTGTGTGTAACCACTTATGATAACTGGAAGGTCAGAAACAGCAAACCCAACCTCAGAGGAACCACTTGCATGGCACAGCACTGCAAGAGGATTGTAATGTTGAGTACAGATTATGATAGTGTACTCAAGTGTACACATTTCACATGGGGCACTTGGATAAAGATGAATGCTGTTTCATCCTACAGTGCATTAAGTGTTATCTTTGTCAACAAAAGCAGTAGTATCCAATCAAAATGTTTTTATTTCCATTAACCAATGATAGCGAACATCTAGATTTGGAGTGCGTTTGAGTGCAAATCGTTCGTTGATGAGCATTATACTGAATCTGATGGACGTGTTTGTGTGGTGGATGGACGATGGTGACTGAAAGGCCTTTGTATTTGGAGCTTTCCTGGCACTTAATAGGAGAAGCATGGCGGAGTCAAACCAATTCTGATTGTACTATCTTGGGGTTGTGGGGAAGCCATGTTGGGGTTTTTTGGAGGGGTATCCGTGTGATTATTTAATGAAACTTGAGCCTTCCCTTTGTACAAATGGACAAACCAAGGCGGCGGGGATGACTGGGGTGGGCGGGGTCAAAGAAGCTGACGCCAATTACCCTCCATCTCCAACCAATTTAGGCTGTCGGGGTGGCTCGGTCAGAGGGTAAAGACTTTGGGCCACTCGAGGCCTCTCTTGTAAATTGTAATTCTGTGATCTTGCTTGCACTTTTTTTCATTTCCCAAAAATAAGAAACTAATTGTAAGTACGTATGTGTGTGAGTGCGGGTGCACTTTTTATTTGAAATCTTGACATTTTTTCAACGTGATTGTCTGTTGTAAACAACACTGGATAAAGATGAGTTTTTAATTTGTATTTTTTACCTTGAGAGGAAGATGAAATCTTCTTGGACATTTTTTTAACCCCCCCTCCCTGCTCCCTCCCCCTT
>CAEMYA010000124.1:800756-866838 GCA_903131615.1 Diplodus sargus
TCACAGAGGCTGGGAGTCCAGCCAAGAGCGAGTTGCAGCAATCCATGAGGTAGAAGACCAGCACTTGGACCAGGAGTTGCGTTCTGTCCTTTGTGAAGAAAGACTGGCTCCTACAGATGTTGTAGAGGACAAATCTGCAGGATCAGGCCACAGCAGTGATGTTGCAGGTGCAGGATAGTCTGTTGTTGAGGATTATGCCCAGGTTCCTCGCAGTTGATGAAGGCGATACTGTGACTCAACAGTGACTGACAGGCCCTTGCGAGGGCAGTCTTTCCCCAGGATGAAGAGGAGTTCAGTTTTATGGAGGATGAGCTTGAGGGGATGCGCAGTTGTTTAAGTGGAGATATCTGCCAGACATTCTGAGATGGGACAAAAGTGGCCCTAGTACTGAGCCTTGAGGGACACCAGTTTCCAAGAAGCAGGGTTTGGACAAGAAGCCATCCCATATGACCTGAAATGTGTGATTTGTTAGGTGTGATGTGAACCAGGTTAGAGCAGAGTCAGCAATGCCAAGTTCAGCCAGAGTGGAGAGGAGGATTTGGTGGTTGACTGCATCAAATGCAGCAGTTGAGGAGAATGAGGACGGATGAGCGGGACAAGACTCTGGCGGCACGGAGAGACTCACTGTGAGGACGGCAGTCAGTCCTGAAGCCTGACTGATTCTGGTCAAGGACATCGTTTTGTGAAAGATAGAAGGACAGTTGGTTGTAGATGGTCCATTCCAGGGTTTTAGAGAGGAATGAAAAAAGAGATATAGGTTTGTAGTTTTGGATGGCAGCTGTATGATGTCAGAGTCTAGGGCGTCTTTAGGAGTGGCTTTGCTGTAGTTGTATTGAAGGCAGCTGGAAAAAGGCCTGAAGTGAGGGAGGAGTTCATCAGGGTTGTGGGGAATGGCAAGATGTTGTGTGAGATGTCTTGGAAAAGGGAGGAGGGAATCAGGTCAAGGGAACACGGTCAATCATGCAAACATCAACAATCCTGACTTGTCTCCTCTTTGTCACATACATTGAGCCAGTTTGTGACAGTAACATGTCAACATTACTTTTGTACTGCTAAGAGTGATGTAGAAGAAATAGGACTGTAGAAAAATTAATGTGAACGAGTTCATCTGATGTGTCGCAAATGAACTTTAAGCGAGCTCTTTTAAAGGTTGAATTTACAAAACAATAGCATATCCCTGAGAGTCCTGGTGATTTATTTCAACATACTATATATAGTATGCACAAAGCAATAAGAAACAGATGCAGTGTGAAATCCAAACACTTACCATGGGAAATCTGCACATCTGCTACAAAGCGCTCTTTGCGGGGAAATTTGTGTGGTACGACAGCCAGGTCAGCTATGCCCTTCATGATGTCATTCCAAAGTGCCGCCAACTCATCAGGGCGGTCCAGGTTCCGAACAGCTTCCGATGGCACAGTGAGGATAATGTTGTCAAACTCCAACTCGGCCCAGGGAGAAGGAGCTGCGCGCAGCAGCAACCACTCAGCTGCTGTTGTCACACCTGAAAAGAACACATTTATAGAAAAATGCCTTAAGTCTTCTCTGTTCTTATTACAGACTTTTTATGACCTAATGTAGCTCATTCCATGCAAAGACGCAGATACATCATACATGTGCATAGTCAACCACCACACACTCACCAGATTTATAATATGGTGCAGGTACAGCCATCTGCACTGTGACCTCTAGGTCCGCCACTTGTGTTTTGGGTGGGGCCAACAGGTAGATGAGCCCCCCCCACAGGTTCCACACCTGCATCATGTTTGAGGTCACAGGAAATTGCTCATGAACATGCTGTGCTCTCAGCAACATTTCATGGCAGAGATGGTCTGTTTGACAGCCAATCTGGATCTGAGGAAGACATGGAATATGCGTTACTGATTTGAAAACCTGTTTGTAAAGTGCAATATAGTTTGTTAGATATAGTTACATATATGGGTCATAGACTGGCAAGAGGTGTAGATAAATGGGGTTGTAAATATATTCTTTGTCACATAACAACAAACAGTCATTACTAAGTCCTACTTTTGACTTAGTCAGGGGATTTATTTTTCAGTTGAAAAGACTCAACCTAAATCAGCTTTGTATCTTCAGCATGTTACCTGAACTCAATAAGCCAGATGTTTATATTTGATGTTGTGCACTGTACCTTCCAGTCCTTGTTGACAATCTCTTCTGGTAGGGATATGTAGGTCTTCATACCAGGAGAGAGGTAGAGACCTGTACTGATCCACTCTTCCCCTCCTGACACACAACCACAAGATCTTTATTTTGTTACCACGCAGAGGCAGATTAACGCTTGAGTTGGTAAAATCAGAACATTTCAAAATTTTCTCTCATCTAAACATAAAAAAACTTCCCTCCAGGCCTCCCTCAAGCAACTCCTCCGAAACACATCAACACACAATGCCGGATTATACCGACGACACCCCACCCAAAGGCCCAGTAGCTCCACCCATGAAGAGATATGTGGATAGTTTGCAAGGTTCAACAAGCTCTCTTAGCTTTTTCAGTCTAATAAATACATGATAATAAATGCCACAAACGTCACAAACGTATCTCAGTCCGAGACAGCTAGATGAATCTGCTGCTTCTGCAGCTCATTTGTTCTTTAGATCAGGGGCTGTGTGCTTTGGGCTACTGTGTTAGCTAATGAACAACAGGCTCAGAGGTTGTGTACTGTGTAAACTTATCCAACGACCTCATGTATCATTCACATGAAAGAAAACATCTGATATCATCATTATCAATGTTGAAAAAAAAGACATGGGTGTTGTCAGTACTCATTGCTGTGAGGTTAGCATGCTAGTATTGGGATATTTGGGATGCATTTTCTCTGCCATTCTTGTACAACTAACTCGCTATTGGCTTTCGCAGTACATCAATGCTGAGCCCTTTGGAAGATTCCGGTCATGTGCAAACATATAATTTGATCTGAATAAAATGATAGGATGAGGTTATTAAAGGCCTGTCACAGCCACAGATATTAGATTTTTGACTTTATTTTATCAGAGCCTGTTTAAAAATGTTCTATACATAAGCTATGACAAAAAATGCTTCTAAAATAAATCAGGAGACCTAGCTAGAAAAAAATGGCATTACTATATTCAGTTGTGCTCACAAATTATGTCAGCGGAACAAAAACAGAGCTGCAAACACAAAATGATCTTGAAATTCTGTTGTGCTTTAACCAATAAGAGTGTAGTCTGACCTCCTGTTTTTGCATTAAACTTGATTCTGTAGTTGTAGACAACTGGCAACAAGGGGTTATGCTTGATGAGGTAGGGCAGGAGGGCATCGGGATCTGGGCAGACTTTATAGACCTCTGCTGCCACATTGAGGAGCAGGTGGTCTTTGGGAGTCTTCACAGGGCAGCTGCCACACACCTTGAATATGAATGATACTATTATTCTAAAAAGAGTTTGCTAACAATATCACAACATCAGCACCTATGCAGACATTTATTAATCATATTTGTGGTTGTTTATATGGCACAATTATTTACGCTAGACAATGTGGTATTAACTGCTCCTGCTTTTATGGAGAAGGTAACTAAATCTACTGCAAGGGTCTGCCTCAAATGCCAAAAACGAAGTAGAGCTTCCTCATGTAAAATAATAACAAGAACTATCATAGACAATACAGTCATTCACTGCCCACCTGTGGAATGTCAGACTTCTTTATGAGTTCGGTGATGGTGGACACCACCTGTGCGTAGGAGGAGCAATCATGAGCCTCCATGTGCAAGTAGGTGGCACAGTCCGAACCCAGTTTTTTAAGGCACTCCTCCTCATGCTGCGTAAGTTCCTGCCCCTGGGCTACATGACCAGCAAAGCGGTTCAGAAGGTGGCGGAAGTGGTATGTGTCTTTGATGGCCCGGCTTGGCTCAGGGGCCTCATGGAGACCTCCCCAAATGACGTTGCCCAGCACACTCAAGCCCATTTTGTTCAGGATTTTGTTCCCTGAAAGAAAGTGCAAGTGTTTTGCATGGTTTAGAGTATTAGTATTTTGGTGGTGATATACAACACTTTTTGTAAGTTTTTGAGGGTCTCTTATGTCATTTATAATAGACTGTCTTCTTTCGATATATCTGCCTTCACCAGGATGTCTATGTCTTTCATGACTTACTCCAAGCTTGTGTTCTAACTTCCACTCAGTACTGTGGAAGTCACTATGATGTTGCTGTACCTGTAGTAAGGGTCTGTCTATGTGTCATTCATTGCCCACATGCACTAGAATGAATGTAACTTTGTACTACTTGTCCTGTTTGACTAGTTTGTTGTCGTGTTCTGTCACTGTGCTTGTTTTAATGATGGCTTGCTGAGAGACTGTAGGTGAAAATAAGGTTAAGGTTTAAGGTTACTCTGTTACAATACAGCAAACAGTAAGAATTATATTTAACTTTAACATGATCCCTTAAAAAAATATAATACATACATTATTACAGACTATAATTGAAATTGGCAGAATAGAATGAAACTCTTGTGGCTCATTATCATACCTGCGAAATCTGTTAATGGGTTTTGCCCAGGGTGTGTCTGTGCCCAGTGCCAGCCATGTCCACCAATCAGCAGGCCTCCTCCTTCTGCTACAAATTCTTGGATTTTCCCCGCTTGATCATCATTATACAATGAGCACACAAACACACTCAGGTCTTCCCTGAAGTCTGTTGACTCACACTTCAACCCTGACTTGCTGAAGTGTTCCCTGGCTTGGTCGAAGCCTGGCACTACACCAACAACCCCCTGCCGGCCTTCATCCAACCAGTGAATAGCATTGATCCAAAATGGAGCCAATGTCTGTGATATTGGTTATCAAAAACAGAAAGCAGTTTGTTAATCATGTGAAAAACATGTGGCATTTGAAGTACATGACATGTTGTTTAACACACTACAGATAGCAACAGCTGGTGGTCACAAATTAATCAGATGATTTGTTAAGACATAAATTCACTTGACAAGCCAAAAACAGACGTTCCCATTTGGTTAATTCATCTAACTGATTTTTCCCAATTGAAGCTCCCAGAAAATGTACTATATTTGATGTTCAGAGGGGTAAAAATAAAAAAGCATCAAGTGTCTGCTAGTCTCCTGACCGCGACTGGAGGGATGAACACTTGTGGTGAAGTACACTGTTACTAAAATCTCCAAAAGGTGTTTAGCATCAATTTTAGGTCGATCAAACATGTCCTTGAACCCATATTACTGTTCATTTGAAAAATAAAACAGAAAAAAACAAAACAGAAAAAACATCATTCACTGGTCCAGACCATACCTCCCAGTTGAGAAGTCCTTCATGTGTGATCACAATAACCCGTCCCTGCCCATAGTAGGCTCCTGCCAAGAACGCTTGTCCACCCTTGGTGGTACCAATTGGGAAGGCTAGCGGGCCATGGACCAGAACCTCAGAAACAGGTACATCCTTGAGATCAAAGTTTGAGATCCCCTGGAGTAAGAACTCCAAGTCATCCTCAAAATCCTTACCGATTCTAAACATGGAAGAAAGAAGAGGAGGGTGAGACAGAGGTATCAAGTATGAGCAATACAGTTTATTCTCTTTCATTCTTTCTCAGGCACCGGTGCAACATCAGGATGAGGTGCTACATCTAATGTGCCACGTGTCATGTCTGCTTTTATTGAAAAAAGGCATACTTCATGATAGTACTTCTTAGTTTTCTTAGCAACCCATATATTGGATAATCTCCAATTCTGGCGCCCTTACCGACTTCTGACCATTTATTTCTTAAAGATGGAGTAACAGAAGCAAGAAGAAGGCACGGAAGGAGATGAGAGGCAGCAAAAGGGAATTTCCACTTCAGTAAAAGTTGTACCCATCCCGTCGGCAATATTGGTTTGTCCATCATTTGTTTTGTTGGTCCACCACATCCAGACTGGAATATCTCAACCGCTATTTGATGGACTGCTATAAAGTTTGTGCAGGCTTTCATGGTGATTAGAGGATGAATCCTGATGACTAAGGTGACAATCAAGCAACAGTCTTGGGGGGCTGTTTAGCTCAGTTGGTAGAGCGGGCGTCCCATGTGCTGAGGCTCTCAACCTGGGCTCGACTCCCAGCCTGGGTCCCCCTCTCTCTAAACCTTTTTTCCTGTCACTCTCTTCAGCTGTTCTGTCAATAAAGCCATAAAGGCCAAGAAAAAAAAAATCAAGTAACAGTCATAATTTTCCTATAACGCCACTATGATGTTGACATTTTGGTTTTTCATAAATGTCTTCACCACCGTTGCATGCATTACTACGGCATTTGGTACACACCTCTCTGGGGCCCTAAAGCTGAATCGCAATGTCTTTGATGTGGCCTTGACTTTTCTATGCTATCTGCAGGTCAAAGTTATCTAGTAAAATATCTCAATATTTAATGCAAACCTTTGTGGTTCCCAAGCCCATGAGTCCTAATGAGGTTGCCGATTCAATGACTACTCCTCTAGCTCTACCATGAGGATCAGGTTTTGAGCAAGACATATCGATAAGTATTGGATGGATCGTGATGAAATTTGGTATTGACATAAGTACATCACTCAGGATGAACTGTGATGAACTGTCCGAAAGTCCGTTTTTCTTTCTGCCGTTGAGCTCACTATATAGTGCACTATGTTGGACTCACTATGTAGTGGGAGTAGGGAATGAGTGGGTGATTTCGGACACAGCCCGAGACTCTGGGAAGAAGATGGCGGTTAACTCTTTCATTCACTGATTCCGTGATTCTGTTTTCCAGGTTGGTACACGGTAAAACTTACAAAGACTGTTTCCTCTTAAAGTGTATATTGGTGTACGATAGCTGTAATGAGCCAGATGGCGGATTTTTAATGTTTCGCTGAGTTGAAGAGCGGCGTTTATAACCGTGAAAACGCTGGCCTCTGGAGACAATAGCGATAGCCGCCATTTAGCGTGTGTGTTGTGTGTCTGTGTGAGCATTATTCCGTGTGCTGATGTCCTCACTCCCTGGCTGTCTTTATTTTGGTTTTCGAGGTATCCTGACATGTATTGCAGGATTGCTAATGTTAAAGAAAGCAACGTCTACTGTTTACAACTTAAAGAGAGGTTCCTGAAGTGTTAAAGGAGCAGTTATATTGTCCGGTCTGTGTTTGAAAAAGCGCCATAATCTAAACCGTTCTTCCTATGTGTATTGTGTTTCATGTTTTAAGCCCAAATTCATTCCAGTATTGATTTAAAACCAAAGAGTGGTTATGATTTACATTATTGCACTGATTTAATGGTGGATTTATTGTGTTAAAAACAAATACATATATCTATATGAGATAAAAGCATGGTCTATTTGATGGACATGATTGCACTCAAAAGAGTGATGTTTATTCTTATAAATACATGATGATTTCTGTATGTCGAAATGTGTGTGTGTGAGATGTTGCCCATTGATGTGTGGAAAGAAGAGATAACTATATTGATGTGTTTGAATTTAAACTGACAAATGGACACTGAAACTGAAAAATGATTCCACTGGGGAATGTTATTGTTTTATATGATGAGTTTGGAAATTTGTAATAAAAACAGACCGAGACTCGGGGAAGAAGATGGCGGTTCACTCTTTCATTCACTGATTCTGTGATTCTGTTTTCCAGGATTTCATCCAGGAGAGTGAGAGCAGTGGATCCCGACAAAAATCATTTGTTACTCCAGTTAATCACTTTTGAAACTCTTAACATAAGCATTTAAATACAAACATATAGAACCACTAGCATGGCTGTAGAGTCTTCCTGTTGTCCTATGCTTTTGACAGAATTGCAGCCATTTTACAACTTCAAATCTTTTCAGAGGTGTATAGAAAATAAGAATAAACTCACACTACAGACATCCAGGATGAAGGGATCTGTGGGTAGACAGGCAGGCACTCTACCTCACCGCGATGGTCAGAAAAGTAGATCCCTGCCACACCAGAAACCTTGTTTCCATCAAACAGCAGCAGCGTGTTCTCCTTAGGATGAGCTCCGGCCCAGCTCCACGCCTGCCCCGCTATCAGCACTCCTCCTCCAGCTTTCATAAACGCCACCAGGTCCTTCACATGTGCACCAACGCTGTAGGCATCAGTCACATACACTCCCACCCCTAGATTTTTACTAAAGGCCCCTACAACTTCAGCTTTAAAGCTGGATCTGCTGAGGTTATCAGCAACTGCCCTGACGTTGTTGTGGACGCCAACAGACAAGTTGTCACATCCATCTCCTCGCAGCCAGGTCAGAGCGTTCTCTACCACAGCAGGAAAGGCGGTCAGGTAGGCCTCATGACCCAGGACCACAATCCTTCCACTGCCATACAGGGAGGCAGCCATCAGGACCTGGCCTCGGCTGTTCAATGCCAAAGGAAAGGCATGGTCTCCAATCAGAACCAGGTCACTGGGAACAGCGGAGCTTCGGAAGTCCAGCTCCCTCAGGCCCTTCATCAGAGACAGGTAGGCCACTTCGTGCTGGTTTTGAGTGGGCTGGTTGGACATGGTGAGAAGGATTGATGCTTTGAAGGACTGGATGACAAGGAAGGTGGAGCAAAAGAAAGCTACGCTGAGTCCAATGTAAACTGCGTTAGAACATAAGGTTCAATAATTATTACTTGATGGATGTATGAGGTATCAGCCAGGCTGTCCTGCAGGAATAGAAAGAGAGTTGACGGAGATTAAAACAAAGATAAACGAACTACTGACGGCTTACTCCTTATGTTACACATCTATATCAATATAGGTAGAAGAACAAGCTGTCGATCTACAACTTCAGCTTCAGAGACAAAAGGTCAGTCCTTTAACGAAGTACAGATAACAAAACCAACATAAAGCAGATAGTTACATTTTTACCTGAAAATTAAGTTGCCTTCCTGCGTAGCGTGTATAATTGAACAATGGTTTCCCGAGCAGTCAACTCACCAAGAACAGGTTCGGACAGGAGATAAGAATGAACATAAATGAGAGCAAGAGAAGGTGGAACTATTTCAGTGAAAGGGTATATACAATAAGAGGAGGGACTTGAGCAGGAGGTTACACATCACAACATTCGTCTGCCAACAGTCTGTGTTTGTTTTGACAGACCATAGGTATTGTGTGTGGCTTAAACTGGGATACACCCTGGCAGTGACTGAGAAACCTGTTTGTCCAGATGGTGAGAAGATGATGATGATAATATACTGACAATGAAATGTCACATTCATGTATGTATTTCTTGAGGAGAACTATTAAGGCTTTATGTTGATAAATCTGATTCGATATATAATCAATAAAGTGACACAAACTCCATGTTTTCATTTATATAATAGTAAAAGAATCATAAGAGATTATCTCTGCTAGTATCTGCACATCTATCAGGTGATTTCACTGGATGCATTTTTTGGGGAAATTAGAAATCTGAATTTCAGTGAAACCTAAAAGTGTTTTGGAGCACAGTGTGTATCTGCTGCTGGTCTCCTGATAATTTGGCTAAATCACAGGGTAGGTAAAAGTAGGTCTGCATTTTGGTCGATGAATAAAGTGAAACACTTAAACACTTTATAAAAACCTTAAAACAAGAAGACCAAAAATAAATTCCCCTGCTTTTCCTGTTATGTACAGTACTATAGTCTACTGTAATATTCACAAATGTACAATCTTTGATTTAAAAGGGGGATTGTTTGAGTGTAAAATGTATTCAAATTAAATTATGTAGTTATATGAAATACATTATTAATAACGTCTCATTCTTTCAATTTTATGTATGTATGTATGTACGTATTGATAAGTACAGAAGATCATACCATCTATCTGGTTAATGTTTGTGGATTTGTGGCTTCAGTTCTCACTTTAGGTGAAGAAAAACCTATTATTGTCACCAGCTCTTCATTATCTGAGACTATCTATTTATGTATGAGTGGCTCAGAACTGCTGTGTGTGTGAACTGGTAAGGTTACATGTTGGTGGCCTGGTAGTTCTCCACTCAACCAAAAGGGGAGCTCTTTGGCAACAACTGCAAGACAGTAGATTAGGTGAGGGAACAGTGAAAGAAATTGTTCAGGCGTTGTTGCACCGACCTTTCACATTAAAGTTGTATAACCTTGGAAAGTTATTATTCTTCATCCTTCCATGTTGTGCGATCAGTGTGTTCAGTTTAACAGGAACATATGGAGTATATTACCACATATTTGACTCTAGTGCTTCCCTAACTACATTTCTCATTCAGGAACAAATGGATGAAAACAAGAAGTAGTAGAGGGGTAAAGGTTAATGTTTATTTTTGTATTTTTTACATTGACAGTAAAGGCAAATATCATTGTAGAGAAATAAAAGTGCTCATCTGGATTAGCTTGATTCACTTCCTGTTTGATGTGTTATGAATATATGGCAGTAGAGCAAAATTAATGTAAAAAATTGTGCAACTTTGTTGTTATAAGTCATTTTTACTGTTATTGTGAAATGAAGTTACCTCCTAATACAGCACAGGTTACAGTGTTAGTGTTAAGTATTAGTAACTGAGACAGGTGGAGAGAAGCAGAAGGTCCATAAGCAGATATGAGGTGGCTACATGTGAGAGTCAAACTGCAGCAGAGTTATAAATCCTTCATTTTCAAATAAAACTTTTTTTCTAGCTCATCTCCAAAATATCTACAATTAAATGTAGCTGAAGTAAAAGTTGAATGGATCTGATTGAAGATGTAACTCTGCTCTCCTTTTTAAAATGTGGTAATAAATACGATAAAATATATATATTTTTTTTATTTCCCACTGAATAATCTATAATCTATTATAATCTATAATCTATATGTTAACAATTTGTCAATCATTGAACACATCTCTCTCTACACAGTGTGAGCAGCAGCAGTGTGAAGTTCAGTCATACTGGGTCATGGGGTGGTCACTCCAGGGCGGCAGGTTGGAGAGTTTCTCCTCGGTGGCAGTTTCAATGGGCCAACCCCAGGCCTTAAAGAATCCAGTCAGGTTCATCTTCACAGTCTGGGAGAAAGTCTCAGCGTACAGGTTCATCTTTCCTTTGTTGTCATGGGGAAAGTCGCTCATCTTGTGGTAGGCAGCAAACACCTTCTTAAAGGCATCCCAGCCAAACTTCTCCTGGAGCTACATGGAGGCAGACAGAGGTAGAGGATTATGTGAAATACAACACCAGTGTCCTCACTCTATTAAAAGGTTTCTGTGTGGTGTGTAATGAGCATTTAAAACCTCACCTGCATATACGTCTCCAGGGCCACCCACATGTGCCAGTCGCTGAGTTTCCTGCCCCCTTTGGCGTACTCTGCTGCTCGAGCATTGCGATCGGCTAAAGTCATGGCTGGATGAGCCTGCATTGCACAAGATGAAATAACACAATTGTAAAACTATGTAATCCCAGTGAAAGAACAAATATTTTTCTGAACATAAGATAAAAGGAGTTGTCTTTTCTGGCATCTATTTAGATAAAAACTCACAATACACCATAAGACTAGTTTGCTGTAGCCATTGATCTCAAGTCATTTTACTCCACCTGTGCCCTGTTGATCCCCAGCACCTCTTCATGCACATACACTGACCACAGGTTGCATGTACACTCTGTAGTGTGTGATGGGAACTCCCAGCAGCCTCTCTGCTGGTTGTGTCCCAGCTCATGGATTGGGCCCCAAATGCCATTAGTCCTTGCATTGTTAAGGTCGACCAGTTCACCTGCTGCAGTCTCGTGGATCATGACAGGATAACCTGCATGCATCCAACCTGGATGGAGAAACAAATCTTAAGAGCTCTTTGTCTATGGTGGACTAACAATATTTAGTGAATGGTAACTACACATTTCCAAATAGATATCAATGTCTTAAAATGTTGCATATGACATTTTTGATGTCATAGGTTGGGTGGTAATACATTACTTGACATAGTAAATGTAATTTTAGTACTGAAATCTGATTACTAACATGTTGACATTACTTTGTTCCTGCTAAGAGTGATAGAGAAGAAATATAAAGGACTATAGAAGAATTAATGTGAACTAGTTTGTCTAACGTGATGCAACTAACACTAACTTTAAGCTAGTGCTTATAATGGTGAACTTACAAATCAATAGCATTATACAGCCAATGTCATATGATGTCCCAGAGAGTCCTGGTGATTTATTTAAACATACTGCATATAGTATGCACAAAGCAAATAAGAAACAGTTGCAGTGTGAAATCCAAACACTTACCATGGGAAATCTGCACATCTGCTACAAAGCGTTCTTTGCGGGGAAATTTGTGTGGTATGACAGCCAGGTCAGCTATGCCCTTCATGATGTCATTCCAAAGTGCCGCCAACTCATCAGGGCGGTCCAGGTTCCAAATAGCTTCTGAGGGCACAGTGAGTATGATGTTGTCAAACTCCAACTCGGCCCAGGGAGAAGGAGCTGTTCGCAGTAGTGACCACTCAGCTGCTGTTGTCACACCTGAAATGAACAAAAGGACGTTTGTTCAAGCTTGAGCTTCAATCATTACATGTATATGATAATTTCTCAAACTTTTGTTTGAGGTGTCCTTTCAAACATTTTTAATGGACACTGCCCTGTGTCCCGAAAACAATATTATTCTCAACTTTAAAGAACAACACACTACACAACTTTTGTTTTCACCCACCACACACTCACCAGATTTATAATATGGTGCAGGTACAGCCATCTGCACTGTGACCTCTAGGCCCTCCACTTGTGTTTTGGGTGGGGCCAACAGGTAGATGAGCCCCCCCCACAGGTTCCACACCTGCATCATGTTTGAGGTCACAGGAAATCGCTCATGAACACACGGTGCTCTCTTCAACTCTGCATGGTTGAGACGGTCTGTTTGACAGCCGATCTGGATCTGAGGAAGACATATGTTTTACTGATTGTAATTGGTTTGTACTACTGTATGAATAAAAGGATCCAAGATTGTGACAGGTGTTGGGGTTTGGGACTGCTGAAATCTCTGGGGGGAGCATGAGGGGATAGTGCCTCTTCTGTCTGGATGTCCACTGGGGGTGCAGCATTAACCAAAACAAAATGAACTTGTTATAATTATGTGATTTTGTGCACTCTACCTGCCATCCCTTGTTGACAATCTCTTCTGGTAGGGATATGTAGGTCTTCATACCAGGAGACAGGTAGAGACCTGTACTGATCCACTCTTCCCCTCCTGAGACACACACAACCACAAGATCTTTACTCTGTTGCCACGATGAGGCAGATTAACGCTGGGGTTGGTAAGATTGGACTCTAAAGTCTCGAAATGTTCACAAAAACAATCTCATGTCAGTACTCATCGCTGTGAGGTCAGCATGCAAGTATTTGCACTCGCTATTGGCTTTAGCAGTACATCCATGCTAAGCCCTGTGGAAGATTTTGGTCCAATATATAATTTGATCTGAACAAAATGATAGAATGAGATTATTTAACATAGTTGACAGCCACAGATACTGGATTGTTTACTTTATTTTGTCAGAGCCTTTGAAGAGATGTTCTATACATAAGCTATAACAAAAAATGCTTCTAAAATAAATCATGATACCCAGCTAGAAAAAATGGCTTAACTATATTCAGTGCACACAAATTATGTCAGTGGAACAAAAACAGAGCTGCAAACACAAAATAATCTTGAAATTCTGTTGTGCTTTAACAAATAAGGGTGTAGTCTGACCTCCTGTTTCTGCATTAATCTTGATTATGTAGTTGTAGACAACTGGCAACAAGGGGTTATGCTTGATGAGGTGGGGCAGGAGGGCATCGGGATCTGGACAGACCTTGTAGACCTCTGCTGCCACATTGAGGAGCAGGTGGTCTTTGGGAGTCTTCACAGGGCAGCTGCCACACACCTTGAATATGAATGATACTATTATTCTAAAAAGAGTTTGCTAACAATATCACAACATCAGTACCTATGCAGACATTTATTGATTATATTTGTGGTTGTTTATATGGCACAATTATTTATGCTAAATAATGTGGTATTAACTGCCCCTCCTGCTTTTATGTAGAAGGTAACTGAATCTACTGCAAGGGCCTGCCTCAAAAGCCAAAAACAAAGTAGAGCTTCCTCATGTAAAATAATAACAAGAACTATCATAGACAATAAAGTCATTCACTGCCCACCTGTGGAATGTCAGACTTCTTTATGAGGTCGGTGATGGTGGACACCACCTGTGCGTAGGAGGAGCAATCATGAGCCTCCATGTGCAGGTAGGTGGCACAGTCCGAACCCAGTTTTTTAAGGCACTCCTCCTCATGCTGCGTAAGTTCCTGCCCCTGGGCTACATGACCAGCAAAGCGGTTCAGAAGGTGGCGGAAGTGGTATGTGTCTTTGATGGCCCGGCTGGGCTCAGGGGCCTCATGGAGACCTCCCCAAATGACGTTGGCCAGCACACTCAAGCCCATTTTGTTCAGGATCTTGTTCCCTGAAAGAAAGTGCAAGTGTTTTGCCTGGTTTAGAGTATTAGTATTTTGGTGGTGATATACAACACTTTTTGTAAGTTTTTGAGGGTCTCTTATGTCATTTATAATAGACTGTCTTCTTTCGATATATCTGCCTTCACCAGGATGTCTATGTCTTTCATGACTTACTCCAAGCTTGTGTTCTAACTTCCACTCAGTACTGTGGAAGTCACTATGATGTTACTGTACCTGTAGTTCAGGTCTGTCTATGTGTCATTCATTGCCCACATGCACTAGAATGAATGTAACTTTGTACTACTTGTCCTGTTTGACTAGTTTGTTGTCGTGTTCTGTCACTGTGCTTGTTTTAATGATGGCTTGCTGAGAGACTGTAGGTGAAAATAAGGTTAAGGTTTAAGGTTACTCTGTTACAATACAGCAAACAGTAAGAATTATATTTAACTTTAACATGATCCCTTAAAAAAATATAATACATACATTATTACAGACTCTAATTGAAATTGGCAGAATAGAATGAAACTCTTGTACCTCATTATCATACCTGCGAAATCTGTTAATGGGTTTTGCCCAGGGTGTGTCTGTGCCCAGTGCCAGCCATGTCCACCAATCAGCAGGCCTCCTCCTTCTGCTACAAATTCTTGGATTTTCCCCGCTTGATCATCATTATACAATGAGCACACAAACACACTCAGGTCTTCCCTGAAGTCTGTTGACTCACACTTCAACCCTGACTTGCTGAAGTGTTCCCTGGCTTGGTCAAAGCCTGGCACTACACCAACAACCCCCTGCCGGCCTTCATCCAACCAGTGAATAGCATTGATCCAAAATGGAGCCAGTGTCTGTGATATTGGTTTTCAAAAACAAGAAGCAGTTTGTTAATCATGTGAAAAACATGCAGCATTTTAAGTACATGACCCATTCTTTAACTCTTGACAAGCCAAAAACAGGCGTTCCCATTTGGTTGTTTCAATCTAACTGATTTTTCCCAATTGAGCTCCCAGAAAATGTACTATATTTGATTTTCAGAGGGGTAAAAATTAAATAGAAAAAAAACCCAGAACAAACAAACATTTTAAAGCATCATAGTAAAGTGTCTGCTAGTCTCCTGACCTCTAGTGGAGGGATGAACATTTGTGGTGAGGTACACTGTTACTAAAATCTCCAAAAGGTGTTTAGTGTCATTTTTAGGTCAATCAAACATTTCCTTGAGCCCATATTACTGTTTATTTGGAAAAACAAAAAAACACCATTCACTGGTCCAGACCATACCTCCCAGTTGAGAAGTCCTTCATGTGTGATCACAATAACCCGTCCCTGCCCATAGTAGGCTCCTGCCAAGAACACTTGTCCACCCTTGGTGGTACCAATTGGGAAGGCTAACGGGCCATGGACCAGAACCTCAGACAGTGATGCAGCCCCAAGATCAAAGTTTGAGATCCCCTGCAGTAAGAACTCAAAGTCATCCTCAAAATCCTTACCGATTCTAAACATGGAAGAAGGAAAAGGAGGGTGAGAAAGAGGTATCAAGTATGAGCAATACAGTTTATTCTCTTTCTTCTTTCTCAGGCACCGGTGCAACATCAGGATGAGGTGCTACATCTAATGTGCCACGTGTCATGTCTGCTTTTATTGGTTTGTAATATATTTTTTATTGGTTAACTGGTTTGCCCATCATTTGTTTTGTTGGTCCACCACATCCAGACTGGAATATCTCAACCACTATTTGATGGACTGATATAAAGTTTGTGTAGGCTTTCATGGTGATTAGAGGATGAGTGCTGCTGACTTTGGCGGCAATCAACCAACAGTCTTAATTGTAACGCCACTATGATGTTGACATTTTGTTTTTTCCATAAATGTCTCCAGCACCATTGCATGGATTGCTACGGAACTTGGTACACACCTCTCTGGGGCCCTATTTAAATGCAAACACCACTGACATGGCTGTAGAGTCTTCCTGTTGTCCTACGCTTAAGATCTTACTTGCAGTTTTACGTTTGACAGAAGAGCAGTTATTTTATAACTTCAAAACTTTTTTTTTCCGAAATGCATTAAAAAAAACAATACACTCACACTACAGCCATCCAGGATGAAGGGATCTGTGGGTAGACAGGCAGGCACTCTATCTCACCGCGATGGTCAGAAAAGTAGATCCCTGCCACACCAGAAACCTTGTTTCCATCAAACAGCAGCAGCGTGTTCTCCTTAGGATAAGCTCCGGCCCAGCTCCACGCCTGCCCCGCTATCAGCACTCCTCCTCCAGCTTTCATAAACGCCACCAGGTCCTTCACATGTGCACCCACGCTGTAGGCATCAGTCACATACACTCCCACCCCTAGATTTTCACTAAAGGCCCCCACAACTTCAGCTTTAAAGCTGGATCTGCTGAGGTTATCAGCAACTGCCCTGACGTTGTTGTGGACGCCAACAGACAAGTTGTCAGATCCATCTCCTCGCAGCCAGGTCAGAGCGTTCTCTACCAGAGCAGGAAAGGCGGTCAGGTAGGCCTCATGACCCAGGACCACAATCCTTCCACTGCCATACAGGGAGGCAGCCATCAGGACCTGGCCTCGGCTGTTCAATGCCAAAGGAAAGGCGTGGTCTCCAATCAGAACCAGGTCACTGGGAACAGCGGAGCTTCGGAAGTCCAGCTCCCTCAGGCCCTTCATCAGAGACAGGTAGGCCGCTTCATGCTGGTTTAGAGTGGGCTGGTTGGACATGGTGAGAAGGATTGATGCTTTGAAGGACTGGATGACAAGGAAGGTGGAGCAAAAGAAAGCTACGCTGAGTCCAATGTAAACTGCGTTAGAACATAAGGTTCAACAATTGTTACTTGATGGATGTATGAGGTATCAGCCAGGCTGTCCTACAGGAATAGAAAGAGAGTTAACAGAGATTAAAACAAAGATAAAAGAACTGCTGACGGCTTACTCCTTATGTTACACATCTATATCAATATAGGTAGAAGAACAAGCTGTCGATCTACAACTTCAGCTTCAGAGACAAATGGTCAGTCCTGTAACGAAGTACAGATAACAAAACAACATAAAGCATTTTTACCTGGAAGTAATGTTTCCTTCCTGCGTGTGTAATATGAACAATAGTTTCCCGAGCAGTCAACCCATCAAGAGCAGGTTTGGACAGGAGATACGAGTGAAAATAAATGAGAGCAAGAGAAGGCGGAACTTCACTACTAGTGAAAAGGGTATATACAATAAGAGGAGGGTTGCTCAGCCAGAACAACCCAATGGTTAAGGCTAATCTGAGATTCAGGAGGAGGTTTCACATCAGAACATGTGTTTGACCACAGGCTATGTATGTGGGTAAACAGGGATACACCCTGACAGTGACTGAGAAACCTGTTTGTCCGGACGGTGAGAAGATGATGATGATAATATACTGACTGTGAAATGTCACATTCATGTATTTATTTCTTGAGGAGCACTATGGAGGTTTTATGTCGACCCGGATAAATCTGATTCAATGTATGCAATAAAGTGACACAAACTCCATGTTTTCATTTACATAATAGTAAAAGAATCATAAGAGATTATCTCTGCTAGTATCTGCACATCTATCAGGTGATTTCACTGTATGCATTTTTCTGGGAAATTAGAAATCTGATACAACAACAGTGAACCCAAAATTGTTTTGGAGCACAGTGTGTATCTGCTGCTGGTCTCCTGATAATTTGGCTAAATTACAGGGTAGGTAAAAGTAGGTCTGCATTTTAGTCGATGAATAAAGTGAAACACTGAAACACTTGATAAACACCTTAAAACAAGAAGACCAAAAATAAATTCCCCTGCTTTTCCTATTATGTAAAGTACTATAGTCTACTGTAATATTCAATGTTTGTGAATATGTGGATATTCTTGCTTTCTTAAATCCCTCCATGTAATCAACCAACAATTTCAGAGGTCAATTTTGGTGAACCAATTCAAACAGCGTGTAAGAATGGATAAGACAGCACTGGAGAAGTGCTCTACTGGTCTATTTAGATCTCCCTTTTTCTATGTGGGTTGAGAATCTCTCTGCCATTCCTTCTCCAGCCAATTAGTTCTGGTTCTTGAAAGCTTGGCTATATCCAGTGAATCAGCCACCGTTTTTATTGAAATGATTGTCATGAAGGATGTGCCAACTACATAGGACATTACACAATGCAACCTCTGGAATATGACACGCCTACTTCAGTTCTCACTTCAGGTGAAGGAAAACCTATTTATGGTCTCAGATGGGAACCAGCTCTTCATTATCTGAGACTATTATGTATGAGTGGCTCAGAACTGCTGTGTGTGTGAACTGGTAAGGTTACATGTTGGTGGCCTGGTAGTTCTCCACTCAACCAAAAGGGGAGCTCTTTGGCAACAACTGCAAGACAGTAGATTAGGTGAGGGAACAGTGAAAGAAATTGTTCAGGCGTTGTTGCACCGACCTTTCACATTAAAGTTGTATAACCCTGGAAAGTTATTATTCTTCATCCTTCCATGTTGTGCGATCAGTGTGTTCAGTTTAACATGAACATATGGAGTATATTACCACGTATTTGACTCTAATGCTTCCCTAACTATATTTCTCATTCAGGAACAAATGGATGAAAACAAGAAGTAGTAGAGGGGTAAAGGTTAATGTTTATTTTCGTATTTTTTACATTGACAGTAAAGGCAAATATCATTGTAGAGAAATAAAAGATGTGCTCATCATCTCATCTAGCTTGATTTGCTTCGTGTTAGATGTGTTATGAATAATATTCATAACACATCTAATGGCAGTAGAGCAAAAATAATGTAGGAAATTATGCAACTTTGTTGTTACAAATTGTTTTTACTGTTACTGTGAAATGAAGTTACCTCCTAATACAGCGCAGTTTGAGAGTTAAACTACAGCAGAGTTATAAATCCTTCATTTTCACATACAACTGTTTTCTAGCTCATCTCCAAAGTATCTACAATTAAATGTAGCTGATTTAAAAGTTGTATGATCTGATTAAAGATGCAACTCTGCTCTCCTTTTTCAAATATGGCAATACATATGATACAATAATACACAGACCAGAAATAGAAACAAAAGTCAGTTAATTGATTTTCCCACTGAATAATCAATATTAAAAATGTGTCACTCATTGAACACATCTCTCTCTACACAGTGTGAGCAGCAGCAGTGTGACGTTCAGTCATACTGGGTCATGGGGTGGTCACTCCAGGGCGGCAGGTTGGAGAGTTTCTCCTCGGTGGCAGTTTCGATGGGCCAACCCCAGGCCTTAAAGAATCCAGTCAGGTTCATCTTCACAGTCTGGGAGAAAGTCTCAGCGTACAGGTTCATCTTTCCTTTGTTGTCATGGGGAAAGTCGCTCATCTTGTGGTAGGCAGCAAACACCTTCTTAAAGGCATCCCAGCCAAACTTCTCCTGGAGCTACATGGAGGCAGACAGAGGTAGAGGAATATGTGAAATAAAACACCACTGTCCTCACTCTATTAAACATTTACCTTTGTGTGGTGTGTAATGAGCATTTAAAACCTCACCTGCATATACGTCTCCAGGGCCACCCACACGTGCCAGTCGCTGAGTTTCCTGCCCCCCTTGGCGTACTCTGCTGCTCGAGCATTTCGACTGGCTAAAGTCATGTCTGGATGAGCCTGCATTGCATGAGATGAAACGACACGATTGTAAAACTATGCAATCCCAGTGAAAAACCAAATACTTTTCGGAACATTAGATAAAATGAGTTGTCTTTTGTGGCATCTATTTAGATAACAACTCACAATACACCTTAAGACTAGTTTGCTGTAGCCATTGATCTCAAGTCATTTACTCCACCTGTGCCCTGTTGATCCCCAGCACCTCTTCATGCACATACACTGACCACAGGTTGCATGTACACTCTGTAGTGTGTGATGGGAACTCCCAGCAGTCTCTCTGCTGGTTGTGTCCCAGCTCATGGATTGGGCCCCACAGGCCATTACTCTTAGCAATGTTGATGCTGACCAACTCGGATGCTGAGGCCTTGTGTGCCATGATAGGATAACCTGCATGCATCCAACCTGGATGGAGAAACAGATCTTTAGAGCTCTGTAGCTCTGGAAGAGAAATATACTGTGGCAGAGGCATGTCGAAAGAACTATATATCCAAAGTATCTGTTGCAAATTTGAGAAAAAGATAGCATTACAGTAAAATACAATTGTGAAAGTTTCATTGAGCATTACTGTACTTCTGTATTCAAAATTTGGAAACACATTTGCAATTAGAGGAAAGTACAAAATGAAAGACTGATACTAGCATGTGTTGTGAAGAATCTCCACACTCAATTGGTAATTTTGACCAAAATGTGATCCAAAAATGTAGTCAGGACACAGCGTACACCCAATTTTATCTGATGTTCCTGATAGTTTACTTTTAATATACTGTATGTAATATGCACAATCATCTAAATACAGCATTAAGCACTTGGCACACCTTGTTGTGTTGAGGCATGTCAAGTTTGGTGAACTGGAAATTCTATGCATATGGTCTCATATTTGTGTATGCTCTGTGACAGACTGGTGATCTATGTACAGAGTACCTCATCTCTCACCTACTACGAGTTGGCCCCATGTCCCCAAGAACAATAAGCAAGTAAGAAATAGTTGCATTGTCAAATCTAAACATACTTACCACAGGAAATCTGCACATCAGTTACAAAGCGTTCTTTGCGGGGAAATTTGTGTGGTATGACAGCCAGGTCAGCTATGGCCTTCATGATGTCATTCCAAAGTGCCGCCAACTCATCAGGGCGGTCCAGGTTCCGAACAGCTTCTGAGGGCACAGTGAGTATGATGTTGTCAAACTCCAACTCGGCCCAGGGAGAAGGAGCTGCGCGCAGCAGCGACCACTCAGCTGCTGTTGTCACACCTGAAATGAACAAAAGGACGCGGTTGTTCAAACTTGAGCTTCAGTAGTTACATGTATACAATAATTTCTGAAACTTTGTTTGAGGTATCTTTTCAAACGTTTTAATTGGATGCTGGCGTGTGCCCCAAAAACAATATTATGCTCAACATTACAGAGCAACTATCACTACACACCTTCTAATTTAACCCACCACAACCTCACCAGATTTATAATATGGTGCAGGTACAGCCATCTGCACTGTGACCTCTATGTCCGCCACTTGTGTTTTGGGTGGGGCCAACAGGTAGATGAGCCCCCCCCACAGGTTCCACACCTGCATCATGTTTGAGGTCACAGGAAATCGCTCATGAACACACGGTGCTCTCTTCAACTCCTCATGGTTGAGATGGTCAGTTTGACAGCCGATCTGGATCTGAGGAAGACATAATACTGTTTGTAATTAGTTTGTACTACCATATGAATAAAAGGATGCAATATTATGACAGGTGTTGGCGTATGGGACTGCTGGATGTCCACTGGGGGTGCAGCATTAACCAAAAGAAAATGAACTTGTTATAATTATGTGATTTTGTGCACTCTACCTGCCATCCCTTGTTGACAATCTCTACTGGTAGAGATATGTAGGTCTTCATACCAGGAGACAGGTAGAGACCTGTACTGATCCACTCTTCCCCTCCTGAGACACACACACACACACACACACACACACACACACACACACACACACACACACACACACACACACACACAACCACAAACACACATCCCCATCAGCAAAGATTGTACAAGACATTTACGTCACGTACATCCGTATTCACATACTGTATTTCAAATAGTGATCCACAACAACAAGGTCTGACCTGCTGTGTTTGCACTAATATTGATTTTGTGGTTGTAGACAACTGGCAACGAGGGGTTATGCTTGATGAGGTAGGGCAGGAGGGCATCAGGATCTGTGCAAACCTTGCACACCTCTGCCCCCACACTGAGGAGCAGGTGGTCTTTGGGCTTCTTCACAGGGCGGCTCTCAGACACCTTAAAAGAAAGGTACAATATAATAAAGGACACTGCTTTCAAACATCTGACTGGTTGGAAACTTTGTGCTGCTCTATTGAAAAGCTTTATAAAGTTATCATATTATTTTGTCTACTCACCTGTGGCATGCCCGACTTCATTAGGATGTCAGTGAGAGTGGACACCACCTGTGTGTAGGAGGACCAGTCATGAGCCTTCATGTTCAGGTAAGTGGTGCAGTCCTGGCCCAGTTTTTTAAGGCATTCCTCCTCATGCTTGCTAAGTTCCCTGCCCTGGATAACATGACCAGCAAAGCGGTTCAGAAGGTGGCGGAAGTGGTTGCTGTCTTTGACAGCCTGGCTGGGCACAGGGGCCTTGTATAAACCTCCATCAACTGTTGCTGCCAACAGGCTCAAGCCCATTTTGTTCAGAATCTTGTTCCCTGAAAGACATTCAAGCAAAGTTAATTTGATACACATGTGTTCAATTGTTGATTGATGATTCTAAGAGCACTGGAATCAATATTTGTTCAGTCACTGAAAAAAAGAGTAAATTAAATGTATATAACAAATCAAATATAAGACATTTCTTGCTTGGCCCAAGTAAAGCAAATCTTCCAATGAGTTAAAACTTTCTAAAGATCAAGGAGTCCATATATCTTACTGAAATGCGTCTACTTTCTAGGTGATTGTATCCTATGAAAAAAAATTATTTTGAGGAGAAATTAGACAAAAATACTTGATAAGAGTTTTTGCAGTACAGCAGTAGCCTGTAAAACATAAATGTGTTTGTTCTGAGTGCCTCACCAGCTGAAATGTGAATGTGATTATTTAATTTCCTTGTGTGCCTTGTGTGAGAGGAGAACATTGTTCTTTGCAAAGAACCTTTTGGCCAATCCTGTTTTAGATCATATATCACCTTTGTCCCTTCCTGATGCCGTTCCCTGGTGCCTGGAAGCCTGCCCTCTATTTCTATTTATCTGTGCCCGCTCTCCTTATCTTGTTATTCAGCACAGCAACTCAGTCTCCCTGTTAATCTGCAGTCAAATGTAACTAACTTGTAGCTGGTTTTCCTGTCTTTCATTTGTGTGTACCTCCATGTAGTCATTCTGAAAAGCATTATAATACCTGAGAAATCTGTTAATGGGTTTTGCCCAGGGTGTGTATATCCCCAGTACCAGGCATGTCCACCAATCAGCAGGCTTCCTCCCTCTGCCACAAAGTCTTGGATTTCCTTTGCATGATCATCGCTGTACGCTGTGCACACAAACACACTCAGGTCGTTCCTGAAGTTTGTCTTCTCACACTTTAAACCTGACTTGCTGAGAACTTTGAGTGCGTGATCTGGCATGACACCCACGACCCCCTGTCTGCCTTCATCCAACCAATGAAGGGCATTGATCCAGAATGGAGCCAGTGTCTGCCATAAAGAAAGTGATTGAAAGAGAGGCAGTGGTTTGTTAATCACACAAAATGACAGGACAGATCAGAATAAACTACTCATCATTTATTGAGTCCATCTTAACTTTTGCAATGATTTGTTGGTTTGGGAACCTCAGCATATCAAATAAGAATAAGATGAAGAATGTGGTCAAACTCTTCCAAAAAACAATTGGCATTAACTTGAATGACCTTGATAATGTTTATCAGGTCAGAGCCATTCAGAGGGCAAGGGCCATTCTGGCAAACTCTCTCCACCCTCTTCATGCAGAGTTTCGACTCCTCCCATCTAAGAGGAGGCTCACGTTCCCTTGTCAGGCCAAATCAAACAGATATTTAAAATCCTTTGTCCCGTCTGCCGTTAGATTCCTTAATACGCTGTAGGCGAACCTGTTGGGAAGGATGTACAGTACTGTAATCTGTGACTATATGTATTTATATGTATTAATTGTATCATGTGTGTGAGCTCTACTGTGTTGACTCTGAACTTTTGTTGCAAACCAAATTGCCCTTTGGGGACATTAAAGATTTTCAATTCAATTCAATTCAAACTGGCAAAGTTACTATATTTACATCAACGATTGGTTTCAGAATTTCTGCTTTCATGAGTGAAATTGAGCACATAGTGACAATTTTGTCATACAGTCCGGGTATGAAATGCATCATACAAGCAAATTCTCTACCTCTTGTCCTAGTAGTTTTTCATGTGTAACCACAATAACCCGTCCCTGACCGTAGTAGGCTCCTGCCAAGAATGCCCGTCCATCGCCTGTAGTGCCGATGGGAAAGGCTAGCGAGCCATGGACCAGAACCTCAGAAGGTACTTCTTCACCCCGTAGATCAAACTCTGAAACCCCCTGGAGTAAGAACTCTAGGTCATCCTTAAAATCTTTACCAGTTCTGTATTTTTGAAGGAGGGGAAAAAGAGAGGGAAAGAGAGAAGCCAAGGAGGCGGGATGCAGTTTATTATGTAATCACGTTAAGAATCTTTGGAAAGTGTAACTTTACTTAAAGTGCAGTACAGTAAACACTCACCTTAAAGCCATCCAGGATGAAGGGATCTGTGGCCAGACAGGCAGGCACTCTATCTCACCGTAATGGTCAGTAAAGTAGATCCCTGCCACACCAGAAACCTTGTTTCCATCAAACAGCAGCAGCGTGTTCTCCTTAGGATGAGTTGCAGCCCAGTTCCACGCCTGCCCCGCTATCAGCACTCCTCCTCCAGCTTTCATAAACGCCACCAGGTCCTTCACATGTGCACCCACGCTGTAGGCATCAGTCACATACACTCCCACCCCCAGATTTTTACTAAAGGCCCCCACAACTTCAGCTTTGAAGCTGGATCTGCTGAGGTTATCAGCAACTGCCCTGACGTTGTTGTGGACGCCAACAGACAAGTTGTCAGATCCATCTCCTCGCAGCCAGGTCAGAGCGTTCTCTACCAGAGCAGGAAAGGCGGTCAGGTAGGCCTCATGACCCAGGACCACAATCCTTCCACTGCCGTACAGAGAGGCAGCCATCAGGACCTGGCCTCGGCTGTTCATTGCCAAAGGAAAGGCGTGGTCTCCAATCAGAACCAGGTCACAGGGAACAGCAGGGCCCTGGAGGTCCAGCTCTCTCAGGCCCTTCATCAGAGACAGGTAGGCCGCTTCATGCTGGTTTTGAGTGGGCTGGTTGGACATGGTGAGAGGGATCGATGCTCCAAGGGTTTAAAGATGTATTAAGTCAGATACAAGCTGGTTTAGTGAATAGCATTAAACAGTTGCACCTGTTGTGTCAGACGATTGTCCTGTTGGGAAAAAAGATAGAGATTTAAATATAGAATAAAAGTACCTTGGCATTTAATGAGTTACATTGCAATGACAAAACATTTACACTTTAACACAATACAATTAGTTCAGAGACCAAAACAGACCTTGAGTTGGGCTATTCTGTTGTCCTACTGTGTCCGAGGTCAGAATAGAATGAACCATCAAGCTCCTCCCAGCCTTCTTAAACCGTTGTAACTGATTACTTATCTCACGTGTCATCTGTAGGAAATGCCACAGCTTCCTCCTTTTGTGGAAGAGAATATATTTTGTCATTATCAGAATGATCACACAATAAAAGTTTCCAAAGAAATGAGGATTTAGGGGAGGAGTGAAACTGGTACTCTGATGTCAGACTTGATTTCAAGCTCTGTCTGCCTTATCCCTGCCGCTTAATGTGAAAATGCAACTCCTGCTGTATAGAATTGACTATGACAAGCCAGTTTAAATGTACTCTATGTGACATGCTGGGAGTATTATGCAGATTATAGTTACCGCCGGTATCAGGAAAGTGTTATATGAGGAGGGAGATGTTTTCTTGGCACAAATAACAGTTGGTCTGTGTTACGTGTGCCTGGCATGTGTTCTGCTGTGCTGTTTTTTCTCCCTTCCCCTCTGTTTCAGGTAGTGCCCTTCTCACACTCTACCTGAGGGTAATCAGTGCTTTGGAGTGGGGGAGGTGTTATAAGGGCCAGAGTGCCCTCTCTTTTGTTTTAGGTTTGGTTACTGTTTAGGTAGTTTTGGGGTAAGGTGCGGAAGCGGCTGTTCCCGCATCTTCCCATCTTTTGTTCCTTTTTGCCAGGGTCTCCAGTCCCCTCCTTTGTTTGTTCCTGGGTTTTTCTTTCATGAAGGAGAAATAATAAAGCTGGCTTAACTGTGGACATTGTGTGTGGCTTTTATGTTACTTTCTTCAACCCCTTCTGAGCCGTGCTGTTTAAGTTATTGGAGGAGGCCGTAACATATTTGGGGGCTGGTCTGGGACCTGAATGTCCATGAGGTGAGGTAGATTTGGTTTAGTTTGTGTAAGTGGCCTTTAGTTTAAGTGTAGTGGTCATCTCTTTTGTGAATTTGTTGCTGCTGCATGTTAGTTGTATTTCTGAGCACCCTGACCAGTAAGCTGCTGGGCATTTTCAAGAATTTGCCTTATTTCTGGTGGTTTTCCAAGATGCCTCGAGCTCGGCAAGCCACTGAAGACTAGCTAGGTGAGTTAGCCACCTTTTGTAGACAGGTGAAGTTGGTGTCTCTACAGTTTCCCTTCGTTTTATACTTTGCACAGCAACGTGGTTTTGTGTGAGATGGCTGCTTTTGTGTTGGTCATGTTGTGATGTGTGATGCCTTTTGTGTGTGGTTGTTGTAGTCCACTTTTGGTTTGGTCACGTAGGTGTTACTGAGTGTTACTTAGTGTGATTGGGATGGCATCACTTGCTAGATCAGTGGATCTTGAGTTGTGGTATGGCTTCCCAGTTTGTCCGGTCACGTCGTCTCTTTTGTTACACTCCTTTACAGTAACTTGTCCATGTTGGTTGTGGTAGTGGCAGTTCACCTTTGTTGGGTCACTTGTGGTTCCAGGTTAGGTGTAAGCTGGCAACATTTGTGTGTAGTGGTGACTACACCGTGACACCTTTTTTGTGCAGTAGCTGTTGCACTCCACGGTTGTGTTGGTCACCTATTGCTGTTTTTGGTGTCTGTGTCTGCTACCACAGTTGGTGTATTTGCTTTTCGTGTTCTCTCCTCATGGTGGTGGCCATTTTGTTTTTGGAAAGTGGCACCCACTTATAAGGTTTTGGGTCCTGTTATGTAGATTGGTTTTAAGGGGGAACAGACTTGCGATTGCTCAACACCCAATTGCATGAACCTGAACATTTCTTTAGGGAGAAATGTTCAGTTTTAAGGGGGGAGATGTTACGACCCTAGAGGTCATAAATGTTTGTCTGTTTTTAATATCCCTCTTTTTACCTGAGTGAGAGTATGTGTGCATGTGAGTGGCTGCAGGTGTGTTTTGAGTGGTTGTAGGTTGTCCCTGGGAGCTGATTGGTTCCTGCCTGGAAGACGAGGGTTTAAAGGCCGGCTTCTCTCCAGGTCTTGTGGACATTCCTCCATTGACCCAAACTGCCAGTATTGTGTGACTGTGGACAAAGTGTTTAATAAAAATATTGAAAAATGCTTTGCTGCTAGTGGTGCTTGGGGGACAGGAAGAGGGAGTCTCATTTTCATGTTGCGCCAAGGTTTCCCCTAGGCCCTGGTAGTAACAATTGGAAAGCAGCAGTTTAATCAATATTGTATTTGTATAGTGCCAATTTACAACAGAAGTAATCTCATAACACTTTACAAATTGTGCAGGTCTAAACCATACTCCTTGATTAAGTTATCTACAGAGACTCAACATTTCCCCCATGAGTACTGCTTCCCTGCTTGAGTCTTGATATATGCTTTCTTATTTGACTGTTATCTGACTGACTGGATGGATCAGCAAATAGGTTGCTCACTCAGTTAGGCTACTGTTCTGCGCAGTAATCAAAACAGAAACTCCTTAACCCTTGTATGGTATTCAGGTCAAATTGACCCATTTCAAATTTTTACAATAAGAAAAATGGTACAAGTATTTCTAAAAGAAACTCAGTGACCTTAGCTTATTTTCTGTGGTAAACATGTTCAAACAAAAATAAATTATGGAGCACACATGCTACTATACACTGCACATGTACATCCTTCATATGGTCTTCGGGTCAGTTTGACCCACAAGCACAGAGACACACAGAAACATGCCCTCATACACATACACATACACAGACACAAACAAACACACACATAGCACACAGATAATGTTACATTATTATAATCTAAGTACAGAGAAGCTGTTTGCTTTCACTTTCCCCGACTCTTTACCCTCTGTCATCTGTCCAACTACAAACCACCGGCTTAGAATGTTATTCCATGTGTTCTGTGTGGTTGGTTACTTGATTTTTCTGTTTTTTCAATAACCATTTAAACACACAGTATGTTATTTCTGCTGATAGGGGTCTCCTTATCAAAACAATGAGCATAAAAGACACAGCTGGATGAGATCATGTACCAGTGTGGGATCATGG
Source organism: Diplodus sargus (assembly GCA_903131615.1). Classification (NCBI taxonomy): domain Eukaryota; kingdom Metazoa; phylum Chordata; class Actinopteri; order Spariformes; family Sparidae; genus Diplodus; species Diplodus sargus. The sequence continues at coordinate 829,361 of CAEMYA010000124.1, forward strand.
GACCTTGATTAAAATTATTTCTCTGGGTTTGAACATTGTTGGAAACATTTGTGGCAAAGTGAGTAAACAACTCAACAAAATAGGCAACAAGGCTCAAAAAGATTTGAGATATTTTAATGCAAAAATATTACATATAAGCATATACATAACAAAAATTGAAATCATACCTTCCGTAAGTTGAATATCTTTGAGTTTTGAAATGTTGGTTGGACAACACAAGACATTTAAATTGCAATTATGAATGTAGTAATCAAGAAAATACTCTCCAAATGTAATCATATGAATGATAAATGTGGTTGCAGCTTTAATTTCTGATGAGTTTGGCTCCAGTCACAGGAAGTGAAAAAATCACAATCAGCATTCTGCTTAACAGCCGTGACGAACGCTCCTTCAAGAGAAACCAGATCATTTTTCACTCTTGCAAACAAGTTTTATTTTCATATCAATACAATAATGTTATATTGTATAATAATACAATATTACTAATATTAGTTTATCGAAATCTGGTAAATTAAGCTTGTGAGTTTCCAACTATGGTTGCTCTAATGGTGTTAAGAGATGGAACTGTTACACACAAGTTATGAAGGTAGTGAGATCATGCAGCTACTATGTCAATGCGAGCTGCAACAAACGATAGAAGTAGTAGAGGGGTAAAGAGGTTAATGTTTATTATTGAACTTTTTACATTGACAGTAAAGGCAAATATCATTGTTGAGAAATTAAAGATGTGCTAATCTCAGCTTGAGTAACTTCCTGTTAGATGTGGTATTTAGATATGGCAGTAGAGCAAAAATGAAGTGAAAAAATATGCCACTTTGTTGTTCCAAATGACTTTACTGTTACTGTGAAATTAAGTAACCTCCTAATACAGTGTAGGTTACAGTGCTAGTGTTAAGTACTAGTAACTGAGACAGGTGGAGAGAAGTAGAAGGTCCAGAAGCAGATATGAGGTGGCTACATGTGTGACAGTTTTCTAACTCATCTCCGAAATATCTACGTTTAAATGTAGCTGATTTAAAAGTTGTATGATCTGATTAAAGATGTAACTCTCCTCTCCTGCTGTTTCAGACAACTGTCCTGTGGGAAAAAAAGATAGCAATGAAATAAAAGTACCTTGGTGTTTAATGAGTTACATTGTAATGGCAAAACATTTACACTTCAAAACAATACAACGATTAGTTCAGAAACCAAAACAGACCTTGAGTTGGACTGTTCTGTTGACCTACTGTCTCCGAGGTCAGGAATTAACCATCAAGCTCCTCCCAGCCTTCTTAACCTGTTATAACTCATGATGTATCCCAAGTGTCAGCTGTTGGAAATGCCACAGCTTCCTCCTTCTGTGGAAGAGAAAATATTTTGTCACCGTTAGCATGATTATACAATCATATTTTAAAGAGAAATGAGGATTTAGGGGAGGACTGTAACTGGTACCCTGATGTCAAATCAGATATTCAAGCTCTGTCTGCCTTTTCCCTGCCGCTTAATGTGAAAATGCAACTCCTGCTGTATAGAATTGACTATGACAAGCCAGTTTAAATGTACTCTATGTGACATGCTGGGAGTATTATGCAGATTATAGTTACTGCCGGTATCAGGAAAGTGTTATATGTGGAGGGAGATGTTTTCTTGGCACAAATTACAGGTGGTCTGGAATGCAGCAGTTTAATCAATATTGTATCTGTATATCTAAATCTGTTTGTATAGTGCCCATTTACAACAGAAGTTATCTCATAACACTTTACAAATTGTGCAGGTCTAAACCATACTCCTTGATTAAGTTATCTACAGAGACTCAACATTTCCCCCATGAGTACTGCTTCCTCACTTGAGTCTTGATATATGCTTTCTCATTTGACTGTTATCTGACTGACTGGGTGGATCAGCAAATAGGTTGCTCACTCAGTTAGGCTACTGTTCTGCTCAGTATTCAAAACAGAAACTCTTCAACCCTTGTATGGTATTCAGGTCAAGTTGACCCATTTCAAATTTTTACAATAAGAAAAGTAGTACAAGTATTATTTCTTTCTAAAAGAAACTCAGTGACCTTAGCTTTTTTTGTAACATGTTGAAACAAAAATAAATGATGGAGCACACATGCTACTATACACTGCACATGTACATCCTTCATATGGTCTTCGGGTCAGTTTGACCCGCATACACAGACACACAGAAACATGCCCACATACACATACACAGACAGTACAAAGATAATGATACATCATTATAATCTAAGTACAGAGAAACTGTTTGCTTTCACTTTCCCCCACTCTTTACCCTCTGTCATCTGTCCAGCTACAAACCACCTGCTTAGAATGCTATTCCATGTGTTCCGAGCATAAAAGACACAGTTGGATGAGATCATGTACCAGTGTGGGATCATGCGAGTTGAAATGCACCGTTACCTTGATTAAAATTGTTTCTCTGGGTTTGAATATTGTTGGGAACATTTTTGGCAAAGTGAGTAAACAACTCAACAAAATAGGCAACAAGGCTCAAATAGATTTGAAAGATTTTAATGCAGGAATATGTAAGCATATACATAACAAAATTAAGTAACCTCCTAATACGACACAGGCTACAGCGTTAGTGTTAAGTACTAGTAACTGAGACAGGTGGAGAGAAGTAGAAGGTCCAGAAGCAGATATGAGGTGGCGATATGTGAGAGTTAAACTGCAGCGATGTTATAAATCCTTCATTTTCAAATAAAAGAGTTTTCAAACTCCTCTCCAAAATATCTACATTTAAATGTAGCTGATTTAAAAGTTGTATGATCTGATTAAAGATGTAACTCTGCTCTCGTTTTAAAAGTATGGCAATAAATATGATACAATAATACACATACCAGAAATAGAAACAAAAGTCAGTTCATTGATTTTCCCACTGAATAATCAATATTAAAAATGTGTCACTCATTGAACACATCTCTCTCTACACAGTGTGAGCAGCAGCAGTGTGAAGTTCAGTCATACTGGGTCATGGGGTGGTCACTCCAGGGCGGCAGGTTGGAGAGTTTCTCCTCAGTGGCAGTTTTGATGGGCCAACCCCAGGCCTTAAAGAATCCAGTCAGGTTCATCTTCACAGTCTGGGAGAAAGTCTCAGCGTACAGGTTCATCTTTCCTTTGTTGTCATGGGGAAAGTCGCTCATCTTGTGGTAGGCAGCAAACACCTTCTTAAAGGCATCCCAGCCAAACTTCTCCTGGAGCTACATGGAGGCAGACAGAGGTAGAGGATTATGTGAAATACAACACCACTGTCCTCACTCTATTAAACATTTACCTTTGTGTGGTGTGTAATGACCATTTAAAACCTCACCTGCATATACGTCTCCAGGGCCACCCACATGTGCCAGTCGCTGAGTTTCCTGCCCCCCTTGGCGTACTCTGCTGCTCGAGCATTGCGATCGGCTAAAGTCATGGCTGGATGAGCCTGCATTGCACAAAATAGAAATGACATGATGAAATGACAACATAAGATAAAAGGAGTTGTCTTTTGTGGCATCTATTTAGATAACAATTCACAATACACCTTAAGACTAGTTTGCTGTAGCCATTGATCTCAAGTCATTTACTCCACCTGTGCCCTGTTGATCCCCAGCACCTCTTCATGCACATACACTGACCACAGGTTGCATGTACACTCTGTAGTGTGTGATGGGAACTCCCAGCAGCCTCTCTGCTGGTTGTGTCCCAGCTCATGGATTGGGCCCCACAAGCCGTTACTCTTAGCATGGTTGATGCTGACCAACTCAGCAGCTGAGGCCTTGTGTGCCATGATAGGATAACCTGAATGCATCCAACCTGGATGGAGAAACAGATCTTTAGAGCTCTGTAGCTCTGGAAGAGAAATATACTGTGGCAGAGGCATGTCGAAAGAACTATATATCCAAAATATCCTTTGCAAATTTGGAAAACAGATAGCATTACAGGAAAACATAATTGCGTAAGTTTAATTGAGCATTATTGTACTCTGTATTCCAAATTTGGAAACCTTTTCAGATATGCAGCCCATTCGACCTGTCATGACCACTCTAAAAACACTGCATTATAATGGAAGTGCATGCAATGAGAGAAAAGCACAAAATGAAAGCCTCACATTAGCATGTGTTGTAGAGCCCGACTGATAAAGGATTTTTAAGACCGATACAGATATTTGGTAATTTAAAAATTTGATGTTCCGATATAAATATATATTTTTTAAAATCCAGAAACGCCAAACAAAACATAAACAGATTTCCGTGACATTAGCTATTTGTAGTTATTTATGAGTCCTCACTGAAATAACATGATAATGCAGTTTCAAAATAAATATGATATGAATAGATATGAATTGAAGCTGCTAATCAGGTCACTTAGCTCGCTTGTCTTTTGCAGTAGCTAGCGCGTTTGCACATGCATGGTGACCCATCACCCGTGACCCGTACAAGAAGAGATCTCAGACTGGTTGTCCTGTACGTCAAGCAGGTGGCATAGACTTGACTTGGCGTTTTGGAGATTCATTCATTCATACATTTTCCTACCACTTAATCTTAAAAAGAAATTGGAATGTCACGCGATCTACCCGCACTACCTTTGCGATTTACCAGTGGATCACGATCGATGTATTTGGCACCCCTGTTGTAGAGTGCCCTCTAGTGGACAACCCATGCAACGCCACCACTCACATGGTTGAAGGGCGTTTCGTCCATTTTTATTTTATTTTTTAAATACTAATTTATCGGCAATCATAAATGCCGATACCAATAGTTTGGAAAACTCCTGTAAACAGTGTACACCCGATTTCATCTGATGTCCCTGACAGCTTACTTTTAATAAACTGTATGTAATATGCACAATAATCTAAATACAGCATTAAGCACTTGGCACACCTTGTTGTGTTGAGGTGACATGCACATGCAGGTTTGGTGAATGGGAAACTTCATGCGTATAGTCTTATATTTGTGTATGCTCTGTGACAGACTGGTTATTTATCTACGTACGAGTACCTCGTCTCTCACCTACTACGAGTTGGCCCCATGTCCCCAAGAACAATAAGCAAGTAAGAAATAGTTGCATTGTCAAATCTAAACATACTTACCACAGGAAATCTGCACATCAGTTACAAAGCGCTCTTTGCGGGGAAATTTGTGTGGTATGACAGCCAGGTCAGCTATGCCCTTCATGATGTCATTCCAAACTGCCGCCAACTCATCAGGGCGGTCCAGGTTCCGAACAGCTTCTGACGGCACAGTGAGGATGATGTTGTCAAACTCCAACTCGGCCCAGGGAGAAGGAGCTGTGCGCAGCAGCGACCACTCAGCTGCTGTTGTCACACCTGAAAAGAACAAAAGGACGCGGTTGTTTAAACTTGAGCTTCAGTAGTTACATGTATACAATCATTTCTAAAACTTTTGTTTAAGGTATCCTTTCAAACATTTTAACTGGATGCTGCTCTGTGTTATAAAATCAAAATTATTCTTAACGTTACAGAACAACAATCACTACACACCTTCTCTTTACACCCACCACACACTCACCAGATTTATAATATGGTGCAGGTACAGCCATCTGCACTGTGACCTCTAGGCCCCCTACTTGTGTTTTGGGTGGGGCCAACAGGTAGATGAGCCCCCCCCACAGGTTCCACACCTGCATCATGTTTGAGGTCACAGATAATCGCTCATGAACACACGGTGCTCTCTTCAACTCTGCATGGTTGAGATGGTCAGTTTGACAGCCGACCTGGATCTGAGGAAGACATATGTTTTACTGATTGTAATTAGTTTGTACTACTGTGTGAATAAAAGGATGCAATATTATGACAGGTGTTGGGGTTTAGGACTGCTGACATCTCTGGGGGGAGCATGAGGGGATAGTGCCTCTTCTGTCTGGATGTCCACTGGGGGTGCAGCATTAACCAAAACAAAATGAACTTGTTATAATTATGTGATTTTGTGCACTCTACCTGCCATCCCTTGTTGACAATCTCTTCTGGTAGAGATATGTAGGTCTTCATACCAGGAGACAGGTAGAGACCTGTACTGATCCACTCTTCCCCTCCTGAGACACACAACCACAAACACACATCCCCATCAGCAAAGATTCTACAAGACATTTACGTCACGTACATCCTTATGCACATACTGTACTTCACATATTGATCCATAACAACGAGGTCTGACCTGCTGTGTTTGCACCAATCTTGATTTTGTGGTTGTAGACAACTGGCAACAAGGGGTTATGCTTGATGAGGTAGGGCAGGAGGGCATCAGGATCGGGGCAAACCTTGTACACCTCTGCCCCCACACTGAGGAGCAGGTGGTCTTTGGGCTTCTTCACAGGGCAGCTGTCGCACACCTTAAAAAAAAGGTTCAATATTATTAAGGACGCGGCTCTCAGACATTTGACTGGTCGGGAACTTTATGCTTCTCTATTGAAAAGCTTTATAAAGTGATCATATTATTTTGTCTACTCACCTGTGGCATGCCCGACTTCATTAGGATGTCAGTGAGAGTGGACACCACCTGTGTGTAGGAGGAGCAGTCACGAGCCTTCATGTTCAGGTAAGTGGCGCAGTCCTGGCCCAGTTTTTTAAGGCATTCCTCCTCATGCTTGCTAAGTTCCCTGCCCTGGGTAACATGACCAGCAAAGCGGTTCAGAAGGTGGCGGAAGTGGTTGCTGTCTTTGACAGCCTGGCTGGGCACAGGGGCCTTGTATAAACCTCCACCAATTGTTGCTGCCAACAGGCTCAAGCCCATTTTGTTCAGAATCTTGTTCCCTGAAAGACATTCAAGCAAACTTAATTTGATACTACTGTGTTCAATTGTTGAAAAAATTCTAAGAGCACTGGAATCAATATTTGTTCAGTCACTGAAAAAAAGAGTAAATTAAATGTATATAACAAATCAAACATAAGACATTTCTTGCTTGACTGAAGTAAAGCAAATCTTCCAATGAGTTAAAACTTTCTAAAAATGAAAGAGTCCATATATCTTACTGAAATGTTTCTACTTTCTAGGTGATTGTATCCTATGAAAAAAAAATATTTTGAGGAGAAATTAGACAAACATACTTGATAAGAGTTTTTGCAGTACAGCAGTAGCCTGTAAAACACAATGGCCCTCATTTATCAAACTAACGTACGGCAGAAAACCGTGCGTATGACCATTTCCACGCAAGCTTCGGCATTTATCAATTTGGACGTGAGCGGAAGCTACGATCAGATCTCATGTCAGGTCTGAGCTCGTGTACGCAAATCTGAGTCTGTGGATTTGCGGTGCAGCGCAGCAAAATCTGGCTGAGTCTGAAAATAATTATTAAACAAACCTCAGCTGTCATTAAGCATAAGCAGTCACATTTTTAGAACAGATCAAAATGGATTTTTAAAACAAAGAAAACAAAATACAAACAAATTAACTTTTTCTACAAAAGCCCACGTTTTTACTGATACCACATTTTTGTAAAATAAAATATGATAACTAGGGCCGGAACTCGATTAAAAAAATTAATCGAATTAATCAGAGGCTTTGTAATTAATTAATCGAAATTAATCGCATTTTAATCGCATATAAATATTTGACCTGAGAACAGTGAGAAGCAATTTACTACGCTGCCATCTGTCCGCTTTTTAAAACAACATTTCCCATCCACGGGGCCAACCAAAGCGTCTCATCTGCTTCTTCGTTCATTGTTGTTGTCTGAAGTCATGAATGCTATGCATTAACGTTAGTTGGTGCTCCAGTATAATCGGTACCCCTGAAACTCATCCAGTGAGAAACGTTCCGCGGTGCAAAAATTAGTGCGATTAAAATGCGTTAATTTTTTTAACGTGTTAATTTTTGTGTAATTAATTAATCGTAATTAACGCGTTAAAGTCCCGGCCCTAATGATAACATGACAACTAATTAACGGAATACCTCATAACCCCGCTGGCAAACCTGCTACAGAGCAGGAACGCAGATTCAACAGTGCGCACACACGCACACGGGTCACAGTGGAGCTGCTTCGGGTTGCTGAAGGGCAGGTGGCTCCGTCTCGGACCAGCAGGAGGAACTCTGCTGTATACCCCAGAGAAAGCGTGCAATATTATTTTGGCCTGTTCAGTTTTGCACAACATCCATTAGTGAATGGAGCCTCTGCGCTCAGATCTGCACCCGTTTTCACGCAAGATTAATAAATGAGGGCCAATGTGTTTGTTCTGTCTGACTTCCTCATCAGCTGGAATGTGAATGTGATTATTTAACTTCCTTGTGTGCCTTGTGTGAGAGGAGAACATTGTTCTTTGCAAAAAGCTGTTTGGCCAATCCTGTTTTAGATCATATATCACCTTTGTCCATAATTAGGATGGTGGACCCTTCCTGGTGTCGTTCCCTGGTGCCTGAAAGCCTGCCCTTTATTTATCTGTGCCCGCTCTCCTTATCTTGTTATTCAGTCCACTGGTTTGTTAGAAGCATTTTTTCCTTGTGTATCTCAGACAGCACAGCAACTCAGTCTCCCTGTTAATCTGCAGTCAAATGTATCTAACTTGTAGCTGGTTTTCCTGTCTTTCATTTGTGTGTACCTCCATGTAGTCATTCTGTAAAGCATTATCATACCTGAGAAATCAGTTAATGGGTTTTGCCCAGGGTGTGTCTGTGCCCAGTACCAGGCATGTCCACCAATCAGCAGGCCTCCTCCCTCTGCCACAAAGTCTTGGATTTCCTTTGCATGATCATCGCTGTATGCTGTGCACACAAACACACTCAGGTCGTTCCTGAAGTTTGTCTTCTCACACTTCAAACCTGACTTGCTGAGAACTTTGAGTGCGTGATCTGGCATGACACCCACGACCCCCTGTCTGCCTTCATCCAACCAATGAAGGGCATTGATCCAAAATGGAGCCAGTGTCTGCCACAAAAAAAGTTAAACGTTTAGTTGGTTTGTTAATCACATAAAAAGACAGGGCAGATCAGAATAAATTGGCAAAGTTACGATATTTACATCAACGATTGGTTTCAGAATGTCATGCAAGCAAATTCTCTACCTCTCGTCCTAGAAGTCCTTCATGTGTAACCACAATAACCCGTCCCTGCCCGTAGTAGGCTCCTGCCAAGAATGCCCGTCCATCGCCTGTAGTGCCGATGGGAAAGGCTAGCGAGCCATGGACCAGAACCTCAGAAGGTATTGCTCCACCCTGGAGGTCAAACTCTGGAACCCCCTGGAGTAAGAACTCTAGGTCATCCTCAAAATCCTTACCGGTTCTGTATTTTTAAAGGAAGGAAAAAGAGAGGGAAAGAGAGAAGCCAAGGAGGCGGGATACGGTTTATCATGTAATCAAATTAAGAATCTTTGGGAAAGTGGAACCTTTTTAAATGTACAGTACAGTATACACTCACACTACAGCCATCCAGGATGAAGGGATCTGTGGGTAGACAGGCAGCAACTCTACCTCACCGTGTTGGTCAGAAAAGTAGATCCCTGCCACACCAGAAACCTTGTTTCCGTCAAACAGCAGCAGCGTGTTCTCCTTAGGATGAGTTGCAGCCCAGCTCCACGCCTGCCCCGCTATCAGCACTCCTCCTCCAGCTTTCATAAAAGCCACCAGGTCCTTCACATGTGCACCCACGCTGTAGGCATCAGTCACATACACTCCCACCCCCAGATTTTTACTAAAGGCCCCCACAACTTCAGCCTTGAAGCTAGATCTGCTGAGGTTATCAGCAACTGCCCTGACGTTGTTGTGGACGCCTACAGACAAGTTGTCAGATCCACCTCCTCGCAGCCAGGTCAGAGCGTTCTCTACCAGAGCAGGAAAGGCGGTCAGGTAGGCCTCATGACCCAGGACCACAATCCTGCCACTGCCGTACAGGGAGGCAGCCATCAGGACCTGGCCTCGGCTGTTCAATGCCAAAGGAAAGGCATGGTCTCCAATCAGAACCAGGTCACTGGGAACAGCAGGGCCCTGGAGGTCCAGCTCTCTCAGGCCCTTCATCAGAGACAGGTAGGCCGCTTCATGCTGGTTTTGAGTGGGCTGGTTGGACATGGTGAGGAGGATCGATGCTCCAAGGGTTTAAAGATGTATTAAGTCAGATACAAGATGGTTTAGTGAATGGGGTTAAACAGTTGCACCTGTTGTGTCAGACGATTGTCCTGTTGGGAAAAAAGACAGAGATTTAAATAAAAAATGAAAGTAGTATTGGCGTTTGATGAGTTCCACTGTAATGACAAAACATTTACACTTCATTACAATACAATTGGTTCAGAGACCAAAACTGTTTTTACGTTGTGTTTTGTTTTACCTGACAGGTAAGGTATTATCTAATCTGAATCTAAATATCTTTTAGTTAAGGACTGCTGGTCTGGAAAGCAGTACCTTAATCAATCTCTTAAATAAACAAATCCATTTCTAATACCGTCAATCCGTTATTCTTTTCATTAGACAGTACAATAAAAAAGGTGATAAACAAGCTATACCAGCAACTTTCGGCTTGTCCTGCCTCCCCGCTTGTGTCTTGATCTATGCTTTCCTTTTTGACTGTTATCTGACCGAATGGGTGGAGAAGCAAATAGGTGACTCACTTACTCAGTTAGGCTACTTTTCTCCGCAGTATTCAAAACCGAAACTCCTTAAATGTAAGAAATGACATTTCATGCTATAACCAAACATTGATGGGAAAACGTTTACTTCGCCATTGCTATTCCGTGAAATTACAATGGTCACAGATCAAGAAAGTCTATGTAATGGAAACCCGGAAAAGTAATTATAGTCACGAGCGGAATCTTCAAGGCGAACACGTTTCCAGACGAGCGTATTTTTCTGACGGACCGTGGTACGATGCAAAACAACCCCGGGTTTGTGTTAACAGAGCACTCCAGCAACCAACTTAGATACAAAGAAGTTGCGGTAAAAGTGCGGTAGTTACATATTTAAACTATTTGCAATACCCGTCGTGCAATAAGTGTTACATTTTAGGATTTCGGCTCATACTTTTCTAAAAACGAGTCGTTCACAAACACACCACAAGGCTCGAAGTAAAGCAGTCCGAGTTAACGTTAGCTGTGGCCGCTCGCTCTGATGTCTTGTACGTTGGTTAGCGCCGATGGAGCCCGGGTCTCCCTCGAGGATGGGCGAGCTGTGATCCTGGGCCGAGGTCCGGACACCGGAGTCGCAGATAAGAAATGCTCCCGGCACCAGGGTGAGCAAGAGTGCGACACAAACACAGCGTTTACATTGATGACGTTGCACGTGTGGGTCGTTTATCGGCATCATAATCTTGGAATTCAGTACAGTGTAGGGTTGTCAAAAGTATCGAAACTCAAAAAAGTATCGATACTAAAATGTTGTACTGAATATGATACTCATTTTCAAAAGTATCGATACTGATTATTTTTTGCACTACCTCAGACCTGAAACTTGTTATCATAGCTGCAGTGTCTTTTTGCACAACTGTTTTTTATTATAAATATTTAACGTGTGGTTCTGTTAATTGTTACATGTTGTGACAGAGGTTATTTTTGCATTTTTCTTGTTAATAAAAATATTTCTTTAAACATTTTTTTTCTTTTTTTAATCCTTGTGGTATCGAAAAGGGTATCGAGTATCGAATATTTTCCTGAGTATCGGTATCGAGTAGAAAATTTTAGTATCGTGACAACCCTAGTACAGTGTATAATAACATGTGTTGTTGTCCACATTAGTTGTGCATATAATAAATATAAGGCTGCAGTTATTTCATTGTTAAAGCAACATTATGTAACTGTTCAAAATTCTTAAAATATCAGCTTCAAAATCATTCTGATGGCACAATTTCCTGTAACCAAGTGAATGGTGGCTCTAAACCCTTTTCAACTAAGGCAGTCCAGGTGACTGTTCGGAGCTGGTGCCTACTGTGGAACCAGATTTTTGCTTTTCTACAGCTATAGAACTGGCTTCTGGACAGAAAAGCTGGTTCCAGAGTTATGTCCGGGGCTAGGGGTGGGGATATTGTGACCAAGAACCAACTAATGCCATCTTTCTTCTCGCAATTTTGGCTGCACTGGGTCAAACCAATCCAAGCTTGTTTGGTTTTCCATTACCATTTTGACTGCAAGGAATTGAGGTGAGCCCGTGGCAGTCTCGCTGCTGCAGCCAACCCCTAACATGCAGCATCCCCCCCTTAAATCAATACTCAGCTCATGTCTGTGCAGGAAACCTGAGAGAAAGATGTTGTAAAAGTCAGTGTGTTCAGCTCTCAGGACTTTTGTAACTTCTGAATGAATCTCTTCAGATTCTCTCGTCCTTTTTGTAGTTTCAAACACCTGCTGTGTTGTACTGTTCATCGTAGCCTATTTGCTTTCAGCTGTTTCAGGAGTCAGTGTTTAGTTACTGGTGGTGAAAACGCAACATTTCCTGTTATACTGCTTCATAATAAAAGTTTTTAAATGACTAAATAACCGGCCGGCTTTTATTGTTTGTAACTGATTCAGCGGAGGCACTTGTGGTTCAGATGCTGCACCAACTTGGAACCAGCACTATGTTCGCTTTGGTCGTAAAGTTTTATTGTTTCTGCACAATGTAACTTCAGTGAGAGGTTACATGTTTACTTAAAGTTACAACCTTTCACCATGTAACATTTTTATGCGGTAATTCGTTTGTTTGTAGTTGGCACCTACATTACATCTGACAAATTGTTACAGACCTGAGATTTGAATTAACGACAGTGGCGTTCCACTCAATTGCGGGTGGCGCCAAATCGCACGAAATGCCAATCTTTCACTTAGTGTTGCTTTAATTAATCGGTCAACAATTTATTGTTTAGCCCTCAAGTCTGCAAAGTGTAAGAAAACCGTGACTAATTTAGAAAAACCTAAGCTTCAGTAAAAACTGCTTGCATATGCATTATTTCTTAAACTATTATTTCAATACAAAAATTGTTGCAAACTTGTCGACTAATTGTTTTAGCTCCGAATGACTATACATGATGTAATGTGCGTGTGCATGTGTCTGTCAATATACGCAATAATGGTAATCCTTGTGTATCTTTCAGTGAAGGTGGTGGCTTGTTATTCAGACCAGGATGCGGTTGTTACTCAGGTATGAAAACAAACACACCCAGCCAAGTTCCACAGTTTATTCAGCTAGTCTCCCTGTGAAAGGCATAGGCTAGATATGCAGCACCAACAGTAAGCACCAGAGAGAGTTAATGTTTGACCACACACAATCAAAACGTCAGTCGTTTTAAAAACCTCAAGACGTCACACTTATCTCTTTGTTGCGTACGCATACCCTGTTATCTCACACCCTATAAACTAAATACAACATCACAAATGCTGAAGTCCAATGTCCATATATGTCTAATTCTTTATTCACAGCTGGGTCCCAATCCCAGTTTCCTGGACAGTGAGCAGCTTGTTCGAGGCCAGTCTGGTAAACTCTCCCATGGAGGTACCCTCTACCTGGTTAACCAGAGCCACCCATTTAAACTGCAGTACTCCCTGAGCTCAAACGGAGCGGCCTCCGGCACTGCGCGGACAGGACTTAAAGCAACAGATAAGACAAAAGGAGGACCGAACGGGAAAGAAAAGGAGGCACAGTTGAGTCCAAATCCCAAGCGCAGTATCAAGGATTTCTTTCCTTCCTCTCCCATGAAGGTTATTTGCTTGTTTATTGTGTTGAAGCTTGTTTGGTTTATTATTCCATGTGTCACATTTGCTTGTTCCTGTAATGTTACAACTGAAATAATGTTGATTTAAAAGAAGTTGAACTCATACAACTGAAAATGAGAGACAATCTTTTTTTCTTTTTAGCGACCTAAAAGACAGCTGAGCCCAGACAAGGGGCACCCTGCGGTGAAGCGTCAAAGAAGAAATGAGGAGGCCTCAGACAGACAGATGAAAGAAGAAGAAGAGGAGGAAGAGGAGAGACTGGCTGAGGAGAAGCTCAAGCAGCTGCAGGAGCTGGCGGAGAAGTCTACGACAGAGAGGAGTAACAGTGCCCAGGCTTCATCATCTTCATCGTCCTCAAAGGGCTGTCTGAAGAGCAACTGGCAGCAGATAGGCAACCTGATGCTTTACACTGCTGCTGGTGTCAAAGGGAGTGACAAGGTAGGGCCTGGTTATTCAGGTTCATTTATTTATTCGCGTATTTCCGTGTTTGAGATCAGAGAATTACAATGAGCATAAAAGACACAGTTGGATGAGATCATGTGGTAGTTTGGGAACGTGGGAGATGAAATGCACCGTTACCTTGATTACAATTATGTCTCTGGGTTTGAACATTGTTGGCAAAGTGAGTAAACAACTCAACAACATAGGCAACAAAGATCAATTGGATTTGAGACATTTCAATGCGGGAATGTTACATATGTAAGCATAGACATAACAAAAATGATGAATCATACCTTCTGTAAGTTGGAAATGTTTTGAGTTTTTTGAAATGTTGGTTGGACAACACGAGATTTAAATGAAAATGATGAATGTAGTAATCAAGAAAATAATCTCCAAATGTAATCATATGAATAATAAATGTGGTTGCGGCTTTAATTTCTGAAGTTGAGTTTGGACTTGCAATGTCTCCAGTCACTGGAAGTGAAAAAATGACAACCAACTTTCTGCTTAACAGCTGTAAGGAGCGCTCCTTCAAGAGAAACCAGATCATTTTTCACTCTTGCAAACACGTTTTATTTTCATATTGATACAGTGGTGTTATATTAAGGTTTACTAATATCATGTTGTTGTTTTTTTAATCTGGTAAAAACAAGCTCATGAGTTTCAAACTCTGGTTGCTCTAAAGATGTGTAGAGATGGTACTGTTACACACAAGTATTAAGGTGGTGAGATCATGCAGCTACTATGTAAATGCCAGCTGCAACAAACAATTATTTTCATTGTCAATTAATCTGTTGATCATTTTGTCCGTTTATCGATTGGTTTCCAGGTCTATAAAAGGTGAACGTAAAATATGAGAAAATTATTGATCAGTGTTTCCCACAGCACAAGACGACATCCTCAAATGTCTTGTCTTTTCTTCATAGTTGACAGCTAATTGATTAATCATTGCAGCTCTTGTGTACATTTCTAATGATGTCTTCTTCTTTTCATCCTGCACAGGTTGCTGGGTTTGACATTGATGGCTGTATCATCACCACCAAGTCTGGCAAAGTCTTTCCCACTTCACCAGATGACTGGAAGTATGACTGCACTCCTGAGCTTTCCCTTTTAATTGTTTAAACGCTTGCTAAAGCTGAAGCTTCTGTTTTTCCGATCTATGTTTCCAACATCTTATAAAGCTTTGAGTTCATATCTATCGTTTGTCGTTATTGTGCAGGATTCTATACCCTGAGATTCAGCCAAGGCTGGCCAACTTGCTCAGAAAAGGATACAAGGTGGGAAGGAGTGAAATACAACAGTTAAAGTTGTTATCTAGGGATATTTCCAAGACTATAGGAAAATTGTGTCTGCGCTGGTAGTGTTCATCACTGGATTTCTTTGCTTACACTTGCTCTGTGCCTGTAGGTGGTGTTCTTCACCAATCAGATGGGGATCGCTAGAGGCAAACTGAGACCAGAAGTGTTCAAGTCAAAGGTGGAGGACATCCTTACTAGGCTGCAGCTCCCGGTGCAGGTGGGTCATGTTTGAGGCTGACCCATTGTTGTCCTATTTATTTAACAAACAGCTAATATGTGTGCCTCTTCCTGGTCTGCGTCTCAGGTGTTCGTAGCGGCCGGCCCTGGTATCTACAGGAAACCAGTGATGGGAATGTGGAATCACTTGTGTGAGAAGGTAGCTGGACACACCTTTATTGTTTAAGAGCCACACCTCATTTTTTATATTTGCACCGAGGTAGATGAAAGTATGCTTTAATCTGCACTAATTATGCTGAGTCATAGGAGACGCCCTTTTATCATACTTCACAGCATTATTCATTGATTTTTTTTTCTCATGTCTTACAATAAACAGTCTATTTTAGTTCTAATTGCAAGTGTCCTGCATGTGTTTCCTGCTCAGGCAAATGATGGTGTGACTGTCGACCAGACGCAGAGTTTTTATGTCGGAGGTGAGTGGTGTTGCCATAGTGATAAACATCCTAACGGTGGGTGTGTGTACTCAGTTATCTGATCTAGTGTCACAGAGGTGCACACATACACACACATTCACATTCAGCCAATAGGGTGCCCAGATCTGAAATAAGCTCAGAATGATCTAGAATTAACATCTTCAAAGTGCTTAAATGTAACAAAATATACAATTTAAAAGTTTTGCTAATCCAGCAAGTGTTTTAGGAACTTTGATGTCCCGAAAGGGAGAAGTAACAGAGCACACACACATGCAAACACAAGCTCACAGCTTCTGATCTTACCTCTGTGCAAAGATGCTGCAGGTAGGCCAGAGAACTGGGCTCCAGGGAAGAAGAAGAAGGATTTCTCCAGCAGTGACCGACTGGTAAGACCTCTGAGTTTTACTTTGTGCCACTCCCCCTCCTCCTCCTCCTCCTCCTCTAAGTGTGACTTTAAGTGTGGGTCCGTCTTTTTGTCTTCCCTCTCATCTTTGTAGTTTGCTCTGAATATTGGGTTGGAGTTCCACACACCAGAGGAGTACTTCCTGGGCTGGAAGCGCGCCCCCTTTAATCTGCCCAATTTTGACCCCGTGAGTACAGTAAACATACTGGCTACATATTGTTTTCTTGACCTACAGTGTATGAGAGTATATTTGTAGGGGTTCACTCTTTATTCTTTTTTTTTATTTCTTTATCTGAACTTCTAGAGGAAGATTGACAGCACTGCAAAGCTCTACGACCCGCCGTCTGCGTCCCTCACCTCTAGCCAGACAGAAGTGATTGTTGCTGTGGGATTCCCTGCATGTAAGAACAAAGTAGACTGCATGTTTTATTTTCTAATCCCCCCTGCCAGCGATACCCTTCTGAGCTTGTTCCCTCTTTTCTGTCTCCACAGCGGGAAAATCCACCTTCTTCCATACCCACGTCATACCAAAAGGTTACGCGTATGTCAACAGGGTGAGTGGAATTTCAAAGTTAACAGGGCATGAATTCTGCCTCACTTGTATATGAATCCAGAACGTTTGGTTTTATACATAATAATAGGTAACTGTCGAAAATAAGAGTGTTTTTTTTTTTTATTTCCTGGCTGCTACACTGCATTTACAATGTATTTGATACAGTTTGTAACTGTTTTATAGATTGAATTTTCACTGTAATGATGACGATAATTATGATTCCAGTTATTGTACCCCATGTTTTGTATCTTTGTATCAGGACACACTCGGCTCATGGCAGAACTGTGTGTCGGCATGTGAGCGTGCTTTGAAAGAGGGCAGCAGCGTCGCCGTAGACAACACCAACCCGGACCCAGAGTCTCGTAAACGGTAAAGCCCAACTGTATCAGTGTGTGTGTGCGTGTGTGTGCGTGCATGTGCCAAGGCTCCACCTAAACCTTTCAGCAAACAAAGCCTCAGAAAGCTTCATGCATAATTTAAGAATAGAGGCAGGTTTATTTGCTGGCAAGGTGGAGACAAAACACCAGACCTGAAAGACTGGAGTTCACTGCGGGCTCAGTTTAATAGATTGCTTAAAGGTCCAGTGAGTTGGAGTTATTGACATCTAGTGGTGAGGTTGCAGACTCAGAACAACTGAACTCCCCTTGTCTCATACTCCCCTTTAAAATAAAAGTGTTAGTGTTTCAGTTTTTGTCAAGACACATAAACACTTTTTACAACCAAAGATAAAATCAGGCTATTTAATCTAAAATTAACATGGAACAATTCTACCCTTGCATAAATCTTTTTTGGGCCATGTTAATCTCCTCTATACCAAGTTAACCTGATTCAAAAGCAGCAGCATGCTGCAGACACTGTAGGGCACTATGTTATCTTCATTGTCACAGTTTAAGCTGTTTTCTCAAGGAATCCTACTAAGTTGGTTCATTTAATAATGGCGGGTACTGGCTGTGCTTCTGTTTTTGTGGTATGATGAATAAACTCCAACTGCTGCCTCCTGCTTGTCTGTTTATTTGGGATTCTCTGTTTGAACAACCAATGCTCTGTGTGTAATTTCCAGCTACGTGGACGTGGCCAAGGCCGCTGGAGTGCCCTGTCGCTGTTTCCAGTTCTCTGCCTCTCTGGAGCAAGCCAAACACAACAACAGAGTATGACTCACCTCTCCTCACTGTCACTGTCGCCCTGTTTTGTTTAATCCTGGCTAGTTACAACAAGTTTTACAACATTTTAAAAATGTCATTTATGTAATTTTTGTTGCAGTTCCGTGAGATGACTCCATCAAACAGCAAACACGCCAAGGTCAATGACATGGTGTTCCACAGCTACAAGTAAGAAAGAGCAACATTTCATGCCACACTGTCATAGGTTATAAAATATATTTGTTTCTTGTGCCACAAAGCCCACGCTTATACACAGAGCTTCACAAAATGCAGGTTAATGCATGTCACCAAGGTGTGTTTATACTTTCCAGAAGCTTTTGCATTATCTTGGTTACCATGTAAAATTAAGTCCTGCTTGATTTGGCGACACCTGTAGTTACTGGTGGTAACAGCAGATGCCGTTTAACACCACAGGTACCAGAATTCTTGGGGCAGTGAAACATACTATTGTCATTTTAATATAGAAGTCCACCAATGTTTTTTTTACATAATTCTGTGAGCACCTGTGATTTAATTGTATGCTGCTCATGGCAGTAATCTGTGAAACAGCAGGGCACAGTCAGTCTCACTTGGAAATGTGTGATGCAGTTCTTCATCTACCAGCTGACTGCAGGTGTCCCCTCTTTCTGCGTTACTTCCTGCAATCTTTCAAATTGATCCAAAAATCGCTGTTTTGTAGATTTGTTTTTCCATTAAGGATAGCAGAATTTCTGTGACTGCTTCATAATAAAATTCAGCTTTTGTTTTAGCATTTATATTCTCTCAGTGTGAAGCTGCAGCAGTAGGACATGTTTGTTTTTTTTCTCCACGGACACCCAATTCATAATAGTGCAAATGTGTTATCATTGCAAGGTGGACCAAAGGCTGTGTTACTATGTTTGACAGTAGATAGTCACTTAACAGACATTGATTTAAATATATGTATACAAATAAAATGTTACTTTAAAATAACAGTCTGCCACATCAGGTTTTTATAATTCTTGGTAATAAAAACACTTGATAGTAACATCTCTGCTACTGACCACACTAATCTGCCTTTGTCTCTCTCTCTCTCTCTCTCTTTCTCTGGACAGGAAACACTTTGTGCCTCCTGCTCTGTCTGAGGGATTCTCCGAGATCCTCCAGATCCACTTCATCCCAGATTTCAAAGACAGCCAAGCAGAAACCCTGTTCCGGCAGTTTTCTGAAGGCTGATTGGACTGCTGGTTCTGTCACACCTCCGACTTTCACGTTCACACACACAGAAGAGATACAGATGGTCGCCGTTGAAGCAGCTGAGGTGTGAGATCCAACCAGCAAGCAACAGTTATAGAAAAAAACTCAAAGTTAGTCAGTAAGACACAAACTATTTCAACTGATGGACTCATTTGTGTATGAGCTCTCCACTGTCATATGGGCCGTGTAGATATGTTCTAGCTCATATGTATTCTGCATGGATAATGGCCTCTTAACTGCAAAATAAGGTTGATTATGTTTACTCTGAGCCTGTGTTTGATCAAACAGTTCAGTGAATGAAGAGATATATGTGGCACAGGAACTGATTATGCATGTGTTTAGAAAGAATACAGTGCGAGTACACCAAGAATCACTTTTTTTTATGTTGTGTATGATTTTGTTAACAAAACATCTTCCTCTACAAGTGAGTTTACTGCACCACAGCTATACAAAAAAAACAGTAGTATTCTGTCTGACGATAAAGCTATGTAAAACTCTGTTGTGCATTGTTATTCTGGCTTCATCCAACCAGATCTCTGTTGATTGGTTATGGAGGTTTTCAGTTAAGGTCAGGCAGGAACTGGATCTCCGCCCCCAGATGCTCCTTCAGCCACGGCATTATCTTGAACAGGTCGATGTGAAAGTCTCGAGCATCAGGATGCGGCCTGGCAATCTTGTCCACTCCCCGAATTGTGTTTACTGGGTTGCATACATCCATTGTGCCCCAGCTCAATATTCCCACCTTGGAGATAAAATAGGAGAAAAACGTCCATATGATTCTAACATCACCGTTTGCACGGAGGCTTGTTTAAGCGATAAAATTGCTGACCTGAAAGTAGCGATTTCTTTTTTGCAGGAACAGGGATCCACCGGAGTCACCTGTAGAAAAAGAGACAGTCAGTAACTGTAAATGTAAATCCCACGTTGGTCAAACAGTGGTGGCTATGATACAGTGATATGATACAGACCTTTACAGGAGATGGAGTACTCGTATGATGAAGATCCCCCGGAGCAGAGGAATCTGTCAGGTACATACTCATCCAAAGTCACATCAGTGGGATCTTTGAGCGTTTGCATCGCCTTCTCCACACAGCTAGGCCTCTGCAGACAGCAAAGTAGTTACAGCTCATCACTCCTTTATATTAAAACACATATATTTTCCCCAAATGATTGAGCACCAACAGGACAGCATCCCCCAGTCTGAAAATCCACTCACTTCACTCTGCGTGTGAATATATGTTTGTTTGCGTTCAGGTTTCTTATGGTCATGGATGAAAAAGGCGGCAGTCTCCTTTGTTCGTAGTAGTTCCTCCCCTGTATACACACATCAATACCACTGAGAATTTAAAGGGAAAATATGGAGATAGTCCTTAAGTAGTCTTAATAATGAGAATGTTCCTGCAGAGTGTAAAGTTCAGAAGGTCACATACTGTGCTGCTGACAGGTCGAGTTGACTTTCTTCATTGCTCGGCTGGCTGGCACCGTACACGGCAAGCAGATTGGTCTGTTGTTTGACATACAGTAGACACGCTGACATTTGCTTTTATAAGCTACACGAGGGTGGAAATTTGAAATACTGCTAGTGTAAACCTTAAAACTAAGTTGGCTTCTACTCAAATAAAATCCATGCCTTTTAAAAGAAACATATTTTGCTCATTTTCATGTTCATATTTTCATTTATGGTGTCTGCTAGAATAGGTAAAATGCTTTATTTTTTGAAAAAAAAATGCAGAATTTTTCTCTTAATTATTGCTACTGCACCATATTCACCCTCTTTCTGACATGTTTTGATTCAGCCTATTTGTGCTAAAGATCTCCCTCATGAAGTTGCTCTGATTGGTCAGCTCACACAGGTCTGAGCCATCACCAAGTCGCCGGGCAGCTCTTTCTGTGTTGTTAGCTTCCAGTTAGCTGCATGTCCACTGTGAAAATCACCACGAGAACTGCTTCTCAACCAAAAACTACTAAAATAAACTGCCTGTGTTGGAGAAGGAGTACGATCTGTAATGGCCTGAACATGGCAAAATGTACAGCTTCAAAGTCTGAAGTCGGGTCACAGACAGCCAGGACTGAATCCATGCTAAAGCTTATAATTTTACCAGCTGTCATTGAAAGTGCAGTTGAGGTCAAATTCACACATTCTTGGGCTTGTTAAGTTGTCCACGATGACAAAGATAAGTTATAGAGGTAAAGGCTGAACTACAAAAGAGTTGTTCAGACGGTTTAGGAGCAGTGTCTTCTGTAGGACAGAGCATCCTCCTTCGACTTAGGGCTTGTAACTTTGCAGATGTTATACAGGCACAAAAAAAATCTCAGCTTCATAACACACTTAAGGTAAGGGAATAACCCAACAATCATAATATGTCCCCTTTAAGTTCAGCTCTCATGTTCGGAGCATCCCAGGTGGCTAACAGTTACGCATCCTTATTTCGGGCTGTCTTACCTGGCTTTCCAGGACAGCGGGATACTCTTGTTCACCTGTACCAGAGCCACATCGTAGTCATAGAACTCGGACACATTCCTGTGTTGGAGTGCCCTGGTGTTGAACTCTGGGTGCATGATCACCCTCTTGGACAACACCATGCCCTCACCTGGGAACCAACGAAGCTGCTTGTGATTTCAACATAAAACAGTGTGACCTCAGCAAGATGGATGATGGATAAAAGCAATCTTGTTTGCTACAATATAGCGCCATAGCTAGGCAGTACTACCTTTTTCAGACATGTTCTGAGCTTATGGTGTTTGATAAGGATAACATGAACATACAGGTATATTAGGGTCCAAGCACCCGACATTTTTTTACCATCATTTTCATTCCGATGCTGAAAGTTCCCGCTATCTTTGTCTGACATGAAAAAAAAAAAAAAAAAAAAGAATTCCCTGACTGACCTTACCATGTTGTATTGACACCTCCTGAGGGACATTGTCTGTGCTCGCTTTGGCAAAGCAGTGAGCAGCTGTCAGCACCCAGTTTGGGCTCAGAATCGATCCGAAACAGTGCGGAGTCTGTAAGGGAGGAAAATGTTGGCGTGTGAAAATCCACTCTTTAACGTGCAAAGCTCCCACTATGCAAAGCTCTCACCTTTGTCACAGTCACACTGACATGCCAGGGTTTGGTGTGCAAGCCTTTATTGTCCTCTGGATCCTTCATGTGTTCCTGAGCTATCCCACACATCGTCACACTCTTGTCACCTGTGTGATAATACCACACCGTTTTATACTTCAGTCTAATGCTGGTGATGACTTGTAATAAGCAATGTTGCAGTCTTACACACACTCTTCACTTAAATCACTTAAAAACTGAACTGCTTACATATATGTACTTGGAAAAACCTGCCAAGAGTTGTTTTTGTTGTGAAAAAAAACCTACTCACTAATGATGTTGTTGAACACCTCTCCCAGGTTGTCGTAGTTTTTCAGAATGAAGACGTGATTCTCACCACGTTTCTTTGAGGCTAGGGCGTTCAACTGTTCCTTCTTGACTTCTTCACCCAAACCAAACACATAGACATCTGAAAACACACACGGAAATGTTCTTATAATATATACATACAGTATGTATGTTAAAAAACAAATGTACTGTACATGGTGTATAACAACATTTAATCCTTTTAATTGTCATGTTACCCAGCATTGTCTCATCGGTGTGATCGGGTGATGTGGCCTGGTAGCCCAGAAGATCCCGGATACGGGCCAGAGCAATCTGAGGCTTCATCCCCGTGTTAGAGAAACCTGCAGGTGACAAAGACATAAAGACGGAATGAAGACAATTCCCTTTTTAAATATTGAAAGACCTCAAATGAGCTGTAGAAGATTTTTTTTTTTGAGGTGGAAATGCTTTTCCAGCCCGAGTTTGTGAGACATTTCTTGTGTCGTCACCGTCTGTCTCTATGATGATGATGTTCTGAGTCTCGTTAAAGTGGTTCTCTGCGCTGTTTTGCTTAAAGTAGCTGATCATCTCATTGACACGTTGCAGGGCAGCGTAGAGGTTGGTGCCCGTCTTTTTGCCATGGCCTGCAGAGGAACAAATGCGAAATGGTGAAACGGTTGAGAAGCAAATTGACAAATGATTTAATGATCTATTGAACACATCGGTGCATCACAGTTGAAGCGTACGGTGCTGACTAAGGCCTACAGTGCTTGAGATCACACTGTAAGAGATTTAGTTAACATTAAATGAAAGAAGAGAAATCAAGCAGGGTCCTACGGTGGTAGTCGAACGACATCAGCTCCCATATGACGTCGTCACTGCTCCCGCTTATATCAGAATCTGTGATGTTTACAATGTCTATAGCCTCACTGGCAAATGACAACACGTGGAAGTGCATCTGCACCTCGTAGCTGTCCAGCTAGAAGAAAAATCAGGACGACATGTTGGATACACAACCCGGAACAGACCCGATGTCAATAAACCTTTTTATTGCAATATTTGACACAGACCTTTCTGATAAGAGCAATGGTGGCCTCCCTGGATTTTTCAAAGTCTTGCTGTGTGATGCTTCCTGAAGTATCCAGTAAAATGTAGACATTCATACGACTGACTTCAGCCACACGGAAGGTTCGGCCGTAGGACCTTGCAACTTACACACACAAACACAAAGTACTGTTTGTTTTATTGCAGTTGACCTCAGCTTGTTGCTCCTCGTGTTTTCCTCTCTTTACAATTACATGACTTTGCAATTGCATTGACATGTTGATATGCTGCAACCCCGTCAATAAACTGATGACACAGGTGTAAGTTATACGCACTCTTTTTGGAGTCTGGTGAAAGTACATCCATGATTCCCGCAAGTGACCCTGCCATGGCTTCTGCCACGGTGCTGGGGGAGTCAAAGGTATTCGGCCCTGCGTTCAAAATGAAGATGTCATTTATGGATGTTTTATCATAATATGGTGTTCATTAGGTACTGTTTCGGCACTGCTTTGATGCCCTGTTGTTGTAGTTTTCGGTCTTAAAAATCAATCTTTTGTTGTTTTAAAGGAAATAAAAACAGCTGAATGTGAACTTATTTAAAGTCGCCACCCTGCACCTTGGCACCGCGGTGTCGAGCCAGTCCACTCCCTGTTCTCCAGGCAAACCCGTTCAGCCGACCCGAGCAGATCCATACCAGCCTGACAACGGTAGATCACCTTCTCTCCAGTGTGAAACCGGCCCCCCGACCTCTGGGCCCCTGGTGGGACCCCTGGGTCATTGCAGTCGTCAGCTGTATTCAAGATTTTTTTTTAATGATTTTACTGTTTGTACATAAATGTTAATGCATGATATTTTTTCATTTAAATTAACTATGTAGTTCATTGAAGTGACACAAAAAAAATGCAGTCATATGTGTTAAAAGGCTGAATAAGAAAGCTGAGAAGAGTAAATCTAAAACGTGTTTAGTGACCTATCTTTTTAACCACAGTAAACTGTGTAACAGTGAAATCTGTTTATAGGGATCATCTATATTCATCAAAAGCTGCTTTAGAAAGTAAACCTCTGTAAGCATGAGCTTAGTCAGTGCATGCTCACTCTACTGCAGGATCTAATACACCTGATGAACTGGGCTCAGGGCCTCTTGGATTATTCTCAGAGGGAAAAATATACCCATGTGTTGTACATCATAAATTAATAATACATGTTTGATGCTTTATTGTGAACCCGTTTTTTTGATGTCGTCTGTGCTCACCATGGTTGTCACAAACAGGAGTGGTTCCCGTCCACTCCCCAGAGAGGGTGCAGTTTCTCTGGGCTGACCCGTACAGGGTGAACTCTTCCTGGCAGGAGAAGCTCTGCGTCTCCCCAACACGGAGCCACTGGTCCCTTGGCCAGAAGTCACCATGATCCAACTGGAGCTGAGCCGGACACAACACATCTTGGAGCAAGAGACGGAAGGACAGAGGGAGAAAAGACGGAGGTTTGAAGCAAAGGGTTAAAATCACAGCGAGCAACTACAAGAGCCCTTTTTGGACAAATGACTGTAAATATATCATCTAAAATATTACCTTTGCATGTGGCCCGTGACACCTGTCTGCCATTGGCTAACCTCATGGGCGACCACTCCCCATCGGCGCTGCAGAGCCTGTTGCTGACAGGGTGAGGGTACTGCCCCGGGCTGCAGTGGTAGGTCAACACGCTGCCCTCCTGCCCTCCCTGTAGAGGAAACGTGGCCAGTTTTGGAGCCTTATTTGGCAACATGGAGTTTGCCAGTAAAAGGGTGCTTGATTTGTTTCGCTATCTTAACATTCAGTTTCACGCCAATTCACTGATTCCCCTCATTTCTGTTTGGGGTCGAGGTGAAGTCTGAATATAACTCCTTTCTTCCTTCAGCATTTTGTCCCTGTTCTCCTGTTTGTTAAACACTCTGTGAATGTTTTACATTTCTCCTATTGGCCTGTTGAAATGAAAATGTACCATAATACATGCAGTCCAATTTTTAAAACCTAAGAAACAAGCTCCAAAAACAGTTTGAAGAGGAAAAAGCCCCAAATCCTCACTTTGGGGGAGCTAGAACGAGAGAATGTTTGGTGCTTTTTTGCAAAATGAATGCATTTTCTGTCGACTGGCAAATCAACCAATCATATCAGCTCAGCGTATTATTTTTCACCTGTGAGTAGGTGACATGTCCGCCCTTGATACTCTCGCTGGTTGAGCAGTTCAGAGGCTGCATGTCGTATGCTGCATCCTCATAACTGTACTCATAATCCTGCAGGGACACTGGAGCAGAAACAGTAACACTGTTTGTGATAAACATGCATCTCAGCATGCACACACAGGCCAACACAGACACCGTGCAGTAGGGATCAATATGATGTTCAGGTCATCACGCTCAAATGTAGTTTGTGCAACATAAAAGTTGAATTGCTCACCTTCCTGGGCAGAGGTGAAGAGAAGGATCCATAGCAGGGGCTTGACATCCATGACCGTACGCCGTCTGTGTCAGCGGTGTTTGTGTCTTTGAGTGACAGCAGCCACAGCGAGAGTGTCTGTATCGACCTGCAGTCAAATGTTTTATTTGATGTCTGACTACCCATTAACACAGCAGCACAAAAACCGGGAAGGAGGCATTGAGCAATTTAGGACAAACGCCAGATTAGAGCTCTTGCTTTCACTTCGGTTGCACTCATTTTTTTAGCTGCTTCTGCTTCTGAGGTCGAGTGATTGTTTGGTGACATTTTTGCTCTAAAGCTTTTAAATTAAAAAATCTATTTGGGAAACTGATGCAATTTCAAATCTCACAATCTCTTTAACACCTCCTTTTTTTCACCATGGGAAACACTCTTGTTGTTTTGATGCATAATTACCCAGAATCATTACTGAATCGTTCAGACTGCACTGTCCCTGTGCCAGTGTTTTGACAAACGATGTGTAGTGCTCACATGTATTTGTGTTTGTGCACCTGCTCGCCCAGGTTTGGGCATGCGGGCGTGCGTGTGAATGAAACATTTTAGGGGCTTAAAAGATCATTACAGGGAATTATAGAGATTTAGCAGAGACCCCTACCTCCACCCTCACCCCTTCTCCCCTTCCCCGTCCTCCCTCCCTCCCTCCTCCTGGGGGGCTCAGTCCTCTCAGCTGACTCGGATTTGTTCAGAACTGTGAAGGAGTTTCTAAAACTCTTTTGTAACCTCTCACACAACATCAAGAAACAGGAGAAATGCAGGTTGATGCCGTTAAAACAGACAGTGGTGGTAGAGGAGAGGCATGGATCCTTTTGATAATTTGAGGGGTTTTTGAGTCTGAAAAGTGTTTGCTGTGAATTACATTGCGTTATTTTGTCCTTTTCACCTGGATTACGTTGCTGGATGTCCAACAAAGGGCTCTGCAGGGCTGGAGGGGGGCGAAGGCCGTAAGCCTCCTGCACTTCAGTGGAAGTTTGCTGTCGGAGCAAAAAAGTGAACCATGTTGAGAAAACCAAGGAAGCTATCTTCATCCGTCCCTCAGGTAGAAACAGCTCTCTTGGCGTTGTCACTCCTGACATTTTAAGTGGCGGCGCGGTGAAAGAGTGACAGTGGTGCAAAGATGTCGGACCTCAGCCAAGTTGCAGTGTACTCAGACTCTTCAGATATTTATAAGGTGAGTGACGCTGATGAGATGGATGATGGTGGGTAATGAAAGTGATGCACGTCAAAGAGTTAATGAGACATTTAACAGGAGACTGGTCATGGTCCTTTGTGCTCATCAAAGAAACAGACTTTTTTTGAGTCTGAATAGCTGGTTTTACACTTCATTCTTGACAGGGAGTGAAAGGTTCTTTCTTTTTTTTATGGGCACTGTTTTATTTCATTACAAGTCACATGGACCAGAAACGCTACTATTGCAGTTTTATTTGCACATTTGCTAGTTTACAGCCTGAAAAGACCACCAGCTTCAAATCAGCTAAGAAGCAAGATTTGCACAATGCAAGTCAATAACTGTAAACGTACACTTTAATGTCAATGTACTGTAATTAGGTGATAAAAGCACAATGGATTCACCCACATTTCCCATGATTGTCCTCAACATGTTGCTTAAAAGTGGTTGTAATCAATATTTTTTTCAATAACAATGTATCAATTAAGAATGTGAAACCAATGTGACGACATGATGAGGGTTGGTCATTGTTTAACCGTCCAGCTCACGACAGAACTGTTTTGGTTCCCTCTTGTTGCCTAAGGAGTTAAATGTGTTAGCTCTAAAAACCCTCTGTACGCCGCTGGCTCAGCACCAAGCAGCAGGCAAGGTTATGAATAGCTTGCAAACACAGCGGAGCATTTAGCCGCTCACGAGCCTGATTTTTCCCTCCCGCAGCTGGTAAAGGCTAAAAAACAAAGCTGAAGCGCTGTGAATACTGAGCCTGTATACGTCACGTGGCCAAACACAGGACTCTCAAGTCGGCCCATAACTGCCGGATGTGTGAATCAGAACCTGTTTGCTAAAAAGTCTAACTTAAATGTGATCATGTGTCCGACATCAATTTAGCATACTGAGTTCACGTTCAAGTGAGAGAAATTAGACAATAAACAGAATATAAAGTTAGAAAACTGTTGCAGCGACATCTAGCCAAAGTTTGCAACCACAAGCAACCAGTCGCACCACTGGGCTGCAGCAGCAGAGGCCCTGAGTGTGTTCATATGAGCAGAGGTTCGTTGTTTATGAATTCAGCTTTTCATTTGAAAGAGGAAGAATATATTTATCTATTTCTTGACGTAACGTGGTCTCATTGATAGTTTGATTTCCACTTCTCTTTGTTCTGTTTTTCCCCAGAATGTGTTCTGCAACCCTGCCTTTGAGCTGGAGGGGGAGCGCGAGGAGAAGGTGGAGGGATTCAGGACGTCCTCGTCCACCCCCGAACCAATCAAACCGCCGGCAGCCAGTAAGTTGACCAATCAGCGCGCTGCTCTCTGTCACTAACCTTGAACTGTATTATGTGTACTGGTAACATAGTTGCATCACTTAAACTCAGCTGGTTTCAGTCCAGATCTTTTGAGGAATAGTCAGGAAGTGTTGGTAAAACGTGGTTGATTTAGTTGACTGTAACCAAGGATTAAAGGGGCAACCCAACAATTTTACACGTCAAAGATCGGTTAGCTTGTAATAGCTAATCCTGTTACTGGAGGAGCCTTCTTAAAAACACTAATGATGTCATAGTGATCTCATCAGGGTTATCTCAGCCTCTACCTGGGACTATACATTTTTAAAAGAAAGCCTGTTTCTAAAAACTGGAGGTGTAGATGTTTAAATAGGTGAAATGTGGGGTTCTCTGTTTTCAGCGCTTGATTACTAGGAACTAAGAGTATCCCGGCTTCTGCTGTTTTGAATTAGATTTTTCTTGTTTACAATCTGACTCTCAAAAGTTCAACAACTTTATGCAAAGGCAATAAAAAAAAGTGTACAAATGTGTAATCGAATTAAATAGACAGACGTTTATTTCAATTGTGTGAAGGAAGCCATTTCTAACATGGTTGCAAAATTTCTTGAGGCTTTGCAGAATTAAGGACGACAACATATGATACCATTCTAATAACCAATTAGGTGTTCAGAGAAATCAGAGAGTTGAAATCATGACAGTAGCAATGGAGATCTTCTCCGTCCTGTCACATACCCACATGTATGTTCTGTGTGCATTCCGTCATTCAGGCCTCGGCTGGGGCGTGTTTGGGGTGTGTGCGATGCGTCTGCGGGCCCCGGGTGGCTGGGGGTTGGTGGTGGTCTCTGCTGCTGCCCTGCTCCTGTTGGCGGCCATCGGACTGGCGCTGGCCCTAATCCTCACACGTGAGTCACTGCTGCACACCTCATCTGTCATCACAGTGAAAAAGGAAAGCTTCACTCTGATTTAAAGAGCAGATCAAGTGATTAACATTACATTCAGATTCCATACAAACACTCCATACAAACTGAAAACATCAAGAATCATGGTTTGCTAATCTTGCCCTGTTTGTGCTGTTACTGGAAAAGTAACCTGGTAGGTAAAAACACAGGATACATGCATCTTTTTGCTTTATTTATTCATTTCTTTCTGAGCAGTACATTCAATCTTTCTGTCTTAAACAAGCCTCTTCTCTGTGATTAGTCCCCATGTTTCCATTCTGTCTGTTTCTGTCCCTGACTCAGAGATAAAAGGCCAGGCGGTGGAGGATCAGTTGTTGTCCACTAACCCTCCAGACCTGCTGAGTGCAGGGGATGGGGCGTCCCACACCTTACCCACAATCCCCTCCAACAGGAGTCACCTGGACAGTACAGCCGCGCCACAGCCCGCTAGGATCCCACCATCTGAAACACGTAAGCGATTCAAGCAAAATGGCTGTATATAATGTCATTTATCACACACGATGTGCAAGGTCAATTACATGTCCATCCTCACCCAGTGGCATCGTCTTCTCTGTCCTTTCCCTCTCTCAGGTTGTGGGGGGGTTTTGACTGACTCAGAGGGCAGCTTCAGCTCTCCAAACCACCCCGGCTCCTACCCTCCAAACCTGCTGTGTGTGTGGGTGATCCGAGTCCCACCCACTTCCCTGGTCCAGGTCCACGTTACCTCTCTGGCTGTAGAGGGACCGTCGCCCTGTCTGTTCGACTGGCTCGAGGTGCAGGAGCAGATAGAGCAGACCTCTGTGGTCACCAGGTTGGTCAGAGCTTTGCATTGTACGCACTCTCACTCTAGAGAAGAGAACAAAAATACTTGCAGTGTTTTATACGTGTTCTATCCCCAGGTAACAGTGTTTGCAGGACTTAACTACTTAAGGGGAGGGAACAAATGGTGTGTACTCTGGTAAATACACAGTTGAGTGCATAAAAACAAGAGACACAACTCAAGTTAAGCCGTATGCTTGTCCCAATTGGTCCATTTTGTGAAACCAGCTTGTCAAAGCAACTATATATTTCGATACATGTCCTTCTTAAAAGAACATTATCCGGGTTGACGTCATTACCCTAAATTGTTGGTAGATGGCACCAAAGGTTTGTTTATAACCAGAGAGCACTTCTAGGTACTGAGAGCCTCTTGGAAAGATTTCAGTGCATGAGAATACTTTGACCTTTTTGCTTACTTGCATTCCTGGAAAGTGTCGTAACATGATTCATGAAATTCTGAAAAAGACGTTGCACAACTTGACCACAAATCCTTTCGAGAATTTGCAGTGCAAAGTTCACACTCAAGTGGCTACTCCAAAGCTGTAATTGGAGACAAAAGCAGATTATTAAAATGAAAGGTTGAGATTATTAAAGGTTGTTTCCATCCCTCCTGCAGGTTCTGTGGTAACGTGGCGCCACCAACGGTGAACACCAACAGCAGCACAGTGTGGGTCACCTTCCACTCTGACGGCAGCATCGCAGGCGGCGGCTTCACTGCGCAGTACAGGGCCATTCTGCCCGGACACAGTTAGTTCCCCCTGTGTGTGTGTGTGCGTGTATGTAAATACATGTACCCTCGCATTCATGACCATTTGTATTCATGTGCATCTGTGTGCGTTTTCTCAGAGAGCTGCTCCAGAGAAGAGTTCATGTGCGACAGTGGCCGCTGTCTGCTGCCCGTGTCCGTGTGTGACGGTCATCCAAACTGCCACGACCAGACAGACGAGGCGAACTGCAGCCATAAACACAAAGGTGAAAACCATAGCTGCAACAATTGCCCGTTTCTTCGAATAGTTGATAACTCAATTGAAAGACAATTAGTAGCTGTTTTGCTCATCCTTTCATTCTTCACACGTAAACGTCAAACATTTGGTTCCATCTTCTTAAATGCAAGGTCCCTTGCTGCCCTTATTTGTTATTTATAATAATAAATGAAAAGTCTTTGGGTTGTGGGAAACTGTGATGAGCCCTAATGCAGACAAAGTTAACACTGGCCATTGTCACTACCAAAATAAACCCATTCACAGAATGTGGCGGGCAGAAGAACGGGCCAAATGGTTACCTGTCAAGTCCAAACCACCCCGGGCCTTATCCTCACCAGCAGGTACATTTGTGACTGCATGACACACTCCAAACTGGCCATGATGTGTGCGTGTGTTTTCCACTCATCGTATGTTGTGTTTCCCATCAGTTGTGCATATGGTACGTGTCTGTTGAGGAGGGTCACGTCATCACACTGAGCTTCAGGAACTTCAGCCTGGAGACTCAGGATGTGTGCGAGTTTGATTACGTGGAGGTGCACGACAGCGCTGATACCGGAGCTGGGAGAGTGCTGGGAAGGTGAGACCCGCGTTTACAGTAACTGTCACTGAGGGTTAAAGAAGAAAATGTGTCACACTTTATGGGAGTTATATAACCACAGTGTTCTGAAGCAGCTTTTGTTTGCTTCAGGTTTTGTGGTACCACCTTCCCTCCGGACCTGACCTCCTCCGGACCCCACATGACTGTGGTGTTTGTGGCTGATGAGGGAGTGGCTGACAGCGGCTTCAATGCAACATACCAGGCTGTGTCCGTACTGGACAGTGAGTTCTTGCTATTGTAAACTTAGTTCATATTCTATCAAAGAGCTAGTGGTGCCTTTCTTTTCCCTCTGAACTTACTTGTCTTTGCATATGTTGTCACTTCTCCCTTCGTTTTACTTCCTGTCTCTACTGTTCCTCTGTCCATCAAATATTACCTCTTTTTGAACATTTTCTTTTTCTTCTCTGACCTAAATCTACTCTTCAGAACCTGTCAGTTTATACCTGACACTTTGCTTTACCTTATCAGAGACCCACATCCTTTCCCTATGCCTCCTCCTTTGCTCTTCACATTGCGGTGTGTTGCTTTCTGTAACCCTGTCTTGCATGTTTTCCATATTCAAAGGGACATGTGGTCCCAGCCAGTTTGCCTGCAGTACAGGGGGGTGCCTTCAGCAGCAGTGGCTGTGCGACGGATGGAACGACTGCCCCGACGGAGCAGACGAGCAGGGCTGTGGAAACTCCACCTACCCTCCCTTCAGTAAGGCCCCCCGTTATCTCTGACCCCAATCGGAGTCTCGCTGTAACAGATACTGTAGTTTTTTGTTTTGATGTTGAAATCGCTCCTAAAACACACAAAAAAGGAGAGGCCACTGGCAAACTAAAAAAACGAACTAAAAAGAAACACTGAGGCACTTTTCAATCATAATTTACGTTGCGTATTAGAGACTGAAAGTTCTGGAAGTTGGCAAAATAAGAACAGGATTGATTACTTTCCCCCATGCTCTCAGCTTCTTCGTGTGAGTTCATCGAGGTAGAGATGTGTCAAGGTCTGAGCTACAACCTCACCTCGTTCCCAAACATCTGGCTGTCCATTGCTGATCAGAGAGAAGCCGCCACACTCCTGCGACAGTACCGGGTAAAGAAGCTACCCTCAAAACTTACATGATTTCCTTTTATTTCCTTGCATGCTCCACAAAAAATGTGGGCACTTGTTAGGGAAAAAAAACACACCACCAGTCCAACATAAACTGGTAGCTATGGCAACTGTCCAGCTGTTTCAAGCCAGACGTTCAACCTCACACACTCCTCTTTTCCCATTTTGCCATCCAGGTGCTGATGGAGCTGGCGTGCTTCGAGCCCTTGCGCAGGCTGGTGTGTGGGATGTTTCTGCCCCAGTGCAGCCCACAGGGTGGCGTCCTCCAGCCCTGCCGCTCGGTCTGCTCCTCTGCTGAGAAGCAATGCAGCCAGGCCCTGGATCTCTTCTCCTTCAGCTGGCCCTTCAACTGCCACCTCCTGCCCGACTCACAGGACCCCATGGAGTGCTCCATGCCTTGAGGCTTCAAGAGTTTGAATTCTCAATTGCGTTGTTGTTCTTAAGAGATGAACTTCTCCACCCACGTGTACTTCGGTGTTTGAGGACTGCTGAGCCCGCATTTCACAGAACTGGACGCTGATTTTCTGGACACGGCATTCAAGAGATGTGTCGTAGAACACATTTTGACTATAGCGAGACTGAAACGCTCATTACACACTGCTGTCCATAAAGCCTGTGGTGTGTGCAGTCAACTGGGGCACAGCAGTCATTTTTCAAAGCCTTTCAGTATGTAAATGAAATGTTCAGGTTTTATGCGTGATTCCGATACCAAGACTAAATGAAGGTTTTCCATCTCCCTGTCCAATAGAAATCAAACTGTTGTAAATTGTTTTTTTTGCACTATTTATTGCTTTGATGTCAATCATGTAAAAAACTGATCTCACCGATGAAGACTGAATGAATACAGAGAGAACCTTTAAAATAACCTTTATTGCATTGTTCATCAACACACCACATGATGTGCTAATATCGTTTCAGTGTTTCTAACAGTCCTGATTAGAATGAGCGTGAGAATTATCAAATCAAATAAATGATTCACGGGCATCAGTTGAATAACACTGGAAATTATGAAGTCTCTCACAGCTGTGCTTTGCTGAGCCCACATGTTAAAATGCATAAAACATAAGACTCATGTAAAACGTACGCGGAAAAAGTCACCTCACTGACCCATTAATTTAACTTGATAAAATCTGTTTAATTGGTAACTTATGGTACAGAAGATTTAAAGCTGATAAAAGAAGGATTTTAAGAACATAAATAAAGCAGTGTAATCAGGTGTAATAAAGCACTGACACTGCTTGTTGTTGATGTTGCTCCATAGCTGTTCAACAAATTCATTGCCAGGACTTCCAACCCCAGTTCTTAATCGGTGCCATCAGCACAGCAGGCCGTCATCTTTTACACACCTGGTCCATTCAACAGAGATTCTTAAAAAAACCCGAGGCTCAGAGGTTGCACAAGTGGAAAAATCCTTTTCCTGAGTCTGATACTCCCTAAAAGGAAATTACCTTCATAAATGAGAACGAGTGAATTAAACCATTTTGTGTTCACATTGATTCCTGATGTGATTTTGCGGCACGTAGCTTGACCGCACGTTTGACATAATCAAATGTTTGCACCACATGGAAGATGTGATGAAGTACTGCACATTGCTAAGGAGGAACAATGAGTTTCAGGGTGTGGTCTAGGGCGATAGCCGTCAGGCCCCACACTCGATGCTTCCCGTTTCGAAACACAGGGAGGGTGTATCCATACTTGTCACCGGTGCGGAAGTGCGTGTAGCCACGGTTTTGAGGGTTGCACAAGTGGGACAAGGACAGGGTGAAAATCTCCTCCACCTGAGACAGAAACAGACCAATTAAGCCCACTTTTAATTTAGGTTCTAAGCAGAAACTAGAAATTTTGATATGAACTTTTGTGCATGTTAGGGCCAAGTAGGGTGTGACATCATAGCAGCACAAATAGAGACTTGCATAAACTGTATAAAACATGATTTTGATATATGGGTTAAAACATCTCCACTACAAAACCTCCAGTCATTTAGACACGTCAAAGCCATTTAAACCAAGAAAAAAAATACAATGACTGTACCTCTCCAGGGTTTGGTTTGAAGGATAACTCCTCCAAGGGACCAAGGTTAGCAAGAACAGGAGCGATCAACATCCCCGACTGGTGAGAGAGACAAAAGACAGAAACAGCGTCACATCCAGACACAGATTTCATACGAAATTTTGACATTTAGTAGAGAGAAGAAGAATGAACTGTCGAGCCTCGTTTTAACAATGACTAGAGTCTGTGACACAAAACAAACTTATTTATTAAGATATATCAGTCCATGGCCTAACTTTATGGTAAAACCTGAGTCTGTTTGTAGTGGACATGAAGACTGTCCCTAGACCTAATGATGCCAAATTTAAGGCAGGTGCTGGAACAATGTATTAATCAAGTTGCAATTGAGAGAATAAATTTGGAGTTTTGGATTGCTTGTTAGATTAAACAATCTTGTTTCCAATGTTACCCTGAACTTTTGAAATTTGTAATTATTCACCATTTGCATTTTTATTTATAAACATCTAAGGCGTGTGTTATTTATCAAAAAAAAAATGTTGACAGCTTAATGGATGATTCAAATTAGGTCTTAGTGGTGGCCCTATTTATAACTTTATATCCCACTCTGAAAGTCAATGAAAATGAAATAAAAAGTTGATTAAAAAATAGTTAAGAACCAAAATAATTTGAATACTGATAAAACCATTTTTTTCTTTTTTTTTTTAAAAAGGCAGTGGACTGTTTTCCCACATTGATGGTGTACCAACAAAGGATTTCACAATACACAATTTAAAAAATCAAATCATAAAATTTCCCCATGTGGTGCACGGCTTAAACTCTTTCAGACCCAACAGCACTCACCATGTCCCTGAGAGGTTTCAGGATGCCCCAGACCTTCTCTGCTGACACATTAACACCCAGCTCCTCCCTGGCTTCCCTCAACGCTGTGGCCACCACATCTCTGTCTGACGGATCACTCTTTCCTCCTGCAAAACTGGAAACGACTGGAAATGAGAACAGATGCCGTATTCTACTTACTACTTACTTTATCCTGTAGCCTATTTCTATCCTTCCTCTCACCTGACATCTCCCTTGTGCCTGCCCTTCAGTGTGCTGGAGCGCAGAGTGAAGAGAAATGCCGGCTCGCCCTCTACGGAGCAGAGAGAGACCAGGACTGACGCCCATTTCGCCTGGTTCTTTCCCTGGCTCTGACCCGATGCCTTTTTCCCCTTTTCTGCCTCGTACAGCTTCAAGTTGGGCCCCAGCTTCTGTCGACACCTGTTTTCATTCCCTAAAGATAGACAGTCTCTCCAGGCTTCTGCCACGAGAGGGGCAGCCTGATGAACCGCTCTGGTTTGGTCAAAGGAGATGCTGGAGGGATGCGGTGTCCTGTCAGAGTGGTTCAAAATCCATGGCTGACATGTCGACAAGCTGAAAGATCTAACAAAGTGCTGTCCGTGATTTAAATGACGATGAAGGTTACACTGAGTCTTATTGGTGAAACTGAGTGAAGGTTGACGAATGTCCCAAGGACTTCTCTGGGATTGAAGGCATGATGTGTTGATTAACAAGTCCTTGTAAGTGCTCACAGCTTTGAGGTTTTGACCTATATCTTCCACTACAGTGCATTTCCACGAATCAGACGCTTGTGTTGCCTTTGCAAAAGCAGACACCTGAGGGGGGTGGCGATGGCGGCTGGACAAAATGGCTTTGGACAGGAGGCCTTGAAATGAAGCCTCTCTCAGCTGCAGGTTTTCACAGTCCGTACTAATAAAAGGCAGCTGTGTCGAACAGGATGCAGTCTCTGTGGACGATGATGTACCTTCCTTGCTTCCATGGATGCCTTCATACCGTCTTTCCCTCGCAGCTGATGCACCTTGCCATCCAGCACCAGTGTGCTCAGAGAAAGCCGCAAGGTGGGAGTCTCTCAACAGCAACAATGGCCTAATGGGACAAGTCAGGATCTGAGGGCCCCTAAACATCCTGTATAAACAAATAGAAAGAGACAAGGACAGTCTGAAAGGCACCGGTTAATGAGGATCGTTGTGCTCATCGGCCATGTACACCATAACTGTGACTGCATGATGATGTGGCCATCATCTAATTGTGACTGCAAGTTCGGTCAATCTAACACCTAACTCTACCTGCTGAGGAGGACTGATAACGTGTTGGAGAGCCGGTGAGCAGAAGGGTCACAGCTGATCTGGGCAGAGAAATGACTACTGTAGTACTTCTTAACATTAGAGTTTCTCAAAGCTCTCAGACCGACCTGGACAAATACATTCAGCGTTGCCTCGATTCCCCAAACCAACACATTTCAGCGGTTAGTCCTGAAAAGTTGACTGTAGTTAGTCCATCACCTCCATCCCTGTCAAACTTTGGCTTGCTAGCTAACTTACTGCTGCCAGT
>CAEMYA010000124.1:869298-922930 GCA_903131615.1 Diplodus sargus
ACGTACGGAGGAGAATAAAGGAGACTGAAAAGAAGCTTATCGAGATTCCACACGCTGCTCGCCAACACAAGGTCAGTTGTTGTTCCGTATGGTGTCGAAATCTTTGTGACAGTTTCTAGATTCTTCGCAGTGTCTTGTCATCATTTCCTCATCCTTGACCTGTTCACTCCCAGGCCCTGGTGCAGGCTCTGCAGCAAGAGAGCACGGATTTATTCTCCGGGCTCATCAAGAACATGAGTCTAACGGGCGACGAGGTCGGCGAGCTCCTCAGCGCCCATGAGACCTCCTTAGGCAGCCAGGTGGAGGGGCAGATCCACAGCCTGGAGCAGGAGGTGGCACAGCTGCGCTGGAGGAGTGAGGAGCTGAGCAGGCTGGCCGACATGCAGGACCACATCTGCTTCTTGAAGGTATGGAGTGTGAGGCAGGGTGTTGCCGGTCAATGGGTAAATACAGAATTAAGGTTCGGCATCAATAAAATGAGAACTGTTATGGTTAAACTTTGTGTTCTCTGAAGAATTATCACATCATGGAGCCGCTGGGTGAGATGGGTGCCACAGGGGAGTCAATACTGAATCGGGAGGAGGCAGTGGTCTCCTCTGTCCGCTCCGCCATGAGAGAACTACAGGAGTCGATACAGGACCTCTGCAAAGCCAGCCTGGCCAAGATCGTCACAATAGGTCAGCTCTTCTCTTCTCTTCTCTTCTCTTCTCTTCTCTTCTCTTCTCTTCTCAACACTTTTCCTTTTCGTTGTAGTGAATCAAGACCCTGTGGCTCCAACAGTCAATGGTGCAGCGGCCGCAGCAGCAGGCGCTACAGCAGCTAACACCAGTGGTCCTACAGCAGATAACACCAGTGGTCCTACAGCAGCTAACACCAGTGGTCCTGCCGCAGCGCGAAACACAGGTACGGTTCACTTAAAATCAACCAGAATTTCAAGCTGAGAACAAGTGAAGAGAAGGACCCCCTCGGACTTTTTTGTTGTTTCTCACAATTCCTCCACTCTCCTGCAGTGTATGAAATGATGACAGACCCTCCACCGTTGCCACCTCCGCGACCTCAAGGTAAGTTACCTTGTAGACGTCATATCTTTTTGTCCCCGCTGTGTCAATATTTAGCTTCATCTACTTTATGTTATTTCCCCAAGAGCACAAAGATTCATCCAAATCGCCATCTCTACATCCTGCAGGTCCTCAAGGTAAGGATAAGAAAGCCGGCTACAGTACATGAGAGAAAGTTTCACTTAGATGTCATGTAGTTGATATTCTGTGTGATTTCCTCTCTCCCCTTCTCTCTGGACATGAAGCTTCTGCCCCTCCTCCGCCCTCCCCTCCTCTGCCTCATGGTAAATACAGAAGCATTAGGATCCTCCTGGACTTATCAATCAACTACAACACCCTTGATCTCTGATTGATATTCATTTTTGTTTTCTCCTCCTAGCGACGCCCGTAACAACAATGGGTCTCGTTAATCCGGAACCAAAGACAAGAGATGAAATGCTGAAGTGTGAGTCGATGACACTCCACAATGTGAAACTGTTTATAGGGCCCAGTGTCAAATCCTTTTTCGTCCAGAGTCTTCACTAAAATGCATCCTCTCACTTCAGTTCGCTTCGAACCCACCATGGATCCCAACACGGTGTATCGCCACGTGCAGCTGTCAGATGGAGGTCATAAGGCCACGATGCGGGCGGAGAACGTGAACCCAGCAGACCATCCGGAGCGCTTCCACTTCTGGAGACAGGTTCTCTGCAGAGAGCCCCTGGCAGGCAGCCCTTACTACTGGGAGGTGGAGTGGACTGGCCAGAAGGTGGATACTTGGATATTAGTGGGGAAACGGGTGGCTTCAATTAGATATGTGCTTCATATTGTACATGAATGGAAATCATTGTTATATTTGTAAGAAGTTACTGTAAACTTGTGGCACTAAATCGAACAGCTACTGTTACCCGTCGATTCAGGGTCCTGTTTGCTATTGCTATTCTTTATTGCTAGCCCTACCAGTAGATTGGTTTAGTGGTGGCAATCAGTCAGCCAGCCACTTTCACCACCTACTGAATGGGTTGAAATCCAGTACAGACATTCATGGTATCCAAATTATGAATCCTAATGACTTTGATGACCCCTGACTTGTCGTCTAGCATCATTACGATGGTCATATTTGTGGCATCAATTGAAATGTCCCCCTCTGGATGGATTATAATGACTTGAGAGATCCCTTAAAGGAAAGTTCGCCGAAAAAAATCCTCATCAGTTTTAAATGATAATTTGTTGACTGCAAACCTGCAAAATTTTTAACATCTCCATCAACTTCAGGCATACTTTGTGTTCAGTTAACATGCTAACACACTGTAAACACTTCCTGCTATGCCATATTAGCATATTAGCATTGTCATTCTGAGCCTGTTAGCATATCATCAATAGCTCAGAGCTCTGTCATTACAAGATGCCTCAAACAGCCTCTTGAATGAATGTGAGCTCATAGTCTTATTAAATAAATCCAACTAGTAATAGGTATGTATGAACCTTTTGACGACGTGGGAAACACCTGGATGGCTTCCTGTCCTTACCTATTCTTTCCTGTCCCACCACACAGATCACCATCGGCGTGGCCTACAAGGAGATTGAACGAAAAAGTTCCGATGATGACAGCCGTTTGGGCCACAATGCTCTGTCCTGGAGCTTGTACTGGTCTGGGTCCGGCTTCTCCTTCTGGCATGACGGTCAGGAGAAACAGCTGGGCTCACCTAAGGCCCGACGGATTGGCGTCTTTCTGGACCAGCATACAGGGATTCTGGCCTTTTACCGCATCGCCAACAATCAGGCTGATCTCATCCACCGGCACCAGAGCCAGTTCACTGGGCCACTATACCCAGGATTCAGGTTCTGGGCAGGTGTAGGGGCAACAGTGACCATTTGCCAGTTGGATTGAATCGTAAATGAATAAATTGGGCTGTTTGTTTTTTTTGTTTTGATACAACCTGCTTGAAGCATGTGACATTATGACATTTTAATAAGGAAGTGAATGTGTTCTTGCTCTGGAGATTCCTGTGATGAGAAAAAGAAAAATGATCAGGAATGTCTGATTTACATACTTGTCTTTTTGGACCGACCCTTACTGAGATGATATAAGTGATCTAAAAATGTCTCTATATGTTAATAAAGGAGTACACAAATATAATTTATAAATCTTTTTCTTCACACAATTTTTTTTGTTTTTTGGAATGAAGGTTAACATCTCAAAGCGTTTTAAGTTTTCCGTAGAAACATGTTTATTGTTTCAGTGACCTGTAGTGTGAAGTGTGAATATTATAAAGACAGTTTTGGAAGCATACTTTTACCTTTGTGCAATGATGTAGTGTAACTAGGTACATTAACTCAAGTACTGTACTTTAGTACAATTCTCAGGTACTCGTACTTCACTTGAGTATTTCCATTTTCTGCTACTTTACTGGCACATACTTACATACACTACTCATACTACACTACCACATCTTCGAGGCAAGTATTGAAGGCCTTACTCCAGTAGATTTATTTGATAACTGAAGTTGCTACTTACTTTGTAGATTGCTGTATCAAAGCAAAATCAGTTTGAAATGACTTTAAAATATTTAGCGAATAAAAAAAATAAACAAAATCCACTGATTCCAATCATCCAGATAAATGCTGAATTTCTGATCTGATAATCAGTCAAACCACAGCATACATTATATACACATGTAAATACATATATTTATATACATAATTCACTTTTGAATACAGTTACAGACAAAGTTACTTACTAAGTAGTACATTTAATGTCAGATGCTTTGAGACTTTTACTGATGTACAATTTGTTTGGGTGGCTTCCACTTAAACCAAAGTCATATTTAACATGATATCTTTACTTTTACTCATATATGACTTTTGGGTACTCTTTGCTACACTGACCTCCTGTAACTGAAGGATAAACCAGAGTATCCTACTGCTTAATCTTCTCTTAGATCCTCCACACCCCGGTGACCTGGATGCTTTTAAACTTCATCTCCATTCATTAGTTATCTGTGACATCTGTAGTGTTCTCTTGTGGATTTCGTAAGAGCTATTTTGACATTCATTGGTCTTTGTCCAAACACAGCAACGATGTTATTCATTGAGTAGATAATTGTGTTCAATCAGAGATTTATTTAACAGAAATTCTCATATTCTCACTCCTGAACTCGTTTTTTTAAGAGTCGCTTTGCCGCCACTACAAGCGTAGCCTTGTTTGTGCTTGTAAACCCACGAAATTTAACACTATTCACAGGAGGACAATGAAACTATCGTTTTACGATGGTTTGTTGTGTCCTGGCCTGATTGAAAAAGTTGGACAAATAATGAAGATATAATGTCTGTGTGAAGCGGCGTTCATCCTGGCCAGCTTCTGGGTGAAAAATGCTAATCAAAAAAGGTCATTTAATGGTATGGAAAACAATACTGCAGTATTCCATATATAGTGGATTGATGAGACACACAAACGCGCTCCTGTTATTCCTCTTTTAAACAGATTTATGTGAACTGAACTCCACAGTATTTTCAGCACTGCAAACTGACGGGTAAACCTATCTTTAATACTCAGATTCAGATCGACCACATCTTCACACATGGGGACAATCGTTTGGTTCCAGTGCTCCAAACACCACGTAATCAAAATAAGAGACAACAGCCAAAACATACACAGCAAACAAACACACTTCAATACTCCAAAAAGAATTGCTTGCACTTGCAAACACAAATCAGAGACGTTATCTCTGTGTGCTGATGGGAACATTGAACCGTGTGGACAAGTCGACTCGAAGGACAGGTGATACCTGACCTACATCTACAACACAAAGCCCTGCAGGGTGTGTGCGTGGTGTCTGTGAAGCCCCGACTCATAAAGAAAAGGTATACAGGTATATACATATACAGGTATGGAGGCAATAAGGTCATACTACAGGGAGGAGCTTGAAAGCCAAAAGAATCA
Organism: Diplodus sargus; assembly: GCA_903131615.1. Lineage (NCBI taxonomy): Eukaryota > Metazoa > Chordata > Actinopteri > Spariformes > Sparidae > Diplodus > Diplodus sargus. The sequence goes on from CAEMYA010000124.1 coordinate 874,279, forward strand.
TATATATATAGGTTTAACTCTTGACCCTGCATCAGTCTTTCACACCCTTCTGAAGCCATCAGCAGTTGCCAGCACAGCATCACCATGCGAGGTGAGACTATATATAACTAACGAAAAAGTTGCAACTATAGTGGCAAAGCGTGTTATGATTTATCGGTAAAATCTGTCAATGTTACGATTCTTTTCAGCTTTTGCTTTACTTCCCTCAGCCGTAATATTCCTGTGTCTGCTGGAAGTAGCGTTCGGCCAGGCTGACGAGTTCTCCTGGAACGGAGATGGCGCCGAAAATGACGTCAGATCTGGCACAGAAAATGGTGAGTTTTTCTGATTAAGCCAGCTCACGGGACATTGTCTTTGTGTTTTGATCTCATTTGTAACCTGCTGTATTTGTGTGTGTGTTTGTGTTCAGTGTGTCTCACGGACCCGGCGTCTTGTGGCTGCTGCCTGATGCAGCAACAGATACACAGGATGAAGCAGTTCTTCAACACGTCCCTCAATGAGCTGGAGAAGGAGCTGACGAAAACAAAGGCCGTCCTCAACAATGTCAGAGGTGAGACGAGGCGCTTTGAGTAGCACAAACCAGAAAAGAGTGAAGGTCATCAACACACCCTAATAAATGAAATACTTCCCTCCACACTTCACACAAACTTCATGTTTTGCTCTTCCTCTCTGCGTCTCCAGCCAGCCGCAGTGCCTTCTCCGTCGCTCTGACCAATGAAGGCAGCTTGAAGTGCATAGGCCCCTACCGCGACGACAAGATCATACCCTACAAACACGTCTTCATCAACCTGGGCGACGGCTACAGCCCTGACACCGGCATCTTCACTGTTCCCCGCTCGGGTGTCTACAGCCTCGCCCTCACCATCTTCAGTGACGCCGGCTCTCCTGGTAACACCTTGGCCGCCTGCGCCTCGCTGCAGGTCAACAGCAAAGTGCTGGCCGGACCCAGAGAGATGAACATGCAGGACCAAGAGGACAGCTCCACTATTGTTGTGGCCGTCCACCTGAAGGCTGGTGACCGCGTGGCCGTCAACCTGCCCATTGGATGTTTCCTCTGCGACGACAGCAGCCACTACAACACTTTCACTGGTTTCCTGCTTTATTCTACTGACTAAGCTGGAGACATGTAGCTGCTCTGGGATTTGTAACGACTTGTTCTACTGATTCGAGTCTGATGTTTGAAACCTTGTAGTGCTACAGTTGTGCTTAGTAGCCTGTAAATTAATCTATATCCGCTCTGTTGTTCTCTCAGACATGATAATCTCCTCTTAATATTGCTTATTTTATTTATCAAAATGTTTGTATGTCCATTTTCTGACTTTCCTCACCACTGATTTATGTCAAACACACTGAGAATCAATGCTCCTGTGAGTGTCTACCTGTCACTTGCTGATTTTACATGATTGAAATAAGATGAAAATAAGTGATATACCTGTACAATTACAAGAAAATAAATCGGGATTTCCAACGGAATATTACGAGCTGACTTGTTTTAATATTCGCATGGCACACTGGAGAGTCAGGAGTCTTCTGATTTAGCATCGTAGAATATTGTCAGATTGTAGATGGACAGGACAGAATGGATGCAGCTTTTATTCCATGAATTCTTCTTCCTCGTCGACACATTGTGTAGACATTACCCACAATGCATTTCAACCACAATGGTTTGTTCAGTGATTTGGGTGTGCTATGCTAGCGGCGGCCATCAGAAATGAGGCTACAGAGGTCTGGTGGACTCATTTGTTTCTGACTCCACGCCCTCAGAATTGCTTCGTTTTCAAACGTGTGGTCTTCAGACCCAACAGACACTGGCTCAAGTTAGATCACACTTATGATGCTTATGTGATCAAAACTGTGATAGAAACATATAATATACATTGATACAAATTGGCAAAGGTGACACGACACCACCAACGCTAGTTCTCACAAAAGTCTTCATATAACATAAACAGACTTCGATGGGTTTAAACACTGGAGTTCCCCTTAAACAGTGATGCCCAAAATGTAGTAATTGTTGGGAAATGCACAGCTTATACAACCGAACGGGCCGAGTGCTGAAAAAACTTTAAAGAAAAGAAAGAGGACGAGAGAGCGGCCTGAGTAAACATGGACTGAATGTGAAGAGGAGCCGATAGAAACTAGACTGAATAGCTGAGGATTTGGGGAGGCTGCCCACAGAGAATGGATACGTAGAATACCCGGACTTTTTATACTACGGCCCTGTTAAGACTAACACATATAGACATTTTGTGTTCAGACCCAGCACCTTTACGCTATAGGACAACAGTTGACAGATGCAGTGGCGAGGCTTGCCCTTTTTTGTGGGGGCTCAAGCCCATCCAAACTTGCCGTAGCCCAACCCATCGTTTAATCCTCAAATCATAAATCCTTTTTTTTTCACAAACCTATTTTCTTTGGAGATAGGGAAATGGTAGCAGGCTCTAATGGGCCAGTAAAATCAAGATATGAAATATGTAAAATGTCCCTGTGAAGCTGGGTCTTATGCCAAGCTAGAAAATCTATCAATAAGTTAATGTGGCACAAAATAAGCTATAGCCTAGTCTCTAGTGAGGTTGGTGAAGCATCGTGGCCAGCAGCTAGTAGACTAAACATAGTGCTAGCATTTGAATGACGTGAGTCTTTTTTTACACCACTTAAGCCTGCTTTTCATACTGGCTGTTGATAGAAAGGGGATTCATGGTCACTATAGGCTACTGTGCAATACTGTAGGATACCATCTTAAACACTGGAACATTAACCCATTTGCAAGTGTCTGCTTTTCCATAGATGGACATACATTCTTTTTTTAAAAGAAAACAGCCAGGCGCAGGTGAGAGAATGCCATGCCATTGAACAGTATAGCAAGGAAATATTTAATAGATGAATACATGTTAATGAGTTAGCATTTATTTATTTGTTGTTAGTTCTGATACTGTATCACTTTGTCTTTTTGGTGGACAGTACAAAGAGGAGGAGGTGAGGATAAAGAGAGAGAAAAGGAGAGAGAACAAGATGAAACAGGTGAGAAAAGGAACAGGTTGTCAAGAAGGCCATAATAATAAGCATCTTTTTGGCCACATTAATTGCATTCATATTTATCTACTCAATCTTTTAAAACTGTCCCACTGCACATTGACAGGTTATAATGTAGGCCTACATTTGCTGCATTTACCCCAAAAATTGGCCCACTGGGCTTGTTTGCTTTATGTATTATGTATAATTATAAAGGTTTAAAACTACTTTGTTACAAAATGTTTGTATGTATGTAAAGAGGGTGAAAGGAGGATGGAGAGAGGGCAAGACCAGGATGGGGGGAGAGAGAGAGAAAAGACAGATAGTTTAAGACTTGGAAGAAGCAGGTGAGAGAAGGGCATTTATTGTTAACCACCTCACTAATTACCTATAAAAAGACAGTACATCACGTTTAGAGTCATTTCATGGATGACTTTGTAATCTGTCTTGAAATATTTCTGTTTTTTTTTCGTTTTGTTTTTTTACTAAGGACAAAGAGAAGAGCGGGGTGAGTGTTTTGAAGTTGAAAGGGAGCAGATAAGAGAGGTGCATGAAGACGCACAGATAGAGGAGCGAGCGGAAGCGTCGGTGTCCGCTGCAGATACAGCTTTTGATTTAGGGGATAAGGACACTGGTCCTAAACAATTGAAGCTGTCTCAGTACCCTCAAAATCAGTTTGGCACGCAATAGAGAGCCTTTCAGCCTAAGTGGTTCCAGAGTTTTAATTTGCTGGAATACTCTGTGAAAGGAAATGCTGCATTCTGCTTTGTTTGTAGGGTGTTTGGCAAGAAAATTAAAACAGGAGGAATTTGTGAATGGTGGAATAAAACATTGAAAACATGCACTGAACTTGTTTCAGAAACAGGAAACCACACAATGCCACAAAGACAGTACAGTCTGCTGGTATAGCTATAAAGCAAGCCAAACAAAAGGCAGTGCTGTTAAGCAAACAGAGTCTGCAAGTTTTAGTGAAATAACTGAGAGGAGGGAGTACTTGAACCGTGTCGTGGAAGTGACACGTATGCTGGGGAAACAGGGTATTCCATTTAGGGGTCATGATGAGAGCACCTGAGAGCAACAACAGAGGGAATTTCTTGGCGTGCATGGAGCTCCTGAAAAATTTTAATCCTTTCTTAAAGAACTACACTCCTCCAGCAAACACAACCTACCTTCCATCTGATAGTCAGAATCAAATGATACAGTGTTGTTCACAAGAGGTAATAGCAAATGTTGTTAGAGAGATGAAGGAGTCAAACACGTATGCTGTTATGGCCGACGAGGCCATCGACGGGAAGACAGAACAGCTGTCACTCTGTGTGAGATATGTTTCAGATAGCTCATTTTGATGCTGCATCAATATGTACTGCAATTGAGAATCAATTGTTAATGCATGGTGTCGATGACTTGAGATGTGTGGCACAGACTTATGATGGGGCAGCTGTCATGAGTTGGGGCAGTAAGGGGAGTACAAGCTCATTTTCGAAAGAAGCACCCTGAAGCCATATTTGTGCATTGCTATGCACATGAATTGAATCTTGTGTTATGTCACACATGCAGAGCAGTGTCTGAGGCCAAGGAGTGTTTTTTACATGCTGGAAAATGTGTACACTTGTTTTAATGCTTCTCTTGTGAACCACCACAAGTCTGAAGAAACACAAAAACAAGCTCGGGCTGCAGCCAACTGAACTAGTACAGTTATCCAACACACGCTGGGCATGTCAATTGTGTTCTATGAATGCAGTACTTGCCAACCTCTCTGGAATCATTGTGTGTCTCTCTACTATTAACACACCCCTTGCAGTGGGAGTGAAACTCTGCAAATTCTCATCAGTCTATTCACTGTTTGTTTTCCAGTCTCTCCTCTCAGTAACAGCATTTTTACACAGATACTTACAGAAGGAGACCATTGATCTTACCCAAACATTAGCATACAAAAAAGCAGCAATTACGCCTGCTAAATATCATATTAGGCCTATCATAGACCTCTACAGGCAACATATTACAGTTGAATAGGGTAGAAAATATTACTCATTGACATTTCTTAGTTGATTACTTATGTTGAGGCAATTTGTTTTGTATCACAAGTTTTCTGAAAATGTTCATACAAACAATATTCCAATATCAATAAAACAATTTGTTTTGAAATTCATATCTTACTTTGTCTTAAATGTTTTACCATATTTACCATGTGTAGTTTACATTGAAAACCAATGTGTTTCACTACTTTGTAAATATGATACAGAAATACTGTACTGTCCATGGCATGAGGAAGGTGGTTCATGTCTCAATGCATATTAAATCCCAGTTATAGGGCATAGGCTTTTAAAAATAGTCCAAAATAGCCTTAAGTTCAAGATGGTCTTTTATCCCTTTATAGGCCAAAAAGGCTTAGACACAACATTATAGACGGACAGCTGTGGTCAATTGAGCCTTCTCCTCAGTTTACATCAACTAATTTTTGGAGAAACGTTGATCATTGTTCAGCCTTAATCATTAATGTTATACATCATACGTTTAGGAAGATATTAGACTCTCATCCAGTGAAATGGCTGATTTAGTGGGGGAATTGTATTTCAGTGGAACTTGTACATAGATCATGGTTGGATAATCAAAGATTCTTGCTATATATGCTTTTACGAAAAATCTTAGCCTTTTCTAAGAAATTAAAAAACTTTCCTAAGACATTAAATTCGGTAGCCTCATAATTCCTTGTCACGAGCGGATGTCAACTGCTTCCTGGGGCCAGAGAATTCATACTGGAAGCAAGTGAATTTCCTGGCTTAAAGGCTAAACATGACCAACTCCTGCAGGTGCTACAGGAGAGAAGAGCAGCAGAACTAGAGAGGTCATCTTTTTTTAATTCTATGTCAAAGCCGGCAACCAGTTAAGTCATTGAAATATGAGAGCAAGTGAGAGTCCAGCAGGATATCTTCCTTATCACTCCCTAAGATGGACTACCCACTGTCTGAGTACCAGTTCACACACAGGAAGGTAATTCACATAACTACCTCCACAACCCACTGGATCTGTAACTAATAAGGCTGCACAATTGCTTTTTTTTTTTCTCAAGATAGCGATAACCAATCCAGATAACGTGACCATTAATTTCACATTTTTGGATTTTAAAAAGCTGTTTAAAAGACAGAACATGTGTTGCTAATTGCTAATCCTCCTGCCATCTGCGTACTGTTTTCAAAATCCCCCGCACAATGTGAAACAACGGCGAACTCCAGAACAGCAACTTACCCGCTGAAACTGGCAAGTAACTCTAACTCCAATTAGAGTAACGCCGACAGCTCAAACGTAAACAAGCTAGCACATTTTGCAGAATGTAGCCATTTTAATGTCAAACCAATGAGCCGATGGAACAACAGAAGGAGATTGAGCAATGATAAACTTGACCAAATTTTAGCATGCCAAGACAAAAACTGTTGCTGTGAAAGAGTGGGGACATTTTTGACTTATGTGGTTGCATTGGTTGATGTGACTCCTCATGTGAGACCCACCCAAGGATGCTCTCATGTTTCATATTTGTATATGATGCTGACAGTGTTTAATTATGCTTTGTTATGTATTAACTTTATGATGAACCTCATTCACAACTGCTGGTGATGATGATACGGACGAGTCATGGCATGACAGACTATCAGACTCTACATGTCAACTATCAGGTCCGTGTTTCGGGTGCTTCATAAATGCTGTGACGCATCAGATTATTTTTCTGTGTCACTCTTAAACCATGAAGTAAAAACCTGAGGTGAAACCTGCCAAAACTTTGCATGTCAAATTATTTCAATAAAATATTTCTAAACTAACTGGCTGCTTGTGGTGGCTTGTAACTGGCTTAGCTGGAAGAACATTTTGCATTTATCCCAGGGTGTACAACTAGTCCGTTACAGAAACAAATCTAGGCTTGGCCACATGCAGAAAGGGTTGTAGGCTACAGTAGGAGAGTGAGACACAGTGAGACTCTACACTCAAAGTTGTTTCAAAAGGCAAGTATGTTCTTGTTCAACCGTGGACAGGGTGAAGCAAACATTATGTACACTGACCATAGAAATAATTTCAGCTAAGCAGCTCTATGAACCAAGATGCCTGGCTGCTGGTGATAAAATCGCACTCCACAGTCACAACACCTCATCTCAGGCGACAGATGATACCTGGGTGGCATCAGCAACAAAGCCCAGGAGGGTGTGTGTGATTTTTTAAAAAGAATGAGAGCCCCTAGTGATGAAGAAATACATCTCTGGTTATAAAGTTATAGAGGCAAATAGGGCAGGCGATAAAAAAAAAAAAAAAATCAAAAAGGAGGAGCGATATCAAAAGAGGAGGAATAAAAATGAGTGGTCACATGGGAGGGGCTCTCAGAAATATATATATTCTCGACTTTTGTCTCATGATCAGTCTGCCTGCCTTTCATCCTTCTAAAGCCGCTGTCATTTACCAGCATCAACATGAGAGGTGAGACAAGCGACAACTACGCTGGCATAATATTTAGACAGAAGGAGATGGCAACGGGGACAGGGACCCCGGATCTAATTTCAGAGATCATTGCCTGAGAAAAGCTTTTTTTGGGGGGTTTAATGCAACATAACTTTGCTGTTTTCCCCCCCTAGCTTTTGTATTGCTGTGTCTGCTGCTCCCGGCTTTTGGTCAATATGAGGAGATGTGGGGCGATAAAGATTATGCCTGGGACCCTCCCGGCTTCACCACCACAAAACCAAAGCACAAAGGTGAGAGGTTATTAAAGAAATAAGCCTTTCCCTTCTGTCAAAACATAGTCAGTGTGTTTGCACATACTTTCTTCTGCTACCTAATGTACTGTGCGTGCGTACCCAGCGTGTCTTTATGAGAAAGAGTCGTGTGGCTGCTGTCTGATGAAGAAACAGACATTCAGGATGGAGGCGTTCTTTAACTTCACCCACAGTGAGATGAAGAAGGACCTGATGGTTATAAAGTTGTACATTGACGATATGAGAGGTGAGCGGCACGTCTGTGAGTCAAAACTGATTCACTTCTTATACCACTGCCCTGACTATTTCTTCTTCTCTGCATTCCCAGCCAGCCGCAGTGCCTTCTCTTTTGCTCTCGACAGGAACGGCAGTACAGAATGTCTTGGCCCCTTCAATGACGACACTGGCGTTGTCTTTAAACACAAATTCCTCAACCTGGGAGACAACTACAATCCGATAACCGGTGTCTTCGTGGCACCCCGCGCTGGCGTCTACAGCTTCTCCTACACTATCAAGTCTGACATGTCCAGGGCAGCGTGTGCCCGTCTAGAGGTTAACGGCCAAATTGTGTCTGAGATTCATGGACAGGACAGCCAGGACAGTGTAGACAGTGACAGCGCTGTCATGGCCATTAAGCTGAAGGCTGAAGACCGGGTGGATGTCATCCTGCCCAGAGGATGTGTTATCTGCAATGACAAACAGCGTTCTACCACTTTCACTGGCTTCCTGCTGTATGCTACTGAATAAGTTAGCGAATGTAGCCATTCTGGGCTTTGCACCAGTCCTATGCTGACAGTTTTTAAGTCAGTTAGATGAAATCTTGCTGTGGCGTCAGTCATAATCTTGATCAGCTCTTTCGTACTATCACCCAACGCAATGCTGCCAAGCTTATTTTGTTTGTTTGTTTTATTCCATCATGGTTCTCTCTTCTTCCTGAGTGAATGTCCCATCAAACCTATTGTCTTTTCATTCCAAAATGTTTCAGTATCTTCTTTGTTAGAGCTGTTGATCTTGAAATTAAATGATGTCATTTTTGTTAGAAATATGGAATAATAAAAAAAAAAAAATCACTGTACCAGAAACTTGCCATCAAAATAAAACAGACTTGTAATCAAACTTTGCATTCTGATTTACTTTGTTTCAATCTCCATTAAAGAAACCGAAGATACTGAAGAGGTCTACATTAGAGACGTTGCTTTTGGCAATACAGGATTATAATGAATAAACTTGTTTTAGGATGGAATGATAATCAACCTTTCACTGATGTTACTATTTTAATTACCCTATGTCCAGTAGGTGATTTGAGGAGGGATGAAGCCCCCCATGTTAGCAAAATCACAAAAATGCATTCCTCTTGTTAACCTCTCCATTTCCCGAGTAGCAGAACGTGGGGAGGGAGGGGCTGTTTAACTGAATATGTTAATATGGTTAACCTGACTATCTGATTTAGATTTGTGCAAGTTAGAAGTTATGACACCAAAATGATTGGAGGAGTCAGTTCATGAGTCACGGGTGCTTGAAACAAATTGGGTCCATGCCACCTTTGAAAAATGAACAAATCATCTACCGCCAATGTCTCTACTTCCATCACAGAAACTGAAGTTCCTTTTTAATTAAAGTGGATGAAATAGAATCCATCATGAATAAAGTGTAACCACAGTAACATGCCTATTATTACAGTCTTTAGTTAGAGAATGTGGACTTTTTAAAAGTCTGTCTGTACATCATTCTGGCCACACACCATTTCTGTAATGAACACGGTCAAGAAGATGGCATCGGGATGAAATGAGATGTGACCTATAACATATTCAATATTTATACCACTTGTAGAGCCATTTTGAATATCAGGGGGGCATCTGCCTGACACAAAGGGAGGACATTTGGGGTAGAGATGTATGATCTATTCCAGGCGCATATACTGTATATCGAGCATTTATATCATCGTCTACACGCTGATACAGTAGGTAACATTACGCACCTTTACACGTCATTTGCAATCAGCCAGTAAACAGAGTAAAGAAGAAGGAGAGGAACAAGCGCAGCGCACAATACAAGCCTACAAGTTTTTAACAGGACAAGTGTTATTGAGCTTTAGAATGTGAAATCATCAACCTTTCCTCGCTTCATCTCAGCCCTCCTAACCCTCAGGTGTGCATAAACTACAGCTTAAAAATGTATATTTGAAATACAGAAATGTAAAATGATCAGTTATCGGTATTGGCCGTGAGAAGCAGGGAGTTATCGGTCATCGCATCTGCTGAAAAGGACCCACATCATGCACCTCTGTTTTGTGAACTTCTGCATGCCAAGAGAAACGCATTGCCACAGAATATAAAACTCGTTCTCCTTGTCGCGCAGCTCTCCAGACCACATGTCCTGCTGATGAGACGCTTCATCTGTCCAGACGACACATGATACCTGCCTGGCGTGTGACCGACTGCACAAAAGCCCTGGAGGGCGTGTGTCTACCTGCCTGTGATTCTAGAAAGTGAGAGCGCCTGATGATAATGATAAAAAAAACATCCCCAGTTATACAGTTTATAAAGGCTAAATAGGGCGGACGATTAAAATGAAGAAAAAAAAAACAAAAACAAAACAGGGAGGAGCGATGATAAGGAATCAAACTGAGAGGTGGGAAGGGAGGAGCGTTGAGAAAATTATATATCCATGACACTTCCTCTACTGATCAGTCCATCACACCTTCCATCCCTCTGAAGCTAGCATCATTAAGTGTCAACATGAGAGGTGAGACTTGATTTGTTTACAGAAGTAGCACTGGTTCAGATATACTGTACAACATTGCAGTGACAGGCGACTAATGCTGAGCTCCCTCTGCGTTCAATGCTATGATCCTTTTTCTCTTTGCCCACCAGCTGTTGTACTGCTGTGCCTGCTGCATGCAGCTTCTGGCCAGACTGTTGAACCTGACATGTTTACTCAGGATTATCTTTGGGAGCCAGTTGAAGAACCAAATCAAGGCCCGAATGCAGGCAGTGGTGAGGAATTGTGGGTGCATTGATTGATACATGATTGTGCCTGCGTGTATTCTTCTTTTATATTCATATTTTCTATTCCTCTGTTCTTTTATGTGCTTTTGTGTTCAGCGTGCGAACTGGACCGGGGCTCTTGTAGCTGCTGTCATTCTGTGCAGGAGATGCACAGGCTGAAGACGTACTTTAACACGAGCCTGAACGAGCTGGACATGTTGTACTCGCAAACAATCCAGAGTTTCAGCAACATGAAAGGTGAGTAACACACATGGCTTACACAAGGCGGGGGAGGAGAGTGCGGATCTTAAAGAAGGAAAACACACTTTAAGCTGTTCTCAATGACAATGAGGTGACACCAATCTACGTTTTACTCTTCTAACCCTCGTTGTCTCCTCCATTTGCCTCCCCAGACAGCCGGACTGCCTTCTCTGTCGCTCTATTCAGTAGTGGTAATTTTAAGTGTTTCGGCCCCTTCCCTAACACCAGGAATGTCGTCTATGAACACGTGTTCCTAAACCTGGGTGGTGGCTACAATACGAATAACGGCATCTTCACTGTTTCCCACTCTGGAGTCTACAGCCTCGCCCTCACCGCCTACAGTGACGCTGGTTCTCGTGGTACCCAATTGGCCATCTGTGCCAATCTGCAGGTCAACGGCGTCGTGGTGACTGGGTCTATGGATGCCAATACGCAAGACCAAGAGGACAGTTTCACGATTGCTGTGGCCTTGGAACTGAAAACTGGTGACATTGTGGCTGTCAGCCTGCCCGCCGGTTGTTTTCTCTGCGATGATACAAGCCACTATAACACTTTCAGTGCCTTTCTGCTTTATTGTAATGAGTAAGTTAAATGGGTGTAGTGCACTGGTGTTGGTACCAGCTCTTGCCCTACTGGCAAGGTTAGAGTCTGCTCAATGAAATCTTTCTGTGGTGACTCATCTAAATCTACTTTAGCTGTCTTTTAAATCAATCACATCTGGATGCAACCCAAGCAATCTGAATTCTTAAAAGCCTAAATGCATGAGTGTCCCTATTCTGTAACAACTTGTGTGTTTCTTGCTGATGTAATGATGTCATGTAATGTTTGGGAGAAATGCGTGTACCACCCAGTCACCCGTAAAATGTCAAGAAAATAAATCAGAAAAATGCACTTGCCATAACAGTTGAATTTGTTTCCACTGAGGAGATGTGTGATGCGTGCATTAAAGAGATTGTCGACAAAACTGAAACATAACCCTTACTCTGCTGTCTGTGTTTGATCATTTGAATATTATATGACACATATTTTAATTTTAATAAAAGCACTTTATTCACAATTTGGTTTACTCTGTGTATGAAAATTCCTGACAGAACATTGTGCCATGAAATGAAAACACATGAGGTGCCCGGTGCAGTAGATACAGTACAGGATACTGGGGACAACAGCAAGTGTCCACAGAGTTTATGAGGCACATACGCAAGAAAATGACCTATGGCATGCAACAGTTTTAACTAACCAAACAAGGTTTTGGTTATGTTCTCTTGGGGTACTTGAATTATTAGGTTACGTTACGTATGCGACCAGTAGGTTTTCAGAAATACAAAGCTATACTGTGTGTTTGGGGCATACAAAAGATTTAGCACAGAACCACACAGAGCTTGGTTTTTCTTAGCTTCTAAACAGGAGAGTGACAGAAAAACTTGGGGACCATTAAATCCCAATGATTGAGTATTATTAAACAATTTGGTCCAGAGGGGCACAAAAGCAAAAAAGCGCAAAGGGAAAACAGTTCTAACCTACTAAGCTGCTGCACATGTAAATCCCTAAATACATATGTTTAACTTCGTCAGCCCCCAGATCCTCTTTAACAACTCAAAAATATACCTTAAATTGTTTTGTCAGCTTAGTAGCACTGTGATCCCCCAAAAAGTCTATTTGGATTTCTCCCATTGAAGATTTAACCAGTTTGATCAGAAGGGGTCAAGCAGGGATTTTAAGTGCTCTTGGGCCTTTAGTCCTTGTCTATATGCATATGATGCCTCGGCTTGACTTGACTTGGTTGGACTCAGTGCCTGAGACCAGGGCAGCAGGGATTTACATCTTAATTTCCCTCTTTAAGGTGTGCAACTGATGGCACTCTTGACATGAGTTGATGATGTTCAGGTGCAGCAAGCTAATCCAAAGCTGTGACTAGTGGGCAAAGATGTGGTTGTAAAATGTTAGATAAACACATTTAACTTCACAATACAAATCTCCTGTTATTTTCTCTGGCAAAATCGGGAAATCTTCAACTTGCATCAGCGACAGCTTAAAACGACTCATGCACAGCTGACATGCTGAAACAGGGTCTTGAAGCACAGAGACGCTGGAGAGAAACTAAACTTCAAACCACAGACATTGTAAGAAGCTGCAAAAGTACTGAGAATAGAACACAGACACAGATCATTTTAAAAACATCATTCATGAGTTGCAGCACACACTTGTTTGAGGAGGAGAAGGGGGGTCGTCGCAGTGCTTTGGATGCACTCCAGAAATGGTCCATCAGTACAACACAACTGGTAATAGAAGGGGAAAACAGGATGGCCCGATTTTAACTCAGCGCATTAAAACTCCCTGGTTAGGTTTAGGGAAATATTGTGGTTTGGATTCAAATTGCTACTTATGTTACTTCCACAGCCTGACTGACATGTCAGATGGCCAATATTGCATACTCATGCATATATATCCATATCAGCGTATATGATGGCCGATACAGTATGTGCTGATATGAAAACTCTTTCAAGATGATGATGCAGAAAGAGATGCTTGGCATGATTTTCGATTACTGAATTCCTGGTAAATTCAATAAGTTCCGGCACAACATTGTCATGGTAGACAATAAAATGTATTGTTAAAATGTGGACTTTCTTGTTCTTAACAATGCTCTGCATGACTTCCTGCTTTGATGCTGTTCAAAGTAATACGGCTGATAGAGGAACATCTGTTGGAACATCTGTTGGATCTGCCTCCAAACAAGGAGGCAGCAAGAAATAGCTCTAAGACAAAAAGTTCAAACCTCAGAAAGTAATCTTAAATTATTTGGATATTTTTTTATGACGTATCAGCAAAACATGGGCACTTGCTGCTGATTGGCATTCATCACAGGGAAATTACCTTATCACCTCAATATTTGAATATCTCAGAAAGACAGCAAATCCTTTTATTTTCTCACCATTAAGCTGTAATTCAAGCTCTGGTTTGAAATCACATCTGAGGTCAGCTAGCAGAGAATGTCACTTTTGTCCCAAGTTGTTTTGGGACTCATCCCACGGACTTATGTGCTTTGACGAGAGGTCTGCAAAGCAGACGTAAAACACCTGATACAGCCTGGCCTCAATCTAGCAGATAAGACTGTGTGAAGAACCAGGGCAGCTGACCTGGGACACCATAAACGCAAGGTGACCATCAAAAACACACAGACAATGCGCTGTCCCCTGGAGCGTAATCAACTTTAAAGGTGTCTGCCAACGCAGGAAACACCCTGTTATCTAATAGGAGTAGAGGAACATCAAGGTAACAAATGACTGTTTACCTTATGGTTACAAACAACCAGTAGAAATGAATGACAGCAGGAATAGTTGTACACGTAGCTGTCATATTGAATTGAGCTCCATACATCTGAAAACAGCAACACATGTAAGAAATCCTCCTATGGAAACTTACTAGTTGATTTATTTATCTATTACCTAACATTACTTATGTCAGCGGTCTGTTAATAATGGCAATCGTGATTTCTCTTCTAGACAGAGACATAGACATAGTTATTAGCGACAGTTCCACAGTCCATAGTTAAAATATGCTGAACAATGAAAGACCCACTTGACAAAATCTCAAAATCTGGATTTGCTTGGTTCCCAGCTTCTTTGTTTGTCTTTCAGAAATGGACTTGCTTTGAATCTGTAGCTGAAAAACAAGATGAAAGATAACAACACCTAGTTGATCCTCTTTGTGACTTATAATAAATAAATAATGGCCCATAGCACATTATTTGTTCACAGGGTCCACTTTAGACGAGTAACTATCACACATCGCAACCAACAACAATCAAAACATCCAGGTTTCCAGCAATATCTGAGGGGAAAGTAATCATGGGAGCACAGTATCGCTTCTCTATTCCTTCTATCTCAGCATGAGAACCAGGCTGCAGTATATTGTTCTCAGAACTAGGCTTTCATCGATGGACCGATAACACTTCCCTATCAGCTTCTTTTGTCATCCTGTCTGTAGATCATTCTATCCTCAGGGACTTAACAACAATATTGTTAAGGTACTCCATACCTTTTTTCTGAGCAGCTGGTGTCCTCTAGAATGACGGCAACACGACACTGCTGTCCTAATAAGGGGTATTATAGTCCCGACAATGGGGTGCTGAGAGGTGCAATGCGATCAATGCTTGTTCTCTCACACTAAAGCAAAACAATCGACTGCGATGAATTACCAGGGACGTACGTGACCGTCTTTGGGGAGGAAGTTGAGGTGTCAGTGTTTGGCTACGAAACCTCTGTGTGTGCGTGTTTGTGTGTGTGTGTGTGAAGAGGTGGGGCTTCTGTCACATACCACCTCAAGGGGAGGATCACCTGAAGTTCATCAATGAGACGCCAAAACCGTTCCCCGTTTAAAACTCTCACCCATCGTTTTACAAACTCACAAGAACGTGACATAGTCTTTCAGAACGAGGAGAGAGAGGAACAAAAGAAACAGTAAGTTTTATGTTTCTATCCTTACTATAAATATACATGTATGAATATACATATACCTATATATATAAATATATATAGCTCATCAGTTATATCGTTATAAAGAAACTCTGGCTGTCTCCCACCGACAGTGCCTTGATCAAGATTTTGACTTGTTTAATAGCTCTCTCTCTCAAAACATGTTTATCGTTAGACTATATACCTCACAGCGCAGTACTTGATTAAGCATGGGGATCGATTGGCGTCAGCTGTTTTTATACTTTTGGATTACTGCCTTTATATCAGTTACTGTAGTGTTCTATGAGATAAAGACAAAAGCCTGCATTAAGATATTTCTGACCACTAGGGGTCAGAAGAGTCAAAAACAAACCTTCAAAAATATGATTTATAAAACTCATGAGACTAATTTGTTAGCAAGCAAATGTCTGCTTGCATGCACAGCAGAAACAGAAGCCTCCTACTGTTAGTTGTGTTTTTGGTGCGCTCTGACAGTTATAAGTCCAATATGAACTCATCTTTTAGCTCAGTCATTCGCCCAGACAAGCATGACTGTGTCTTGCTTGGATGTGTTTGAATATCTTTAAAAACTGCGGGCTGGTAGTCAACTTGATGCTTTGTCGTTTAATGTCGGGCAGATAGCTAACGTTGCCCTGTTCGGCTAAGTCTTTGATTTGTTTTTAACTTCCCAGGATTGATTTGGCGATATGCAGGTCAAAGTTGCCTCAAAAAACAAAAATAGATACCAGTCTAATTCTGTAGACGCCCAGGTAACATAAAACATTGTTCCATTAGCCCTGTAAGGACGGTTGTCACTAATTACATATTCAGGTAATTGAAGTAGTGTTGAACTTAAGGTCACATGACCTGCAAGTCCCTGCGTACTGTGTTTTTTAGTAAAAATGGCTGCCCTCAATTATTTGCATGTTCTGCAGTTAATGACCTCAGTGATATTCAGCTGTACAGTCTATTTGTGGTTGGAGTTCCAAAACACTGGGCTAAAAGTCTCACAAAAAAGCCCTTGAGTCTTTATCATAGTAATAACAATATTGCCTAATGCAGATTTAAACAGACTGAATTCTGACTTGGCACACAAGCACCAGGTCAAAAAAAAGATCTAACTGACTGAATTTCACAAATACATTTACATTTACGCTTTTGTTCAACGCGGCTTACAGTAATTCATACAAACATTCACACACTGATGGCAGTGGCTGCCATGCAATATGCTGACCAGCACATCAGGACTAGTTTGGGGTTCAGTATTTTGCCCAGGGACACTTTGACATGCAGACCAGGGGAAGAGAACCAGTGGCCTTCCGGTAACAAGGCGCTGGCTCTGCCCCTGGGTCACCACCACCCCAGATAGATGTGACTGTGAGTTAAATTTAAAAAGTGTAACAATTGTGTTACATGTACATTTCCTCATGACACAGCTTTGAGCATTTAGCCTCCCTGGGTTGTTCTCAACTGATCCAATGGTGACCTGCTTTTTTTTTTTCTTTTTCCCAGATGCTTGTATTACCAGTTTTGTTCCTGCTGGGGTCCCTGTTTCTCTGTGGTCGCGTGGAGGCCGGCGAGCCCAGCACCACCATTGAGATGCTGAAAATGGCTGCACGTAAGCCACACTAACTGGCACATTTCATCCCTTTCATCCAGCAGTCAGACACACAGCATATATACAGTGTACATTTCATTTTCATGTTTCATATTATGCAACAGAACATCTTGTGATTGCTATGCATCCCAAATATGTGCTTCTAAAACTTGAATTTTCTCAGATAGAGCAAGCATGTTCCATTTGCAGAGACATCCTGCTTCAAACAGACAGTCACACACCTCAGCCCTTCTTGTTGAACTTGTCCCTTACATACTCCCCACCCCCCTTCTCTTTGCTGTCTTTCTCTTCACCACCTCTGCATCCAGTCCAGTATGAGGGACCTCTGACCTGTCACAAGGAGATGGACTGCAATTGTGCCTTCAACCACCAGCGTGGCTGCTGCTGTGCAGCCAATGATATGTACAAAGTAGAAGAGGAGACCTTCATAAGGATTAAATTTCTGTGGCATGATATCAGCACACTGTCACACAAAGTACACAGCCTCACAGGTAAACACATTTAGGGTGATGGATGGTAGGTTAAGACCAGCAGTTCCACAACTTTTTCCCTTTGAGGGGTAAAACTGAAACTTAATGGTGAACGGGTCTATTATTTAATAGTGTTAAGGTGAAAATGGTAATAGGATGTCAAGTTCCTTGTGTTTGACTCACTTCCTGCACAAAGTGACATCATATTTAAAGCAATTTTTACGTCACACAAAAATAAAAGCATAAACTGCCATTTATATTGTGCAGCCTTGACAATGACCAACATATCTGGTAATAAACACACAAAAGTTAAGTTTCAAAGATATTTGTTGGGTGCTGAGCTTTGCTGTACAGTACAATAAATCACTCTCTCTTCCTCTCAGATTGCCACAAGGTTTCCTTCACAGCCACCATCATTCCAGATGATATTATCCCACCTTCTCAGAATTGCTTTGGCCCTTTCAATACTAATGTGTCGATCCCCTACAACAACGTCACTCTTAACGACGGGGGCGGATATAACCCTTCCTTGGGTAGGAAACACACACACACACACACACACACACACACACACACACACACATAGAGGGAGTAAAATTAAATTTGACATGCCTTTTCCACCATCCTAAATAAAAGCCTCATGTAAGACATATATCATTCCAGTTCCGCTAACTCTTCACCTCCCTCTCCAGGTACCTTCACTGCCCCGTGTGCTGGTTACTATTCCTTTTCCTGCACAGTCTACTCATATGTGGAACAGGGTGACCGCCTCTACCATAAAGTAAACAAACCAGTTAGACTTGACAAAATATCATTGCAGCATACGTGTCTGTGGTTTATCAACAGCAAGTAATATGTCCCATAAGTTTATAAGAAGGGTTCAGTTTGTGTTTTGTTGTGACTGCAGGTTCAGATGATAAAGAATGGGAAGCCCCTGGTTGGTGTGTGGGAGAACAACCGAGAGGATGGTGAAGACAGTGCCACTCAGGTAAAAAGTGAAAACAATTAGAGACCAAATTGCAAACTAGATGATCAAAAATATAATAAAAAACACACTATGTGACCATGACAGGTTTTATGATGACTGCTGTCTATGTTTTCAGGTTGTGGTTGTGATGATGAATGAAGGCGATCAGGTCTACATGCAGCTGATCAGTGGGAGGAAGCTCTGTTCAAAACTGCAGCACAATATCTTTACAGGTTACATGGTGTACCCTAAAACTGAGGAGTATGCGTATGGGTATTAGTACTAGCTGGAGATACTTAAAGGGTAACTGCACCAATTTTACACATCGAAGTGTGTTGTCAGGTCTCAGGGCATACTACTGCATATGTAAAATAAAGCAGTATAAAGCCTTATGCAGCAACATTGGAAACTGCTTCTGTAATGGGGTAAGTTGCCTCTAATGATATCACTTTGTGGTAAAGTTGCATTGTGGGTAGTGCAGGCATCAGGTTTTGAAAGGGAAGGAGAATGCAAGGAATAAGAAATGCGATATCTCACGCTCAGATTTGATCGTTTGTTTTAAACTCCATCATGAGTACAACACAGTTGTAGGAGTGCGATGCTTGACCATTGGACCGCTTTTCAAAATGTGGTGCCTACGTTACCCACAATGCAACTCTTCTGCTGAGTGACATCACTGGAGGCAATTCATCAGATTATGTGCAGCTTCCTCTGGAGCCACAAAAGGCTTGATACTGCTTGGAGTTACCTTTTAAACTTTCTAAATCCATGAATCCATTTATCCTCATTCAACTGAGATCCTGACTGATGAAAACAAAACAATCTGTTACATGTGGACCCACCAGAAGTAGGTTTGAGACCTATCAAGGGACAGGCCCTGTAGTTTAAGAACCCCAGCAGTAGAGATAAATAACACCTTACAGGTCTTACATACATAGACTGGTGCATGTGTGTGCAGGCATTTATGATAAATCAGAAAGGAGGCATGATTGTATTTTTCGCATAGTGTAAAAACATGTTTGGAAATATTTGTATCATTAAAAAACATATGAGCACACCACCATGATTGTGTCTGTGTACAGAGTTGATTCATGTCACTTTTGGGGGCTTTCCATAGACTACGAACATTCATTACCTGGAGATTTACTGTAACCATGGGCACATTCAGACTCCAGTCCTTGCCTTCATTTGACTGAGGGTTGGGTAGGGTGACCAGCTGGGAATGGGTGAAAGTTGGGGCAGGGGATTTGGGCGTGGGGGTGGCCACAGTGGTAACAGTGACGAGTAAAATACACGAAGGTCAATGTTTCATGTTTCATGTCTGACAAATAAAGATTCTTCTTCTTCATAATGTCACCCCTAGACGTTGTAGACATTCATGTTTTATTTATTATTTACTGTACACAGCCGAAGAACAACAGTATTTAATGATTTATTAGGCGATACCTAATCAATCATTATGATGGGATTCAGGATTCTTGTAATTTCGTGGCTCTTTTCAACCTTTGGTAGGGTGTTTAGTTGTGGCGATGTGGACTGCAGGGGTTTTTGGAAAAAAATCACACCCAGCTGAGGTAAAAAAAAGTTGAAACAGAATCAAGTTTTGGAGAAAATCCACCCAAAATTGTGTTG
Organism: Diplodus sargus; assembly: GCA_903131615.1. Lineage (NCBI taxonomy): Eukaryota > Metazoa > Chordata > Actinopteri > Spariformes > Sparidae > Diplodus > Diplodus sargus. The sequence goes on from CAEMYA010000124.1 coordinate 894,413, forward strand.
TAGTGACCAACATTGTAAGCTGGCAAACAAGCAGCACCAACAACCAAAAACACAATCGAGTGTAATATAATGTGTATACCAGTGGCGGCTGGTGACTGAAAAAATTGGGGAGGACAGGAGGAAAACCACTCCACGGTGTCTTGTTATTTTATACAAGTCAACTACTTATCTCTACTTTCTTATATTCAATGAAAATTAAGCAATAAAACAATGACTTACAAGACTTCTTTAAAAAAAACATTTTATTAAATGGCTAATATACAAGACAAAAAACTTTCTCAGTCGCTCCAGCTCTCTGGTGGTTTCTTTCCCCCTGTTGATGTACATTTCCTTCAGGGTTTTCTGAGACCTGTCCGTGGGGTGCTCACTAGAGTACTCCATTTCGTTCCACTGGTATATTCAGTCTCAGAAAACTGCTGTTGTTGTCTCTGATGAACAGATATCGTCGCATTGTTACTTGCTTTTCTTTCTCATGTTAGCTGTGTCTGCGCTCGATGAAAAATCGGACTGAAGAACTGCTGTCCTGTAAACCTGCCCGTAATATAGGACCGGAATGGAATGTTGCCGTCGAGGTTACTATTTGGCTTTGACTGTTGCTTTGAGATCACACACACACACACACACACACACACACACACACACACCTATCCTTTATACAATATTCAGCTTTTCCTGCAAAAATGTTCCCATTCATCTTATTGGGGAATTTTTCAAATTTCATTCTGCTATTACTTCAGCATACATTCAGCTAGAGACACCGTTCGACTATCAAAATATTCAGCTTTTTAAGCTCTTTTGGCCTTGTACTTTTAAGCTTTCTGCCTTTTCAGCTTTTTCAAAAAAACAATTACAATCGAAGTGAATGAGAAAATCTTCAAATCCTCTTAAAAATCACCTGTGTTCTAATGTCTTTTTGTCCCCCATACTTTGAGCTACACACTCCATTCCAACTTTTAAAGAGTAATAAGACTTTGAACTATTAGGTATGTGGTCAGCTTTTTAAAATAATTTTAAGGTTTTGAAATCATCACAATTTTAGTTTTAGGGTTTTTTAGCTCGTCTTCAGATTTTATAATGGGTGTGTATTGCATGAGCTAGAGCGTGTCACGTGACAGCTAGAGTGGAGAGCAGCTAGAAAAATTTGAGAACAAAGTCTTCTTGATTTGGATCCCACATCCTTTACTTGATATGTACAATATAAACATAGAATTGTAGGAAATTTTGTTGGCTTTCAGCTGATGGTCTTATTTCAGATGTAGGACTTACACTTTTGGCTGCAGAAGGCCTAGAGCGACAAGCACGCCTGCAACTCCCCCATAAGCCGCAATGTTAATTTTGAGCCTAACATCAATTTCCAGGTCCAAACACTCTGTCAGATCGCAAAAACAAACAACAATGGCGGAACCTGTGAACCTTTTCATAATAACCTCATTCTTTAATGAGGCACCATTAAGGGTTAAAAAGGCTCTAAATTCTTTTAACTCCAATAGAGTGATTAGTGTAGCTGTTTTTCCAGGCGTTATAATCAAGAGTAGCATCCAGGCATCCATGAAAAAGAAGATTTACGAGGTTGAGGTAAGTTAAAAGTTAGCAGTAAGCTAGCTAGCTAGCTAGTTGACATGTAAAGATGATATGTATTATTTAAAACAAAAAAACAAACGTCCAGTGGTCTATTTCAGAAAGCAGGTTTTACAAACTGAGCCCAACCCTGAACTCTGAGTTGATGAACCCTGTAATAGACAATCTGAGTTTTCGGGTCCAAAGCAGCTGGAGCTCCGATACTACGATTCACCATGGCAACAGGTAGATAAAAGGCAGCGCCTCCATTTGAATCCAGTGGGTGTGGAGATATTAATGCATGCATGTATATGTGGGCTGTGTGCATGTACCTGAGTCAGAGCAGGAAAAGGTGTCAGAGCAGGAAAAGGTGTCAATACGCTAGCACAATGAAGTTTATTTCAGCGGTGTCCATTAATACATCATTTAGCAGACTGACATTTCTAAATGGATGATAAAGTGGTGAAGCTCAATGTGTATTAGGCTGTAGCCAACATCTTTAATCTGACACGGATAAAGCACAAGGGCCAGCAGCTGAAGATGAAAAATATATTTGAAGTTGGAATATATATAGATCAAAGATACAGAGACATGTATACGTGCTTTGGGGCTGAATCAATAGCTGTTTTTAGACAGGGCAGCGAGCCGCCAATTTGCCCGTCCTTTTGGCGGCTGGCAAGTTGGGGGTCTGTTTTGGTCTGCCGATTTGCCGCCTCAGAGGGTACACTTACTCCCACTGTGGTGATAAGACATATATCATTCCAGTGTCCAGGTGTCAATGACCTGCACTGTTGTGCGACCCACAGCCGGGGAGTTTTAAAACCAAGAAACAGCTGATCACAGCAGTCAGTCCATCACTTCATTCGCGGACGTCAAGATGAGCAACTGGACAGCCGCTGAGATCCAGGCGATGCTAGCTTCTCCTTGGTCTCTGCAGCTGTTTGGTTGTGTCCAGTTGTTGCAAGCTAGCAACGGTCGCTACTTTCAAATTAAAAGCCCCCCACTAAGAACACAGTTCCTTTGGAAAAGGAGGAATATTACGCCTCCGTTATAGAAAGACAGGGCGGTTGGGGCAAATGTGCCGCCTTTTCTATCTAAAAAGGGCTACTGAGGGAATCAAACAGTGTGTCTGGCTCTGTGAGAGGGAGGAGACAGAGAGAAAGTCAGGTTTCTTATCATAACTGACCCAGAGTTTAAGTTACCTCTCTTTCTGTAACTGAACCCCAGAGTTTCCCTCATCTCAGGGTCTTTACTAAACCCACTTTCTGGAATACACCCCAGGACTGCTATAACTCTGGACATAAACATAGTTGAAAATCTAAATATGTACAAGCCAGGTTTTGGAGGGTTACCATATGCCACCATAAGGCAGCCTTGTTGATTTGGGTGAAGAACAATGTGTCCCGCCCCGACGTGGAATGCGTGTGGAAGAGGGCGAAGACACCGAAAACGGACGAAATTGCAGCTAAAAGTGTCTGGGATGACACCATCCACAACACAAGGTTAGTTATTCATTTACAAGTGATGCTGATGTTGTTGCTGGTTTAAGTTATTTGCTAAACCTTAGAAAGAAAATATAAAACATAATCTAACATATGAGTTAACATGTTATTTATATAACTTTGCATAATTTTATATACATATCATTTTTTTTAAAACATTTTTTTAACATTACAAGTGCTAATTTTAATGTAATATCTCACAAAACAAAAAAAAAGTCACCTGATGACATAGTCTATTCAGGTCACAGTGTTCTACCGAAAAATCATGATCCCAAGCTTTAGCTCCATACGGAAATCTTGGCCAGACAGTTATTAATCTTTTCTAAAGCCTTAAAATATTGGCGTCTGGAGGTTGTACACCCTGAGTTATTAAAAGCTTAGCTTAAAGGTCTGTAATGAATGAATAGTGATAATAAAGGGCTGTTAAATTGATAGTATTAACACTTGAATTAATCTCAATTACTATTACCCTTTTTATACTATTATTTCAGCTGGAACCAAAAGACCTGTCATCCAGGAGGACAAGGAATGGGCACTGGCAGCCTTGTCACAACTTGGGCGTTTTACTGGGATAGGGTGGATTTTGAGTCCAGAAATGCTTCAGGTGCGATTTATGTCTTTTGTGTATTAAATCAGTGACAATTCAGCGAGAGTAAAGTCATCCCACACTCAATATTTGGTATAATGTCAAGTTCGGGCAACCTCTGAAGCAAGTATTTTCATTATTTCTCAGAACTTGAACCAAGGGTGTTCTAGTGTAATGTGTAGTTAAAACAAACATTACATAGTTTAGGCCCATGACAAATTTGGTTTGACATGTAATGTAAACTACACAGATATGTCTGTAAACCCATTGCAAGTCACATACATCAGACAGGGAAATCAAAATGTTTTATTTCCAAATATCTGACATCTAACATCTAACATTAAATCTAGACTCTCCCTGTCAAGACATTTGATGGAGTGGTGACCAGTCCAGGTTTTGCCCAAGCTGAGGAAAAGGCTCTTTATATGCTGCCATCGCTTGCTGTCACTGAGCAGGAGAAGCAACAGATTTAAGGAGCCACAGTTGGGCAAGCAAAGAACGCATTATGGTAAAATAAAAACAACGCATTGATAGAAACAAAAACTAGATACAAGCCGAAACAATACAAAACTGGTAATTGAAACTGCTCAACTTTACAGAAACTTTGAGAAATTGTAGCAACTGCTGGCTGCAGAGGGTGTGAGAGATGTTAAGCAAGAACTGTCACTATCTCTCTTATTGTGGGTTTCTTTACAACAGGTCGGCAAATTGCAAGAAACGCATCACGGCAAGCAACTTTGGTTTGGTCTTGGCAGCAGTCAAGCAAAAGTCTTACCCTCCCTCCTTATTCAAAACCCTGCTTGGCCAGTAACGTACACTCACGGTATTCTGGACATCACGGTAATCCGGACACCTATATATATATACTATATATATCCGTATCACCCTTGACCCTTCCTCTTTCGACTCCGACCACTCCCTTTCTTCATGAGCCAGTCATTTCGGAGAAATCCATGTGAGTTTCCAGCATGCTCCTAGGAACGTTCAGAAAATGGTGTGGGGAGGGTTTTACTTCCCCACACCATTCGTGGTGGGGAGGAGCAGACGACCGTTTTAAAACATGATAACCCGCCAGCAACATCACAGAAACGTAGGAGTTACTTCTTGCAAATATTTTTACTTTGTGAAGTGATACACCCACACTGTCCGATGTGAATCTGAGCGCAAAAGGCGCATTAGTGAACCAACACTGAAACAACACCTCACTCTTAAAATAGCTGTTTTAAAGTTATTTCAACACATCTGTGTTTCTGGGTAGGGGCATCACAGATTTGTATTAACAAAGTCATAACGTGGGGCGCTGTGTGGCTCGGTGGGTAGAGCGCGCGCCCCATATGCTGAGGCTCTGCAGCGGACCCGGGTTCGAATCCCGGCCCGGGTCCCTTTGCTGCGTGTCATTCCCTGTTTCCTGTCATCCTTCATCTGTACTATCAATAAAAGCCATAAAAGGCCAAAAAAAACAAAAAAAAAAAACAAAGTCATAACATTAACTTGCTAATGGCTCAAGCTTGTTATAAAAGTTGTTAAAATGTTAAATTCATATAAATGAAGGGAGTCTAAAGTTAAAGGAAATAATTTTATTAACAAATTTAAATGAACATTAATATAATCATGAACATGTTAAAATAAAATGAACATAACAATAATAATAAAATAATGAGAAGAACATAGGAAAAGTTGCACTCCCGTCCAGCCCCTCTCTGCTCTGGTGCGTCCTGGCCTCTCTCTCCCCTGCTGTCAAAAGACAAAATCCATAAATATCAGATTTAACAACTTAAGTTACAGAAATGCTTCAACTGTTAGGCAAGAATGTCAGACACCAAGCCATACACCAGACACCAAGCCATACACCAGGGAGACACTTCAGGCAGCAGTGGCAGAAGTTAAACAAGGTTCGAGTGTGAGCAAAGTGTCGGTAAAATACAACATAACTCGCTCAACACCTGCTGACCACAAACTGGGGAGGTTTCAGTGTGGTCCCCATCCAAACAGGGCTGTTAATCCAGAGGAGGAAGAAGCCCTGGTTAAATACATTATTTGGATGGCCGATCATGGGTTTCCCCTGACCAGGGCGATTATTAATAGCCTCGCCCTGGAGATGATCAAAGACAGCGGCCGGAAGACTCTCACCAATATCGAGAAGGGCCTCAGCAACAACTGGTGGTCGCGCTTTAAAGCCCACCACCCAGAGCTGACCGACCGGACTCCCTTGATCGGGCCAGGGTCCTTGCTGCCACAGCTGAGGCAATAGAGAAGTTTTTTTGCCTTTTCGGGAACATCCTGGACAAATACAGTCTCCATGATAAACCTCACCTCATCTGGAACTGTGACGAGACTGGCTTTGGGGATAAGCCAAAGTCGAGGGAGAAGGTGATGTGCCCAAAGGGTAAAAGGCACGTCTACCGCCAGCAGAACACCACCAGGGAGCACATCACGGTGCACATGGCTGTGAGTGCAGCTGGTACACACGTCCCTCCATTCATCATTTACCCATGCTGCCTTCCAAGCATCTCCTATGCCCTGGATGGACCAAAACATAACCTATATGGCTATAGCGACAAGGGCTATATGACCACCGAGCTCTTCGCAAAGTGGCTAAATCATCTTATTAAACATGCCCCCCAAGAGCGCCCCTTAGTCTTAGTCATGGATCAGCATGAAACCCACTGCGGCCGCCATGTTATTGACATGTGCAGGGAAAATTCTATTGAAACTGTGCTGCTCCCCCGACACACCACGCTCCAGCCGCTGGACATCAGCGTTTTCAACCCCCTGAAGGCTGTCTTCAGCACCCTGGCCAGTCGCATGGGCCTAGTGATGGGAGACATGGTGATTGGCAAGAAGCAGTTCTCCTCAGTCCTCAAGCATGCCCATGAGAAGGCTGTCACAGCAGAAAACATCAGGGCTGGCTTCAAGAAGGCAGGCATCCATCCGCTGTCAAAAGAGGTAGTGGACATGACACAGGTTAGCTTCTTTATTTTATTTCCTATATTTATTCATGTTAATTCTATTATGCACCTTAAATCTTACTTAGTGTGAAGAATACTAGTTTTTAACATGAGAAATCTTTATCTAGATTGTAAAGCTCGTGCCCACCTCCTCCTCCGCTGCATCAACCTCCTCCACTCCACCGGCCGCAGCATCGACATCATCCACTCCACCATCTGTGTCCCCTGCCAGTGATACATGCCCGACATGTAATCAACACAAAAAGGACTAACTTGTCGAGGCTGGCCTCATACCACACTCGCTCGCCATAAATACTTACCACACCCTCATTTGGCTAGAAAGCTGGTGCGGTACGGCGTTGGTTGCCCCTACAGGCCAGGGTGATCACCAGCGACGAGTATGTTGCTCATCTCCACAGGCTGGAGGCGGAGGAGAAAGAAAAGGAGGAACAGAAGAAGAAAAGGAAGGCAGAATTGGAAAGAAAGAGAGGAGAAAAGAAGGCCAGGCAAGAAAGTTGCAAAAAAAATGCAACCCCTCACTGGACAGTGCTGGCCACTGTGCTATCTGCCACAACACTGCACCACCAGGGTCAGATGCAGACATTGACAAGTGGGTTCAATGTGAGCTCTGTCAGCTCTGGTTTCATGTAGCTTGTATAGATATGGATGATGTCCCGGATGGAGAGTGGCTGTGTCACAAATGTAGTGTGAATGTAACTGTTGTTTTAATGTGTCACACACACAAACACACACACACACACACACACACACACACACACACACACACGAGTTTAAGGTGTATAGTATTATTCCAAGAAAAGTTAATTGGTTACCTGTTGTATGATGTTCATTCTTTTTTGTTCTTGTTTATTTGCTATGTGGGGAAAGGGGGGGCAGAGTTAACGTTAAAATGTTTTCAAATTAATTAAATGTTTAATTATTCAAATTCACCAGAGTTGTGCTTATTAATTCTCCACGTGGTTTTACATTAGCACTATTTCTAGCTATATAACGTAACCAATATGAATTTTAATTCTGCCATAAAATAATTTATCAACATTAATACAGTGAACTACAGTGACTACGATGCCACACCACTTCATACAAGCATTTATCAACAAAAAAGTAATGTAGAAATGCTTAGAAATAAGAAATACACAATATCTGATTGTTATTCGACTAAAATGTGTGTTTTTACAATGTTAGAAATGACTCCTTCTTACCCGTCCGGAATACCGTGCGTTGAAATGGCCAGCCGTCCGGATTATAGTGAGTAGTCATGGTAGTCCGGACACCGTGACTGCGGAGTGTTCTTTCAAATTTTCTCCCAAACGATTGGCTCAAAATGTGTCAGTCAGACTTTGGTATGCATGTAAGACCTACCCCCAGAGACATATAAGCCAATCAGGCTTATCTTTCCGTGCATTGATATTTTACGGGACTTTTACTGTACCAAGTGTCCAGAACACCGTGAGTGTACGTTACAACTTTAAAGAAGGATCTAAAGTAAGTTGTGGGTAATCAGTGATTATTTATACTGTGCTCCTAAGAATACACTTAATAAGCAAGTGGTCACCAACCTGCTCCTGGAGAGCTACTGCCCTGCATGTTTCTGGTGTCTCCCCACTCTCTCCAGGAGCGAAGTAGTATGTTTTTTTGTTTTTTTTCAAGGCATGTGATTGGGGAGTCCTCCATGAGCCAAGGACAAAGCAGCAGTGGCCTACTCGGTGGATCTCCAGATGGGACAGTATCTGATGACTGCATCATTGAGGTGTGGTCAGCTAGAACCAAGACTATCTTGCAAGCAAGAGAGTAGGGACTTTTTTCTGGTTTTGGATGAGGTAACTGGTTCCCTTTTCCTAAAACGCACTCCCAACTACTGGCATCAGATCCAGGGCAACCAACACCTGACCAGAGCTAACAGTTGTCATCTGTTTGAATGGACTCCTCTTGACCTTGTCATCCTGCCAGTGCTCAAAGACCCAACATGGGCTGCTAACATTGACACTCTGGAAACCTTTATAAAGACTGTTTCCTACCACACATTTTTTTGCATTTGTAGGTTGTTGTCCCAGAGAGCACGACAGTATTTTAGGGATATAGTGTGAAAAATGGCTGCAGTTGTTGATGATCTTCTCCATGTCTCTGGGGCGCAGCTGTTGTTTTTCCGCTGCCAGTGGCATCAAATGACGGCGCTGGCAACGCATTTTGCATCAAATGATGGTGCTGGAGGCAGAAGAACGACAGCGCCCAGAGACTGCAGGAGTTGGAAGTGCTAAAGTGCTTGTGAATGTATTGCATATTGCCCTATTGAACACATTTCAGCCTTACAGTTCAGCAGCCTACACACACACACGCACACACTTCATCTCCCACTCCTCAGCAGTTTAACTGGCAGTGGAACCAAGGAGAATATATATCTGTCCAGTTTACAGTTGGTAGCCTGCAGGGGCGCAGATAGGATTTTTGAACTGGGGGGGACCAAGCTGTCAGCAAATGATTTCAGCTCAATAAGTTATTTTTGTGTAATTTGGGTTTTAACTAGCGCTCAAGTAGTTACTTTTGTAATAGCCTATGGGCCAATGGTTTGCGCTAAAAAGCCATTGGAGAATTCTTACCCCCAATTTCCACTGGATACGTCTCCGCTGCGTTGCGTCTCCACCACGCCAGCGGAGCTGATACATTTCACTTTAGTCTATGAGTCAATCTCCACCAGGTCCGCTGCGCTGCGTATCAGCTCCGTCCCAGCTCCGGCAGTCCGGAGCCCTCCGGATCAGATACGCAGGACTTCTATTTCTGGCGGATGCCGGAGCACGACGCAACAATTCAGCAGAATTTAGCACGAGCAGACAGGAAGTCAAGCGTCGAAATAACAAACAACATCCGGTTGCTTTCCAAAATAAAACACTCTGTGTTGACACCACCACACAAATCTCAAAAAAGAGACAAATACAAGCTCTTCTGCTGATCCTTCGGTCGGAAACACTCCGTGTTATTGTTTTTAATAACACAGACCTATAACTGCGGTCGGGAGTGATTATGTGATTATCGCGGGAACTCCTCGTCCTCCTGATGCCAGCTGTCTACCGTACTGCGCCGTGGTGTACTCAAACCGCAACCGGTGGGGATTGGCGGACGGCGGAGCAAAACCGGATCGGAGCTGCAACGCAGCGGACACGTATCCAGTGGAAATTAGGGATTATTTGAAATCCTGGATAAACAACAATGAACATTGTTAAACAAAAGCCTACCTGATCAACACTAGCCATACATGATGAAAGTGTTATTTGTCTGGAATGCCAATCACCTACCAAAACTTCATGTCATATGCAAAATATGCTTTATTCAAACATTTGTGTATGAACTCAGAAGTTTAAACAACATATTTACATAAATGAATATAAGTATGTTTACTGTAAATGAAATGCTCTAAATACTTTAAGACAGGGAAACCAGCACAAGCTAAGAGTATAGACCAAGCCTTTGTCAATACTGTATTAAAAAGCTGGAAAAAAGCACTTGAAACATTTTCCATGCATGAGAAATCAGATGGTCACAAACTGGCTGTTACAACTGCTGCATATGAAAACAGGCCAGTTACTACACAGTTGAGCAGTGCAGTCAGCACACAGCAGGCAGAAAACAGAGCTAGCCTGTTAAAAATAATAGGGGGTGAATGTTTCTGTCAAGGCAGGGATTGACCTTTAGAGGGCAGGAACATCATCAAGGTAACCTTGGCCAGCTTCTGAAATACAAAGCTGAAGATGATGAGTCATTCAGTAGGTGGTTATCCGCAAAGAGGGGGTTGCACACATCTTGGGATTGTCAAAATGAGCGGATGCATTTGATGTGTTCATCAATTATCAGGAAAATTGCAGATGAGATCCGATCCTTACCAGTGTTGCAGTATTCCATTATCATGGATGGAACAAGGGATGTCTCTGGTGTTGAGCAGAAGGCGATGTGCCTACGTTATGTTGACACTGATTTGCTGGTGCATGAAGACTTCATAGGGTTGTATGAAGCAACGTTTCCAACTGGTGAAAACCTTGCCAGGATCATTTTGGATGCTCATTGCAGGACCCTTACTGATGGCAGAGGGTGCCAGACAAGGTGCCAACATCAGGAGCAATTTTGGGGTTCAGCATCTTGTTCAAGGATACTTCGACATGTAGCTCAGCTCCACCCCAGGGGAGCCAGGATTCGAAACAGCGACCTCCCAATCACTAGTCCACCAGCTCTTCCCACTGAGCTACAGCCGCCCCCGACCACAGATGTCATGTGGTATTGCCTGGCTGTCCACAGGAAAGATGTTCTTGATGTCGATGTTTGGTGGCGAATGTGACAGCTTGAGTTGTTGAAGCCATCTTACTTCTTCCATTTCTGTGGTTTCCTCATCCCAGAAAGTGACAGGCTCTTTTCCAGGAAGACTTTTTGATTTGCCTAGGTGAGTCTCCTTAGAGACTTTAGTCATGTCCAGAAGTTCAGGGGCCGGACAGTAGTGATGGACTCCTGCTCACACGGCTTCTCATCGGGGACTTCAGCTTCCTTCAAGGTCTTAAGGCCCCCCACACACCACCCAGACGTCCAACTGCCTTATCCGACCACTCTCCGACCACTCTGTTGCTTGTCTGACCCGTTCAGCAAAAAAGTTGCATTGAACACATGCTTCGATGTGCTGCCTACTCCAAGGTGGCGTGTACATTCTGCAATTGCACGAGATGCAATAAGCGGGTGGAGCTAGTGTTGTGTAAGAAGACGCTGGAGGAGAGGCTTATGCATGCAACTCTCTTTACTTCCGATCAAAACGAAACTTAACTATTTCAGATAAAAACAGCTGCATACTAAACATGCAGTGAGGCATTACCAAACGAACATAGCCAGTCTTAACACGGAGGCATAAGTAGGCGGTTGCTTGGGGTCCCTCCACCAGCGGTCGGTGGGAGGGGTCCCCCACCAACTTCCAAAAAGAAAAAAAAAAAGGAAGAAGAAATTTATCATCATGAACACTTCAAAAATGTGGTAATTTTTATTAATATGTAATTCATTCTTTAGAAAAATGTTTAAGTATTAGTCAAAATGTCAAGTTCATGGGTATCTGTCTTACATACACCCCCTACTTTCACAATGAAATGGACTGCAAAAGATGAACAGAAACGACATTCCAGTCCAGTTAGTGGCAGTAATGGACCGTTTGTCAACCGCCAATAAACCACACAGAAGGAGAAGAAGAAGTAGAAGAAGTAAACAAACAGACACGGAGTAAAAGCTAAAATGAAACGAAACTACCCGAGCAGTGCGAATAAACGGAAAAAGAAAAAAGACAGAGAAATATATGGCAAAGCTGCCAAAGCTGACAGATTATTTTACCCCTGCCGTTACCGGGGATACAGTCAACAACGTCCAAAGTGTTGGATATGCCGGCGCCGCAACAGCAGCAGCTAACGTTAAAAAAAACTCACCTGTCAAGACCCAAGAGAAGTGTAGGAGGAGAAGAGAAAAAGGAGGAGAAGAGGAGAAAGAAATCAAGGGAGAGAAAGAGTGAAAAAATTAATGAGGAAGAGAGAGAGTAAGGGGCAGAGACAAAAGCTGAGGTAAAACTCACCTGTAAAGACTCAAGAGAAGTGTAGGAGGAGAAGAGGAGAAAGAAATCAAGGGAGAGAAAGAGTGAAAAAATCATAAGGAGGAAGAAAGAGAGTAAGGGGCAGAGACAAAAGCAGAGGTAAAACTCACCTGTCAAGACTCAAGAGAAGTGTAGGAGGAGAGGAGGAGAAATAAATCAAGGGAGAGAGTGAGTGAAAAAAGGCATAAGGAGAAGAAGAGGAGGAAGAGAAACAGAGGGATGAGGAAGAGAGAAAGGAAGGGACAGAGACCCAAAATAGAGAAAGTAATCATTTAAAAATACAAAAATAATATTATTTCTTAATCCCAATGATTGATCTAATGTTGTTTTTTATCCTCTCACTTTATAATAGAAGAAAGAAGAAGCCCGGCCATCACTAACATCTGGACAACTAAGGTAATTGACTTGACCTTTTATTGGACAAAAAAAAATAGGCCCACACTCATTTTGTTCATAGACCATATTGTTAGTTTGTTTATTATTGTTATTTTACAGGTTCAGCTCCATACTCCACACAGACGTCGGCAGTATGTCTCGGAAGAGTGTGACGTGGAGAACTCTCTTTTCTTTCTCACTCACTCACTCATATTGATATTGATTTTTTTTTTTTTTAAAAAGAAGAAATAAACAGTGCTGGTTAACCTGGAATTTTTGCAAGGACAGTTGTTTCCTTATTTTCCATCACAGGTGATTATTAGCTTGTGTAGTACACTTTGTGTGTTCTTCGTTCTCTGTCTTCATTTTGGAGTAAAGAAGTGTATGCAGGGTTTAGGGCCCCCATACATACCTTCGCCTTGGGCCCCCAAATTGCTAAATCCGGCACTGCAAACAAACACAAATTAGTCTAACTAGTCTCATGCCAGTTCTGCAAAACATGAAAACGGGAAATGACGGAACGGAGTGCATAGAAAAACAAATCGCACACAGTATTCTGCCCCTCCCACACACCGTGCTGATTCGCCAGCACACCGTCAATCAGGAGCAGCCATTCAGCTGGCACACAACCAATCAGAGAATCCAATGGCTCAGACATCACATGTTTAATCGGAGCAGACAATGTCCGCGCGGCTCCGAAAGCTTCCGACGCAGCTGAACACACCAAATATATTTGTTCCCGACCTCGTCCGATTCTCCCCAAACGCTTCAGACGGCCAACGGTTAGGCCAGTGTGTTCCTGCCTTTGAGCTCTGTGGAGAGCTCAAGGTTTAGAAAGATCTGAACAGCAAGCTGAGTTTTCAGCTCGTTCAGTTCTCTCTCATAACGTTCCTCCTTCTCCAGGGTGTTTTGCTGGATATTGTGGATTTCCTCGGCCATCCTGTGACGGAGGTCATCCTGCTCAGCCCTCAAGTTGGTAATGACCTGCAAGCCTTTCGACACTGGGTCTGCGTGAGCATTCACTTCTTTCTCAAGCTCCCGCTGCAGAGTTTCAGCCTGCTGTCTCACAGTGATGACTTCAGTTTCATACCCATGGCTGATCCTGTCCAGTTTGTCTTGGAGAAGGTTGTTCTTCTGCTTCTCCGCCTGGAGCTCAGCAGTGAACTTCTCATGGCTGGACGTTTGTGCCATTTTCCGCTCCTCGTGCTGTTGTTGAAGGAGCTTTCTTTGCTGGACTTCCTTCTGAAGCTCATGTTGGAGAGTCTCATCCTGCTGTCTGGCAGAGTGTACATCAGTTTCATACCTTTGGCTGGTCTCTTGATGTGAAGCACTGATCTTGTCCAGTGTTTCGTGGAGAAGCTTGTTCTTCTGCTGTTCCACCTGGAGCTCAGCTGTAAACTTGTTCCGGCTGCGTTCATGAGCCATGTGCAGCTCTGCATACTGTTTTTCCACAGTTGCCTTCTGCTGCATTTCCTTCACGAGATCATGCTGAAGGATGTCAACCTACTTTAATGACAATCAGTTTCATACCTAAGATAAGAATGGATAAGATAAGATGAGATAAAAATAAGGATAAACATACTACACAGTAACTGTACGTTCAGACCAAAGGCGCATAAAGAGGAAAATGATCCCTGAAGTCATTCACGTTCTATTATATATATATTGGGAGCCAGGCGGAGAAGGAGGGAAAGGTGGAAAAGGCGGAGGCGGGTGGAATAGGCGGATTAGGAGGGAAAAAAAAAGTTAAAAATCCTCCAACTTTATGTAATGAGCTATGACGCGTCTTGGTGGAAAAGGTGGAAAAGCCATGCGATAACCAACGGGAATGTCTCGTTCAGCTGTCGTCGCTTGGTCAGGTCAGTCCCAGAGAACAACCTGCGTAGTTTTGGTTCCTTCCAAACATTTGTTCCGAGATGGCGCTGGAAATGTTGATTGCTGCCGTAGCAGAACACCCGGTCCTCTACAATTTAACCCTGTTCGTGTATAGAGATTAGAGTTTAGATCGGGCCCACAAAATCAGGCCTGGCCTGACACATTAACTGTAATTATGAGCTGACCCCTTTTTTCAGTGACGACTAATCTAACGCGTTTATATTTCCAAACCAGTAATCACATTAAGGTACTTATTCAAGTCACTGTGAGTTACTATTATTTTTGTCATTTTCCTTAGTAAAAATATATGTATTTTGCTTTCTTCTTGCATCTCAGGGAGTGATGTCACATGTGCAACAAGTCACGTTTTCGGCATGAGGACAACATGTGTCATGCAGCGACTCAAACAACATGGAGGGAGGAGAGAGTTGCGCGTTTTGTATCTGGAAATACAGTTATTATTTTGAGTTATTAAAAAAATACAAAACACAAATGCTTATCAAGGGCCTGGCCCGAGGATAGTGGAGGGAATATTGAGCTGACCCGGCCCGCAGTCCGGGTCGGCTCGGGCTCCGGCAGATAATCTAAACTCTAATAGGGATCAATCAAAGACTGCCGATGCATGGAGGAAGTTCACTTTTAATTACGTAATATGTTTGCAAGAAAGGAGAGATTATTGCATACTAGCGTTGCAACGTAGCATGCTATTTAATGACTTTATCAAGTAACTTTCCGTGATCAACGATGTCGGTAAATGGATGGGCTGCTACAGTAGTTGCGTGGTGGTGTTTAATGCGAGTGGTGTGCGGGCCCTTTAAATTTAGAAGCTAGGACGAACAGGGTGACAAAAGCGACTTAAGTGGAGTGGACAAGGCGGATTTTCCTCTTTGTGCGCTTTCAGTCTGAACGCACAGTAACTGTCCTTGTATGTGCATAAAATGTTCAATATATAATTACCTGAGTCTGAGCTCATTGACACTGATCTGATCCAGTCCCTTTTGAAGAAGACTGTTCTTGTCCTTCTCTGCCTGGAGGTCAGCCTGATACTTCTCCTTGCTGATTAAATGGGCAACCTTTAGCTCTTCATAATCTTTATGAAGATCCTTCTTCTTCTTCTGCCTGTTGTTGTCTCTCACCTGAGTAGCTATCTTTGCGTTGCTGAGAGTTAAATCATCGCTGTACTTTCTCAGCCGCTCCAGCTCTCTGGTGGTTTCTTTCCCTCTTGGAAAGTCTCTCCTAAGACCTGTCTGTGGGGTGCTCGCTAGAGTACTCCATTTCGTTGGGCTGGTACATTCTGTCTCAGAAAACTGCTGCTGTTGTCTCTGATGAACAGATATCGTCGCGTTGTTCCTTGCTTTTCTTTCTCACATTAACACGGGTGTGTCTGTGCTCGAGGAAAAGTCGGACTGAAGAACTGTTGTCCTGTGAACCTGCCCTTAATATAGGCCCGGAATGGAATGTTGCCGTGGAGGTTCTATTTGGCTTTGATTGTTGCTTTTAGTTCACACACACACACTTCTACCTTTCATACTTTTGGAAATATTCAGCTTTTTCTGCAAAAATGTTCCCATTCATCCTTATGGCGAATTTTTCAAATGTCATTCTGTTATTACTTCAGCATACACTCAACCAGAGACACTGTTCAACTATCAAAATATTTAGCTTTTTAAGCTCTTTCAGCCTTGTACTACTCAGCTTTCTGCCTTTTCAAACCCTCTTCAAAATAACCTGTTTTCCAATCTCAGTGATACTATCGGACAATATTAGGCATTTTCCCAAACTATCGGTATAAGCATTTATATAATTGCCGATAAATTAATATTTGAAAAAATAAATAAAAACGGATGAAACACCCTGCAACCATGTTGTGAGTGTTGGCATCCACCAGAGGGCACTGTACGACAGGTCGAGTCTATGCCACCTGATTGACGTACAGGACGGGCAGTTTAAGAGCTCTTCTTGTAGCGTCACGTGTCACCGTGCATGCGCAAACACACTAGCTACTGCAAAACACAAGCAAGCTAAGTGTCCTGGTTAGCGGCCTCCATTGATATCAACAAAAGAAGGGAAATAAAAAATGTGCATTTGACAAAGAAAGGGATTGTAAAGAGGCACTTTCAAACTGTTCGTAAAAAGTACGACACTGACTTCCCTCCAAAAAGCAAGTTGAGGCCGACACCGAAGCTTCGTTACGGGTGAGTCTCTAGCCTATTTTAGATAGAAAAGGCGGCACATTTGCTCCAAGGTAAGAGTGGCAATTTGCCTGCCTGTCTTTCTTAAAACGGAGGCGTAATATTCCTCCTTTTCCAAAAGCAGCCTCTGGGGTAGGTGTAAACATGTGGCGTGACGTGAAGCTCGAAGTGAACAGTGACAACGAATTTGTCTTCAAAATAAGAGCTTTACATTGCACCCTATCTGGAGTTTAGAACTGGGTTCTTAGCGGAGGGCTTTTAATTTGAAAGTAGCAACCGTTCCTAGCTTGCGCTACAACAACAAGCTAACACAACCAAACAGCCGCTGAGATCCAGGAGAAGCTAGCATCGCCTGGATCTCAGCGGCTGTCCAGTTGCTCATCTTAAAGTCCGCGGATGAAGTGATGGCCTGACTGCTGTGACCAGCTGTTTCCTGGTTTTAAAACTCCCCGGCTGTGGGTCGAACAGTGCAGTGCTGTGTTCCGATATTCATACTTCCATGAGTACACTTAAACGTAGTACACTGTCCTCACTTACTAAGTACGCAGATTTCAGCAGGTGAGTGTTGTTCCAAATCTAATACTCCAAGGTGCCCTTACCGGAAATTACAATCGCGACAGCCACCGCGGCTCGTCCCCCTGCCAAAAACATCTCGCTTTGAACGGTGAACAAAAGACATCTACAACTTTGCTTTTTAACAATTACAATCCTACAATCCTGCAATATGGCTCCGCTGCAGTCGCTGTCGTCTCGGTAGCTATTTAAAAAAAAAAAATCTGAGCTGAGCGCCTCTGCCTGGGTCCACTTCTTCCGCTACGTAGACAAGATAGCGGCCGTTGAGTGCGTTAAGTGTGCATCGTTGCACACTCAACGTTTTTGCCATTATGAGGGCAACATCCAGGTCCTTAAGGTACACTTCTTTTCGCCGCGATTGATATCAGATCATTAAGTACTCAAACTAAGTACAGTAAGTACGGGAAGTATGAATATTGGAACACGGCACTGGTCATCAACACCGCCGCCCACCTCACCCACGGGCCGGCACGTTTTCCGTCGAGGCAGAAATTGGTGCTTGGTGCTCTGTCTAACAACAGCTACACTATCTGCCGTTGTGGTCTCCCCCGGCTTGTGGTGATATTGGATGGTGTTTACAGATATGACTGCAAAAGAGGAGCTATTGACATTACTGCCCATGAAAGAACGTACAGGGGTTTTTTTTTTTTATTTTTCAGCCATTCAAAAACTTTATGGAGAAAACCACCAGCTCCCAGTGTGTAAACTGTGCAGTATTGATTGCTGTTTGTCACCTATGTGCGTTACTGCTGTCAAGTTTTATGTGCAATACCAAGGGTAACATTACTCTCTCAATATAATAATTTTTATTTTATTTTTTTTATTTCTAAGTAATTAGTGTCATAACTAACTTAGAATTGGCAGAATAAATCGGATGAGAGACTTTACTCTGTATGAAAATAAATAGTGGAGGCTGTCTGAGGCCCCTCTCACCCCTCACAATACATAATGGTTCAGTCCACCCCTGCAGCTGCAGGGAGAAGGGTCTAACTGCAGAACCGGAGCGCCCCGAAGGCCCCGCCCCTGCAGTTCTAGGCGCAGCCGTTTTATACGTACGCATGCCTTACTGCCACCGTTTTAGACGTATGCATGTGCGGAAACCTGCACAATACTTAACCACCAGCTATAGGAAATATTGCTGAACTCCATCAAGGCAGTGTCTAACAGTTTGGGTCTGTGTTTCTTGGTTGAGGTAGTATACCGGTTATACCGCCACACTCGTACTGGGGTTTCCACAATGCTTGACGTTTATTACTATTAACGAACTATGCCCATTTGTACGGCTACTATTTTATCATACATTAACAAAAATATAAAAATAGGCATACGTCCGTGGCATGTGTGCTGCGTTGCTCTTTCATATCTAGGCAACGCAGTACACAGTCTTAAAGGTTCAATTTCAACTTGCGCATGTGTACGTCTAAAATGGTGGCTCTCGCGCATGCGTACGTCTAAAACCGCCGCGGCTCTCCAGCGCTGCAGTTCGATGAGATTGGCTGCAGATGCGGGAAGATGCATCTCCAAACAGCTTAAACGAGCGGAGTGGCTCCTGCTTATCAACACGTCTTTCCCCAAGAAAACAAAATCAAAGTGAAAGAAAGAAAGCAAGGAGAGGGAAGACAACTCCTCACACATTTCTTTCAAAAGAAAGGTGAGCACATTTCACAGCTAACACAGTTTAAGAACCGTTAAAGCTAATATTAATGTCAGCAGTGGTAAAGATTGAAGGCAGTCAAGCAGCCATGAATCAGCAGCAGCAGGTTCCTCATCCTTATCTCATCCCTCATTATGTGCTGACTGAAAGTTATTATTACAAGTAATCATTTCACATTGAGGTCGTGAACCTTGCGGTAAAAACAGTTCAAATTTGGAGCGATATTTAGCTCCTTTCCCAGTAAACTAGCATGTTTGGTATCAGCGGATTCATTTCAATTTCAAGATTTCTATGATGCTTATGGCATACAGGGGAGGTCCACCATTACTCTCCTGCTTGTCAGGTCGCACTTGGGGATGACACTTTTTGTCTGCCACGACGGCGGCGCGCCGGAGATCCAGCTCCTTCCATGAGTAGTTCAAAAACCTTTTTAGTAAACTCTGTGTACACAAACAATGTTCTCAGTGCTCGTGTTCATGAGTAGAGACCCTGGTGATGCTATGAGCAAAGTTTCATTTTGTCGAGCCTTAGTGTTTTAAAAATTTTGATGCTAGCGCTAAAGTGCCCCTGCACCCCATTGAAAATTAGCTTGCCCGAAAACAAAACTACGGTAAATCTTAAAAGTGCCTCTTTCGTCGTAATTATGCTGTTACACGAAGGTTTGACTCATATTCAATCACAAATAAAGCCTTGGTTGCTTTTTGGCAAGAGTTTCACTTTAATATAGGCCCGGAATGGAACGTTGCCGTGGGGGTTCTGTTAGGCTTTCATTGTTTTGCTTTGATTTCACACACACATATACACCCACACACACACACACACACACACACACACACAAAATACACATTGCTTATCCTACTGCTGCACCATCTGATGATTTGTACATGTAACACATAACATGTTAATAAACCAAGACTAATAGGGCTTCATAGGGCATGTTATACACTAAAGAACTAAAGAAAATTTGATACGTCTACAAGGAGCAGTTTATATTGTCTCTCAACAAGCTGTAAATAGATAAACTCAGAACTGTATATATTTATCCGTCAGGCGCTGGCAGCACTGTTAGCACCAATAAAGTACTTATTGTAACTGTGGTGTTATTTTCATTTCCTCACACAAACTATCAACCACTAAAACTAACTTACAGACTTACATTCTTTATATTCCAACGTTCCACATATTGAGTATCCACAAGGATTCAGCATCTCTCTCTGTGGATTTCATTTAATGTTGGAAGATAAATGCCAGTTCATAGTCAGACATCAGAGGACCAAAATTCTATAATAAATTATTGGTGATGAAATAAGAGCTGGGTTGAACACATTTTTAAAAAATGAAAACATTAATCATAAACTTTTTATAGAATAAGCATACTATGACATGAACTATGCATACCAATGTAAAGACAAAAGGCTGTTACTGGTCAGTTTGCAGCCTGTCAATACAGTATTAGTTGAACTGTCCACTCAGGCCATGAATGGAAAAAGTTAGCAGTGAGAAGCTTTAATATCATTTGGGAATGATAACAGTGGGTCATAGCACCGCTGCTGCTAGCATTAGGCCTATGACAGTACTGTGTAATACTGTAAACAAGAGCCTTGCATGGAAGCTGATTAACCACAGCCAGACCAAGTAGATTCCTTCAGTTGAATAAACACATGATGTAGGAGCAGCTTACACACATGCTGGCCACATTTTCATACACACACACACACACACACACACACACACTATGAGAGTTGAGACATGCCAGTCATTCCAGTTGGAGGCTTCTGGAAGGTAGCAGAAAGGACCAGCTAACAGCTCGTCTGCTGGGGTTATTTTTGCGTGTCTGAAACAAAAGAGACAACTTGTTAATTAATGAGCTTTTAAGGTGGTGGTGGTGGTGGTTGCTTGGTTTCGTTACCTTTGGACAGAGCCAGGCTAACTCTTCTTCCCCTGTTTCCAGTGCTAAGCTAACCACCTGCTTATAACCTTAAACTGACTGACAAATATAATAGTGGTATTAATCTTGATTCGGCCATAGAGCACATCTTAACTGTCTCACTCGCTGAAGAGGATGAGATGACACCAGTATATATTTCTTTTTTCGGTAAAATAGCTACATTGTGGATTTTAAAGGGAATCCATTTATAATTTGGGACCAGGGATGGACTAAAATATACCTAAGTATTAAAATACCACATCGCAAGCTAACGTCTTGCGTTGGTGAGTTTGCTGTACATTGCATTTGGAAGTAGAACAGTATGATCACCATAATAATTCATTTAAAAAGCGTAATATGTAATCTATGCCATTTAGGGTCTCTCAATCAAAAGAATGAAAACAGGAAGGACTTTGATGGTTTTTTTTTGAAGAAGCAGGGGATCATGGGAGCCGAAAAACAACCACCACTGCCTGATGAATATATCTGACGTGATTCAGGCAAAAATGTTCATAGATGAGATCATCTATTTCCCACGTTGCATTTAGTCACGCCGACTTCCTTGCTCAGTCTCTGATGTATCATCTGGTGTTTATCTCTCAGGCAACATCGTGTAGAATGGCATTTTGTGAGATTTTTAGTAGGACACCGATGTCGTGACTCGGAGCTAACTACAAACAAAGCTCACTACGTCATAACAATGTGATGCCTTGAAAACTTGTATGATGAAGTAAGCATGTATGTAGATGCTGTGATCCTCCCCCTCTCACTGAAGCTACGTAGTGCTGGAACAAGTTATAGGGAGGTGGACTGGCTGAGACAGAGACAATACTCACCCTCTGACCTGTCAAGACATGGACTGAAGACCTCTGAGGGGGGCCTTTGGTGTCTGGCATCAGGGCGGTTTATAGAGGATCCTCTGGGGGTGGGGCCTCCACGGATCAGACTTGCTCCAGCACGTGTTACAGGTGCTCCATCAGATTGGGATCTGGGGAATTTGGAGGCCCGGTCGATGCCTTGGACCCTTTACAGTGTTTGCACTGTGTCAGGGCACATTGTCCTGCTGGGGTAGTGTTGTTGTGAAATTTTACATGTCTGAAACTTGGATTTGTTCATAAAAAATATTCTCTCATTATGCTTATTGAACCTTCAGCATTCCTTCTAAATGTAACCATTGTTGCAGTTTAGTTTTAGATGAATTTAATTTCTAGGAGACCGAGTTGAACACATTAGAACAAATAACATATAGTGACGTGTGGTTGCATTTTGCTACCAAAATTTGAGTCAGTGCGACTGAATTTTACATTTAGTCGCACATGTGTGACCAGTGAGTTTGCCCATGTTTTTTTTTTTTTTACACTGGTATACGTGCAAGGGGCAAATCAAATTATCTGGAATCTGGAATCACAAGTGGCAGGCTAATGTGTTGCATTCCATTATTTATTTATTTGATTTGTTTTCATTTAGGCATTTTTAATCTACACTTTTCCTCAGAGGCAGCTATCAAAGGAAAATCACTTAAATAAATACACACCTAATAAAACACATGAGAGTGTGTGCTACAACATCTGGCTCTGTTCAACAGAGCGGCTGAGCCAAGCGAGATTTAATGAGAGGACTCCAGCCAGATGGCATTTTAATATTGCAGAACCAAAAATGGGAGGACAGATGAGACAAAACAAAAGATGCAACAAAGGAATTTTTCAGTGATTATGAGGCAAATGTGCATCATCTAGACTCACACATGTGAACACAGTTGTGTAAACATGGCAACAGTACAGACTTGTGTCCTAGTCAAGAGGAAACAAGATTTGAGATATAATTACAAGCACGTTTCTCTGGCTTTGAAAGCTATTTTTAGAAATAAATGTTTGATAAGTACTCAAAATAATATAGACTTATTAAAATGAGTAGACTTGTGCAACTTTGTCATGTCAATTGTTAAAAGTCATTGAGAACCTTTTTTCGTAACTGCTTTAGCTATACGAATTTCATTACAGGGTGTGGCATTTCATGTTGTAATAATGGCAAATATTCTGACTTTGTTGTATGCCGTCAGACAACTGCTCCCTCATGAAGTCGAGGTAGATTATTTTGCCCCAATTTTCCAAGATAGAATCTGAGCAGTGTTCCATTGCACTTTTTCTAGTAGGAGTTTCGAGTTCTAAATTGCCTGAAAGGCAGCGTTAGTTCCAAAATGGAGAGACAAGCTCTCCAGAGTAGTGTTGGTATGGTTTAGATACAAAAGATCACATGTACAGCAAACCAAAGGTAATATGTAAGAAGTGCAAGGCTGTAACAATAAAATGGGGCTACACAACAAACCACAAGGAGAGCCTTATTTTGAGTTCTAAACCATCAATCCTTTTCAGTATTTTGTCAGATCATCAAGATTAGCAGACTGCAGAAGTATCCTGAGGTATTGCCATATTATTTTAGGGCGGCAATGGCAAACCTTAATCCCACGTGTGTGTTATATTAAGGGCGTCTACGTAGGAGCTTCTCATCCTGTGAGTGTGATCTATCTAACCTCAGACTTTCCACTGAGGGAGAACAGCCAAATGCAGTTATAAGCATATGTTCAACACCTCATATATTCGAGCAGGACTGCTGTGCCAAAAAGTGTCTGTAATGGAATGGAACGGATGGAAATGTCATAAGTGGTGATGGTGGCGGAGTATACATGGACACACACACACGAGCACGCGCACTGGGTGCAGCACTGAAGAGGACCCGACATACATGGAGTGCTCGCTTGAATTATGGTGGTTCTGTTACTCCTCCTCTCCTCTCCTCTCCTCTCCTCTCCCCCTTCTTCCTCTCTTTTTCTCGCGCATGCCTTTCTCTCTTTCTGCCAGTCTCATCCTCCTTCCCTCCCTTGCTGTCTAAAAACCTTGAAGATAGAGAGCCACTTCTGACATCGCTCCTTCTCTACAACAGGATAGGAACCAACACCTACATTTCGTTTTTTTGCAAACCCGCCATCTCCCGTCTAAGTCCCGTCTCTGCTCCCCCCTCTCCACCCTTTCCATCAGCCCCTATCTTTTCCCTCACCACCTTGCTGCCACTTCGAGCGAGGAGGGATGTGGTGAAAGTATTTGGAGAATTCCTGCTGACCAAAACCAACGCTGCCTGGCTGCTGGCTCTCCTCTACATGGAACAGCTCTACCCAAATAAGGCTGGGCTTTTTAACTAGACGTGAGGGGGAAGAGACGTGCAGACAGGGAGAGGGAGCTGCTGAAAGGCCATTGCCCTTTTAAGGATGAAGTTTCCTTTTTCCCTTCCCCTCTCTCCCCCCTATTTCTCTGTCATGCTCCCTCCTTCCTCCTCCCTCCCTCCCTCTCTTTCAGTAGGATAGTGAAGTCATCTTGCCTCGTCTGTTCCTTTTAAGCCGGCATTTTTGAGAGGGAGGTCCCTGTGGTGCATATACAAACACTCAGTCAAGCATCCACACTCACCCCTCACACTGCACTAGTAGCCAGCAGAGATCTGACCTATTCCTTCACACAGTGAGTATACTTCTTTATTTCATTCCTCCATATAGGATAATGCTCCGGAGCTGGACTTGGCACAGGCCAAGCTGGCAGATGACTTGACAGAAGGCTTTCACTTGAGTTTTCTTAACTTCTTATCAAAGAATATGCATACAAGTCGTTCATCTCCCATGTTTGAATGTAAGGTGACCATAGCAGAAGTTGTAGCCATTTCAAAACAGGAGCAATGTAATCATTCAAAGGTCCTATGAAAGATCTGTATGCAAATATCTACACTTTGAGATGTACTTTTGAGATATAGATATATAGATATAGATATACATATACATATACATATACATATATATCGAGAGAATATTAAAAGTTTCTGTTGTTTCTGTAGTTTACATCAGTATCTTATATTTTGTATCTTATATAGTATCTCTAGTATATATTAGTATCTTATATTTTGTTTGATTCCCGGTTACATACGATCCTGTGTCACTGTTTAAGATTACTGTTGGTTAGTTTCATCATCTGCTAAAAGCTTCTTTTTTTGATATGGAGTCTGGTTGAACACAAATCGCCTATGCTTTTTCGTGAGATTTCCTCAATGACCTAGTTGTGGCGGAGGATTGTCTCATTGCAAATGGACTCAGTGTTTATCCTCAGTATGGCTCAGATGACGTCTGAGGGGTTAATATGCTTTTCCATGTCAGCCAGGAGAGGAGAATGAGGGAGGTGAGCCAGACGGTGTTTCATATCTCTCTCAGTATACATACTTTTATTTGCACAAGCAAATGATCCACTGCCATACATGGACTTTGGAAGCCTGTGAATTCGCAAGGTATGGAAGGTAGCCACACCTACTAATGAGGAAACAGATGCAGAGCGATGGAAGAAAACTGTTTCAGTGAGGCGGCTCTCCCTAAATTTCATCCTCTGTGTTTGATTACGGGTGTGCTATGATGAGAAAAGCTCTGCCATATCTAAAAGCGTGCTGTGATGTAATCATTAAAGCAACATTAAGAAGAAATTGTGAAAAAAAAAAAAACTTGCATGCTGAAGGAAACATGTATGTAATGCTGTCACCCCCCCTCTCACTACATAGTGCAGGAACATAAGACACTGGACAATCACACGCCGTTATTTTAAGGTTTAAAAAGTTACATAATGTTGCTTTAAAGATGGCAGCACACCCAGTGATTCCAGTAAAAACTGGGCCAGCAGTACCAGAAGGGAAGCACCAGTGGTAGCAGCAGGGGCAGATAACACAATCTCTACTGCCAATCCTGTGGCAGCACATAAACCAGGAGATAACCACATCCGCGCAGCGAAGCGGGGGCTCCGGCGTTGAGTTGCACTGGACAGCACCGTGCGCACTTACAGCTGAAATACATCAGCTCAGACACACAGCAGCTATAAAGTTTTTTCAGGATAATCAGAGGTCTCGGCAGCGATTTCAGAAAAAAGCTTTCATCGCTCATAAAAGTTGGACAACTCCAAACCTAGATTTCTGCACAGCCATGCAACAAAAGAGCTTCTACTGTAAGGATGTGGTTAAGGACGTAGAGCACCTTCAACCAGCTGACTCCGATGACATCAACTTAACTAACCTCGATCTCTAAAAAAACACATATTACAGTGATTGTAAAGTCCCCGGGAGTTTATTTAAACCAATTCATTATACGGCGGTTGGCTGGTTGACTGTAGGAGACGAGGCCGCATGACAGCATATCCCCTCAGGCTGCCACAGCAGCCACAGCCCTCACACTGGTTTCCTGTTCTGGCATTAGGCAGATTTACCATGGTAATAGAGAAACAGAGCAGGAAAAATACAACTGGGAGAGACGGAGGTGATGAAGTCATGTTTGTGGGATACAGTACAGTAACAAATTAGGCATTTTAAAGCTTCTTTTACTTAAAATCTCTTTTTTTCCCTCCACATTTTCCCTTTTGTATCGTTATCTTTCTTTGAAATGTTCACATGCAAGAGGATTACTTTATTTCTTTGCTGACTCACTTTTTTTTAATTAAATCTCAGAAACATTTCTTAGAAATATGTGGTGTCTTATATAGTCATAGTAGCATATTCTATATGATATATTATATATGTTGCCAAAACAGATTTTAGGAATTGTTGTAAAAGTTGTTATGTGTAGCAGGTGTACCTGTAGAAACAACTGTACTGGTATGAAAAGTTGCAGAGATCACTGCGCAGTAGTGTCCCTTGTTTGGTAGCACAATACTTTTCTCAAGCTGTATGTTGAAATGCAGTTTTACAGAGTGTTTTTATATCATATGTCTCATGAACACTGAGTTACATATTTAAGGAGAGGCAGCCAGACAGCACAGAAGCTTGTTTAGCAGCAGACAGTCTTGAGTTATTGGACCTGGGCCGGGTCCCAAGGATAACAGGTCCCCAGATACACATAAATACCAGAATAGAGATCAGGCCCTAACGGACTTATTTAACCTCCAAAAATAATATGTGATCTTTGTACGGTTGTCATGGAATACACACATGGCGACTGAAAAAAGGCAGAAGATCATGCCTCTCTTCTCTTCTCTTCCCTTCTCTTCTCTTCTCTTCTCTTCTCACAAGACAGGAGAAGGCATTGAGTGCAAAATGTGGTGAACATAACTTCTACTTCTTTTGCCTACAAAGAGGCCTGTGAGTGTGATTTGCGCTTGTGGTCCAGGGAGTAGTTTATAAGACTAAGAACTTGAGGCCAGTGGAAAAAAAGGACAAGTAAACGGCATACCAGACAAACATTACGCTGCTATAAAGATTACATAATGATGCATATCAGTGAGAATAACAAGGGCTATGCCCGTGTTCGTCAGTGCCAGAGGGAGAGAAAGGCAGACAGACAAAGAGACAATAAAGTCTTCTAAAATCTTAAGTTGCGGTTGCATGTAAGTGAGCGTGTTGCCCAGCATGTGTGTTTGGTTTCTTGTGGTCTGGACAGGCCCCACATTCTGGGCAGGAATCCATTAATGCTGTTGGCACACACTCTAATATGCGGGCGGGCAGTATATCTATTTGCAGTGGTGGAAAACACTACTTTATCTGGCATTAAAACACTAGTATTAAAGGTGCAATATTTAAGAACTGGCCACTTGTCACATTCATACCCAAAACGAACAAAGGGCAGTGTATCACCGTAGTAACCACAAAACGCTGCTAACTGCTAAGCTGGTTAGCTCAGTTAGCCGTGCAGCTAGCTGTTTAGATTGAAGGCTTGGGGACGAGGAGAGTTTAAGTGTTTTTACAGTTAGCTGGTTAGCATGCTAACTTCAGTAGATATCTCTGCAACACAACACACAGACATCATACTGTCAAGACTGGTATTTATCCACATTGTGTGGATCATTTTTGGTCATTTTTTAAACATTTTCAACTAAAGATCTTACATATTGGACATTTAAGTCCTGCATTCAAAATGTAACTTAGTATAATTTAAAGTAAAGAAGTAAAATAATTGTGTCAATGCGTTACGGCCCGCTGCGTTACTGCTTTCATACCCTCATTCCCACCGCTCTTCTCAGATTATTTCCTAGCTGTAGCCGGCAGCTGTTAGTGGTGAAATCACTCTTATAAACCCCACTGTACATCACCTCCCCAACACCCAAACTTTAAACAGACAAAGTTGGCGAGAGAATGTGCCAGCATTGTGCTCACGCAGGCAGAAGTTTGGCTTTCTGATGAAATGTTCGTATATACAGTTTAGTCTGAAGATAAGTAGAAAGAAGAAAAAAAAGGAAATTATGCAATAAAGCAAAGTAGAGCAAGGCGAAAGAGGAAAGGAGCACGAGGTAAAAGACGAAGGAAAGAAGAAAAAAGGACAAAAAGAACTTCGAGCTTAGCTTGTGTATTGAAAATGAAGATACAATGCGATGAACGCTGTAGCCAAAAATCCAGTGACAGATGGAAAACAACTCCATACACTCAACAATGCACAAAAGGGTTGTGTATTGTTCCTGAACAGACGTTTATTGTTGCCAGTGGTAACGACATTCCCGGTCCTGTGCCAGAGAAGAGTCTCCTCTATTAGACTCCTGGGTCTGACCTTTAACACTTGAACTTTGAACCTCCCCAGGAACAGGAAGTTGAAGTGACCTGACATCAAGATGGCAACAAAGGTTGGATGGTGCAGACAGCACTTTGATATGAGGTTTTGCACTTGGCTGATGGCCCAAAGGCAATACAGAAGCATAAGGCAAAAAAAA
>CAEMYA010000124.1:922977-934795 GCA_903131615.1 Diplodus sargus
AAAAAAAAAAAATCAACTGGCGCATAAAGAGCTCCCATTGTACACCACTTTGCCTGGGACACAGGTCCTGATAGGGCTAAATGGTCTGCAGTAGGAGAGACTCGGCTTGTTAACGCTGCTGTTCTGGAAAATGTGTTTAAATGACGTGCTGGGCATTTGTGCTTATATATACACGCTTTTGACCTGCATGTCCTCAGTGTTTGTATCGGTGTATATTATGTGCAGGACAGTATGGAAGAAGTGTCCTCATTTCTGTCTATTCAGCATTTGTGTCTTCCTCTGGATTATTCGCAGACACATGCATGATTGTTTATAAAGGCTGTATCCACACACTGCGCCACTATGAGCTAAATGTGATTGCTAATGTTAATGTTTGCATTGCCTAAAAACAACCCTTTTGGACCTAGCTGGTAGTAATACTGGGATTTTAACTCCTTAGAAATAAGTAAGTTCATAGACTCCATGTTGTCATGAATATACACTCTACTGTAATATGCCAAGGTGGAAGGAAGGATGATACCTGTGAAAATCCGACTACTATTGATCACATACTTGGATTAAATTCTTTCTCCAGAGATCATTTTTTGTATTTTTTCCTCCACTTTACTTCATTGCATCTCTGTTTGTCTCCCTCCCCACACTGCCTTGCTTTCCCATCTCCCTCCGCTGTATTGTCCACCGCCCCTCTCCGCCTCTCCTACTCCATTCCTCGATTTCACGCCCTCACCCCTCAGGGAGTCGGCATGGCTAACAAAGGTCCATCCTTCGGCCTGAGCCGGCAGGTTCAGGATAAGATCGACAGCAAGTACGACCCTGACCTGGAGCAGATCCTGGTGGAGTGGATCTGCCGTCAGTGTGGCTCGGGCGTGGGGAGGCCAGAGGCGGGCAAAACGGGATTCCAGGCCTGGCTGAAAGACGGATGTGTGAGTGCAACAGTTGGATTGCTTGTTTTTCCGAGACATCATGACGTGCTTAGGTTAATGATCTGTTTAATTCCTCTCCCTCTATGTCATCTCCTCTACCATCTGTCTCTGGATCTCGTCTGCCCAGGTTCTGAGCGAGCTAATCAACAGTCTGTCTGCCGGAGACAAACCTGTGAAGAAGATCGCAAGCTCATCCATGGCCTTCAAACAGATGGAGCAAATCTCCCAGTTCCTCACTGCTGCCGAGAACTATGGTGTCACCAAGACTGACATGTTCCAGACCGTGGACCTATGGGAAGGTCAGAGAGGGTTTCATGGTCTTCATTCCTAAGTTAATTTCTAATGCCAGAGAAACGAGACTTGAGCTGCGTTTCCAATGCAGGAACTCTTCCCAGGGAGTAGGAATCAGAGTCCAAGTTGATTTCTGGGACATTATTTTGTCCCCCAAAAAGTCCTCAGTCATGCTAACAAGTGAAAAGTAAATTGAAAAGTATTTCCTGTCACCTGAAGTCCAAATGAAAGGGCTAATCAATTACTATTTGCTTCAGCGTAGTTAAGTGTTTCCCTTAAATAACAGGATGCAGTCAATAGTGCGGAATTTACGTTATGCCCCACCACACGCCCTAACCTTGGAATTGCAATTGCTGACTTTCTGTCTAGCTGGAAAATTCAGATATCACCCCGGTACTGTAACTGGCCTCCATTGTCGTTCTCGGAGGCTGCACGTGGCTCCGGTCCAGACGTGTTCATCGCGAAGCTGCTGGTCATCAGTTTGATAGCAGATACTTTAGCAACAAGTAAAGCTTGCAGCATGAGGTCCAGTCCCAAGCAACGCAGTCCTCTGGCAATGTTTCTCTCAACTTCCTTCATTTTTTTCATTCATGACAGCATCATAAAATAAATAAAGCATTTTTTGATGCTAACCTTATGATGCTAAGGTTGACAATGCTATCTGCATGTGTGTTTGTGGACAGCTAAGGATCTGGCGGCGGTGCAGAGGACCCTGTCAGCTCTGGGTAGCTTGGCCGTCACCAAGGATGAAGGCACATACAATGGAGACCCTAACTGGTTCTTCAAGTGAGTCCAGTGCGAAAGAAGCGGAGGTTTTCATGGAACACAACAGAGTTTTTTAAGCGACGTTTCCAATGTTGTTTTGCAGGAAAGCACAGGAGAACAAGCGAGACTTCAGCGATGACCAGCTGAAGGCGGGCAAGAACGTGATTGGCCTACAGATGGGGTCCAATAAGGGAGCCAGTCAGGAGGGCATGAGCTATGGAAGACCCCGACAGATCCTGTAAAATCACTGTGACACACATACTCAAAACCTCTTCATGCCCCTTGCACCTTCTTATCGCCCGTAAGCCTCTAACTGGTCCATTACAACTCCGCTTTAAAATCCTTGTCTGCTTTAGAATTTAGTTACTTTCTAATAAGTGCCCCCCACTTCCTTGGTCCCTGGTGACTAGTGCAGAGCTCACTATGCTTAGTCCTCCACACAACAGCTAGGACCAGTACAACTGAATGTTTGTAGTCTTCAGTTGAAATTGTAATCATAAAATTGACAAATGCATTGGAGGTAAAAACACCAAAAACACCATGTTGCCAAAGTCGAGCTGTTCCTCGCTTCTACGAGGTTCAAGGAACAGCACTCGTATAACAGAAAACTGAGCAGTTCCATCCAGCCAGTTGTTATCCAACACTTCCTACAACGCTTCGCCTGCTGTATCAGCGCCAATATTTTTGTACATTGTCTTATTAAAAAATGACTTTAAAGTATCTGTCTGAATTCACTTTGTTACTCTGGGTAATATTTGGAATTGGGAAAAAATATCACCATACACAGGATCGTTCTTTTACCACTTATATAGGAAAGGCACACAAGTGTGTCTTTAAACAGTACTCAAATGTGTCAACAATGGTGAAGAAAATCCACATTTCCATGTCTGTGCACAAATGCATCTCTTACTTTAGACTATTAAGTTATCTCTTCAGAAAGGTGTAACTACAGCAACTCTTTCGACATATAGTACATAGGGCAAATTACCTGTTAATAAAGTACAGCCAATATTTTGGTTGGTGAACAAATTCAAGCACACAGGCTAAAACAGGATGGTGACCATATAAAAAAAAAACATGAACAGCTAAGCACTAACATGCAAAAATAAGCACCTTAGCATGGTCATTAGCTAGTGTTATGTTAGCAGTCTGATGATAGCAGCTAACTCAAACTTGTTAAACTCCTGTATGTAAGTTTTTTTTTTTTAGGTGAATCTTTTTTTATGCTCCATCACGCATGCAGAAACATTTATTTTTGATGACTATAATTATGTAACAATACCATACTAGCAATAGAATAACACTGGCTCTCAAAACTGTGCTTCAAAAAGCCGCATGAACAACACTGGAGGATATTTAGTCAACAGCCTTTTATTATCATTCAGTTCACCTGTGACTTGCACAGCAAAACACAGTTTCCAACTTCACTCCAAACACTCCTTTACATTAAAAAAATTAGAACTCTTTAATACATTCTTAAAAACCCCTGTATAAATCATTTAACACAGTTGATATATATATATATCTGTATCGCAGGCACACATTGTGTATATATTACAGTTCATAAAAAAATACATATACAAATCCCACACTTGAAAATCCCACTTCAAGTTTTTATCAGCAGTTGGTTGATAACCCACAGATAATAACCCCAGACTTAAAAATAAAGGGCATTAAATAACAGCACAGAAAATAAACCGTATTCTTATACATCAGTACTGTCGTGCAGCCTCACATTTGAGGACACCTTTTCAAGGAAGACCTTGAATATCACAAGCACACCCACTCATGCCACGCCACACACACGGGGCACACACACTCAAGGGAGCACACGCTCACTCACACACACGCATACTGTTCTGTGTAGTGCACATTGTATTCATATCTTTCTCTTGGTTTAAGGAACCCTAGAGGTGTCCATAAAGTGAATCTTTAAAGTCAGTTTGTGTCTTGCCACACATTTACATACAGACAGACAGGCCTGTATGCAGACTTTCACATACGCAAACATGTAACTGCACCAGCATTCAACCCTATTGGGTCCCTCTCCAGTGCTTCCTTGAACCCAAACCTAATTTTGATGGAAATCACAGCCCCTGAAAAGACAGGATAACCTCACTTTGGTGGATTTTGCTATTTTTTTCTCTTCTTCCTGAAGACATTAATGAGACAGCTAGGGAAAACAGGAACACACACACACACACACACTCCTAACCATACTTTCACGGCGCAAATACAGATTGTCATACAAGGCCACGTGTTTGGGGAATGCAGATGAGGATAAAGAGTCTGCTCTTCAGGCGACAGTCCACACTGTGACCCACAACCATCACAGATAAGACTGACTGGGAGATGGGTGGGTGGGGAAGAGAGGTTGAAAAGCCTGAGATGTCTCATGAGCACAGACAGTGAGAGGTTTCAGACCCTGGCTCAGTGCTATGTTGCCAGCCGCTCGCCATTCAAAAGCGTCTCTTTGGCCTCCGAGTCCAGCACTGCTTGCAACTCCCCCCCTGAGTCCCACTCCTTTTCTTCGTCATCCTGCTCCTCCATCGAAGCCTCCTCCACTCCTCTGCCTCGGTGCCCCCTCCTGGCCCCGTAACCACCCCGTCTCCTACGAAGACAGAGGAGGCCCCTGAGGTCCAGGTGGGCCATTGCGACTTCCAGTGTGTAGTAGAGAGACCAGAATAGTGCAAAACAGCCCAGCAACAGCAGGAACTGGAGGAGAAAGACAGAGTAGGTCAATAACAAGTCACTTTTCTTGATAACAGCCGGATACATGTTTGGATGAGGTAGAATAAAAAGCAAGAGAAGGAGGAGAGGACGTGATTGTAGAATTGATGACCATCAGTGAGCAGATTGGTTATTTCTGTATTTTAGATGAATACTCACAACAGATGCATGTATTTTGTACATATTACAAAGTCACATTGCAAACTTAGCTTTTAACACAGTAATCATGGTCAAATTTCATATTTACGTCTTGAATGAAAGAGGCAGAATGTAATATCTACCAGATCATTTCCTCAGGTCCAATGATTATGTTTAGGTAAAGGCTGAAACAGGCATGACTTGAATGCAGCCTGAGATGAAGTGCTGCCTCTGAGATTAAACTTGGGACAGTAATGTTCCCCTTAATAGTGTAATGTGTATATTAGTGTAGTTCACAGAAATATATATTACAAAATATATACAACTCCATCCCTTCCTTATGGGAAAGGTAACCATGTGATTTTAAGTTAATGTATTCCTTCGACTCTGACAAGAAAACAACAACAATCCAGGCTGAGAGAATAGACAACAGACATGATAGGCATTTTATGGCGTTGGGTTCTGGTCCTGTGCAGGTTACCTTGAGGTTGTTGGAGGTGAAGGGGCTGACAGTCTCTGGAGGGATGTCCAGGCCAGGAGGGCATGGCAGAGAGAAGTTGCTGTCCAGATATCTGCCACTCATAGCCTCATCCACCAGCCTGTCAATCAACGCATAGCCAATCAGCAAGCAGAACATCTTCATCGCTTTCGTGTCTGTCAAAACACTGAGCCAATCTTTATAATTTCATTTAGGTTACAGTATATTTATACTGTCTTTGCTCTGATTAATTCAGTATGACACTGTCGCGAGAGGCCAGAGGTCTCATCAGTCACCATCACACTGAGATGGAAGCTAGTATTATAAAACCTGCAACATGTAATTACAATGGGAATGAAAACAGCGAAATTCCAGGAAAACCATTTTCATCCACCAGAGGCTTGTACTGCAAAGTAAGTTTAACATACCCAGGATGTGTTTCCATTATCTGGTTTCACTCAGCCTAACAATCACGCTCACGCACAGCGATGAACCTCGATGTATGTGTGATAGTAGTGACGTAATTAATGGCGCCTGAGTAGTGTTCGAAAGTGTGTTTTTCTTTCTGCCGATGAGCTCCCTATATAGTCCATTATCTTGGACTCCCTATGTAGTGACTAGGGAGTAGGGAATTAGATGGCGATTTCGGACACAGCCTTAGACACTGCTTGCGGCCAACAGGAAAAAAAGCTAAATGATGACGACAGGAGGGGACCTATCACGATTTGCTCACTGAGCGCCTTTTGAATGATAATGCCATTTTCCAGATGACTGACTGGCCAGAAGGAGGTGCTTTTATGTATGCTTTACGTATACGATATGTATATTAGCTGTGCAGGATGAGATACAATGGCAATGTACCCTGGTAAGAAGTAAGCCACAGTCATAACCCTGAAAACTGAGTTAAACTTAAAGCTACCTAACTGATGTTAAATCCTTCTTTGTGGTACAGGCCTCAGGAAAGAAAATACACGCATTCAACCCAACAGAGCATGACAGCAGCGAGTAAGGGGTGCGATGTCTTACCTCTGTCTGTCCTTGACCTCGCTGTCGCTCATAGATGAACCATACAGGGTCAACGCCCACTGCTTCAGCTCTCCCGCAGTGGCACATTGCTCCGACGACGGCCCTTCTACAGGAGTACAGCGCAGTGTCAGAGCGGACAGGCGAGGTACACGAGGTCACAAGGAAACAAAATACCATACAAGAGACAGGCAGGCAGCGTCTTACTGTGGTCAGAGATCTTGAGGGTGTACTGGCCTTGAGCTTTCTCACCCCAGCAGCGCACAGTGGAGAAAGTCCAGTCCTGGTAACCTGATGGGTCTCTGTGTACCAAATACAAAGACACTACTTAATTAGACTGCAGTCAAAGTATTATTCTTATATGACTATATTTAACATCTGAGGTATTGTTATGTATGTTTTTTGCTCAATTCCTGACCAAATGCACATGCTGTCCAGATCTCTACAAGGACCGCCAAAATCAATACAAAATGAAATCACCGTGCAGTTGCTTTAATAAATATTAATTTCATGCTTAACTGTTTCCCAAACAATACCAATGCCTGGATTTGTGTATGTGTGTGTACTGTACCTGTCGACGGCACGGCGTGCCCCGATGATTGATGTCATACCACTGGGGCAGATTAACACGATCTCTAGGTTACCGCGACAAGGGTGGTTTATCGTCACAGTAACGGCCACGTGCTCCAGTGTCTCCATTCCAGACCGCTTCAGGTCAGCGGCAGAGACTGAGGGAGAAGAGAGAGCAGTTCAGTGTGTGTGTGTCTGTGTGTGTGTGTGTTTGACCATTTACCAGATTATGTGCCTGTAAAAGGGAGAATCTGACCCTTCATGATAACAAATCAAAATGTGTACATTGTCAAGAAAAATGTGAATAATTAAACATGGCTTCTGCAGGGCTGACACAGTTAAATTAAGGAATTTAAAGACCTTGTTTCAGACCACATAGTCTGATGTTAAGTTGCATCCTAACAATGACAGCCACCAAAGTATGAAAGTGTGATGGAAAACCAGAAGAGACAAATATCTGTTATCACTTTCTTTAGTATTTCCTTTAATTTGTATTTGTTTAATTGTGTGATCTTAACCCAGATAAGCAATGTAAAAACAAAGAATATATGAAACTATTTCATTTAGATTTTGAATAAAATTGACGCATGGCAAGGTAGCGGTAGTGACAGTGCTGACTTGGTTTGATGGAGTTAATTTGTGCAGAGACTCTGTTTTTCAAATATTAATTTCAATAATTAAAAATAATACTAATTAATAATTGTACAAGCAATATATTCAAACTGATGCAGTAATTAAATAACAATTCTCAAAACATACACACAGGCTGATATTATAAAACCTTTTATACTTAAAATATGCCAATTTAAAATGAATTTGTTATCCATCTTATTTTGACAGGACTATTTTACACATTATTGTATGTTGTGTATAATGTGATAAGGAGACAAAAACGAGTTGCTAGCTAAGGAATAAATCAGAATGAGACTGAGATAATTACATGCTTAGAAAATGAGAATTAAACCATTTTGTGAAAATTCAATCTCCCATCAGATTCTGGATCTTTCTTCCCCACTTTCGCTCCTTGAAACTGTTATCAGTCGATCTCCCTGACCACCTCCCACTGTAAGTGTCTGGTAATTTCCCGGTATTTCCTGGGCTCTGGCTCTTAATGGGCCGTGGTGCTCTCTGACCATGTAGGGCTGCGCACATCCTCGGGGCAGGGAGGGACGCAAAAGGATGACAGAGAGAGGAGTGTAAACAGAGGTGTGGAAGGAAAGACAGACAGCCAGGGGACAGATGCAGAGACAGGGGGAGGGGAGAGACGGTCAGAAGATGGAGACAAGTGAAGGGGATGCACTGAGAGGGCGAGTGCAGTGGATGTGAAACGAGAAAAGGGGAGGCCAAGTGTGGAGGGGAAAAGGAAAGCAGGGCAGGAAAAAAAGAAGGGATTAAGAAAATGTAACTGAAGGGAGTGGGGAAATGAAGGACAGAAACAGAGGTAGAGAAGTAGAGAGGAAAGAATTTGTTGGAGGTGCACTTCTGACACAGATGCTGAGCTACAGGGAAAAAAAGACTCAACTGTGGCGGTATGTTGAGGCTTCATGCACATGTCGAGAGGCTCTGATACTTGTGGCAGTAGAGTTGTTTCTACTTCCAATCAAAAGTAATGTACTCAATAGGATTCCCCATGAATGCACCATCCTTTTACAGTTTTGCTTTTGTTTGCTGAATTTTATTTACAGTTTTAAAGAAAGACAATAACTACTGGATTTGAGCTCTTTCTTCTAAGGGGCATTAGTATCAGTCACATACTCTAAACTGTTGCTCGGGCCAGGGTTTCTGGTAGTTTTTGTTTTTACCAGGAAAACATGCTGAAGTCTGACTCTTTTAAATCTCTTGCAGAGTGTTGTCTGTGAAGGACATGGCGGAGCAGAGGGACAGTGCCACTGTTGAGCTACTGAGAGTAGAGCTGGCTTAGGTTAGACAGCTGCGATCACACCGTACTTGGCTCTGATGTGGAGCCGTTCACTGTCAGGAAGAGAGTTCAGTGTTTACATTTTTTTGTGATTTTAACAGTAAATTCCTCTTCACTCTTGCTGCTCTGCAAGCGTGAACCGCAGAGATGCAGACATCCACTGTCGTGTGACATAATGTAGCCTATTGTCTCCGTCCTTGTGAAATTCTGACTGAAGCAGAAATGAACTGAACCTCATCAATGACAGAAAGGAGAAAAATAAGATACTGGAGGGAACAAACCATAGAGACTGGTGAGTGCTGAATTTAGTCAAAGACTGGAGTGAATGTAGACAGAAACACATGGACTAGGTTTCTGTAGTTCCTTGCTAGCTTACAGCGAATGTACAGTAAGATATTCTGGCTGACAGATGAATAAAAACAAATGATCCTGTGGTAAATCTCACTTTTTGTGAGAATGAAGCACAGTCTGAATTTTACTAGAGGCGGAGCAGAGACAGTTGGTGGTTGAGACTCATTACCAGGTTGTCAAATACTGACACTTTGGTTTGGTGATGGACAGCAATAGCACTCTCCGTGAACAAACAATATCAGTAATCACAGCTAATAATTGACCAGAATACTTCTCATTTGTCTGGGACATTGACAGAAGGACTGTTTATCTTAGTACAATGCACGGAAAAATAACTTCCACTAACTTCCACTCTTCTAAGAACCCAAACCACCAGCTTCTTCATTACAGAGTTTTCCCAAAATGAGTTTTAAATGAGATAAGTATGGAGTCCAAATTGTAAGATGAACCAAGTGATTCACTGGGAAGCAATAAAAACATGAGGTGGGAATGTCATCTGTTCGACACTTTGGGGTATTTCTGAGTATCTAAAGAGTTGACAGGCAAGGACACAACACACACACCGACTTCGACCACGTCGCAGTGATGTCTACGTCAGCTATGAATGAGGGGAAAATTGGCAATTGGAAAAAAACTTTTGTCCAAATTCTGTTGCATGGCAAACTTTGCACCTCAAACCCACCGACATATTTTTAGAATATTGCATTACATTAACTGTCAACTGCTCAAATTGAAGGAGGCTGTTAAAGGGGACGCTGCCATGGGGAGGGAGGACATGGGTGGGGAGGTATATAGGTATATAAACATTTGAATTTGTAACCATCACTTTGATCTGTATATGCAAAAAACATGTGAAGGAAAAAAAAAAGTTATCCAAAAAAGTGGGGAGGAATTTATTTGGGTTGGCCGCTCATATAAATTCTATAAGAACTCTGAGCATACTTTTGGACAGTAGAGGAGGGACTTAATGCTCACTGTAGCTGAACATTTTGTTCTCATGTGTGTTTTCCCCCCTTTACAGAAGAAATTCTTTTTCCTTTGCTTTCCTTCACTTCACAATTACCTGAAACCATCTGTGCAGACACACACACGCACACAGATCTTTCAATTGCAAACACACAGATGACTGCCACACATTTTCCTAAAACAATTCAACCCACTTCCCACCCGACGTGCACTGCCAGTACCATGGGGAAGTGACTGGTCATTATTAGGTCAAAGCCAATCAGTCCGAGCATGTGCATAAACACACATTCGTGGCCACTGTGTTCACATGGGAAGCCAGCAGTCTGAAATGCCTAAGGGGCAGCACATTAGCCAATAAGGCAGCCAAAACACATAGAAACTACAACAACAAACTCTGTTGAGTAGTGTGACAGGCAGACCTGAACTCTGTCAGTGACAAAAAAACATGTCAGCAATTTGACAAAGACTGATTGAATAGAGGATTAAGTGATAAAATGTGTATTATAGTAGTTTCATTTCATTTCATTTCTTTTTGAAATGAAGCCCAGACACACTGTGTAACTGTCAGCAACTTTTTGACTTGTCCTGAGGAAACTCCTGCTGCATGAGATCACACACACTAACGCACACTCTTGTCTCGGGCCGTGCTCCTGACTGGCGAGGCCATGAAAGAGGGAAGATACAGATAGAGGGAGGAGAGGAAATGAGACAGTAGATACGTTTCTGCTAGATTGAGGTCACCATGAGCTTATGTGAAAAAGGTGTGTGTGAGGAAGAAAAAGACACACAGATCACATACACAGGCAGCGGAACATGAGAGGATCAGTGAGGTGAGAAGTGAGAAAGGAATTAAGGCAACTCTGAGAAGTTGTTGAATACAGAGACAGATTTGGGAAACAAATGAAGGAAAAGGAGGGGGGGAGAAAAGAAAGAAACGGAGGCTATCTGGAAAAGTCTCCCCCAGTATTTCAATGTGGACGCAGAACACACAAACAAGAGAACGTTACCAAATATGGAAAGGCAGACTGACTGGGGAGCAGACAGGCAGGGAGGGAGCCAGCGTCGTAGTGCAGTGTGTAAACTCAGCTGTCCAATACAGAGCTGAGAGCGTGAGAGAGGAGCAGAAAAATTTACCTTGCCAGGTGCGGATCAACTGGTTGGGATAAGCTGAGATGGGCGCTTCCTCCCATTTCACTGAGCTCTGATAGGACACGAGGAACGGCACCGACTCCCACACCTGAGAGCGAGGAGAGAGAGAAAACTTGTGACGGGGATAATAAAGTCATGTTTGTAATTTCCTAGACCAAGTGATTCATTTATATAATAATCAACAGATCAATCAAACATCAAAACAGCGAGTGGTTACGAGTGCGAGTGCAAGCACGGACCTTGGCAGCATTGACGAGTCTCCATGCATTGAGCAGACCGAAGCCGTGCTGGTGGCTGTGAGAGAAACCGGCTCCATTCATCTTCCAGTCTGCACTGTTGTCACACTGTTGAATTAAATACACAGATTACACACACCGCCATGTTAACTTGATTTTTTGTTCTTATGCAGTAATATAAAGTATATATAAAAAAACTGGGCCCCTTTGCCCAGAAATAGGACAACGCCTCAAAACCCTTATCCGTCATCACCGTTGTCAATGGCATTTACATAAACAG
>CAEMYA010000124.1:935183-950146 GCA_903131615.1 Diplodus sargus
TAATATCTTTTTTAACTTTAAAGAAGAATTATCAGTTAATCAAAAAAAAAAATAAAGAAAAATAAAGAGCTGATGAAACCAAAAAGGAAAACAAATGTCAGACTTAAGGGTTCCCAGTTCTGACACAAGTATAAAGCGAATTAAAAGGTACACACACAGACCCGTTTACAACAGTAACTAATGCAGCCAGGCCTACCTTGGTGGCGGTGAAGGTGATGATGTGCTGGACGTCCCTCCAGCTGAGGCAGGGACGGACCTGCAGCATGAGGGCTACCATTCCTGCCGCCAGGGGGGCCGCAGCAGATGTGCCAGTGTGGCCCTCCGTACAGCCGGTGCCCTGCTGCATAGACCAGTCTGACGTCACCTGCAGAGATGGGCAGACAGATGGGCTGAGTGTGGAGGATACGACCATGGAGATTCATGTACAGTACAAACAGTGCGACAGTGGTAACAGCTCTGGCAGGAGGCCAAATACTCACATAAAGTGTACATTAGCAGAGTGAACACAGGCCTTCCACAGGGTATATTCAACACAAACTATCCAAGTCTTGAGCATGGAGGCTCTGTAACTAAACACTTCATCAGGTGCCAGCGTCTTAGAACCATCATGACAAAGTGACATCTTTACTGCGGGTGTGCCAGAGTTCAAGACTGTCTGTATACACAGCTTATAGCCTTGGAGAGGTTCAGCTTTTAAAGAGATGAGAGGAACTGAAGAGAAAAAGAGTGTATACACAGAGAATGGAAATGTAGAGCTAGAAATCCGGATGACGACTGGTGATGAGAGAGGAGGTAGGTAGATTTATAGAGATTAGCTTTATGAGCAAGTGAAACGAGACCATATATTGGTTTTACAGCTTTGTCTCTCATCACTGTGTGGACGGGATGTAGTGCACGTTCAAATCCATCCATATGCCGGTTCTCAACTGCAAACATGTGTCGTATACACTAACTTCCATGTACACCACCCGCTGCTACACACATAAGTGACAGCCTGTCTGACAGACCAACCACAGAGATGTGGGCTGAGGAATTCCCAGATCTCTGTGTTTACATGCGAATGACATGTGGGTCTCTCGCAACAGCTGTTCAAGCTATGTAGAGGGTTCGGAGCTACTATGTGTGCAGGGTTGTGCATGCAGCACGTTACCAAGCCGGTCGTGTTCATCCAGAGCAGCTGTCAATTTGGTTAGAGTTAGGGCTGTAAATCACAACTTTTCTTGATTAATCTACATTGTTTGGCCTGTGAAATAAAAAGGTAAAAATGTCACCCGGTGTTCCTAAAGCCAAAGATGATGTCCTACAAATGTCTTGTTTTGTCCAGATACTAAATATATAAATACTCACATTTAACACGCTGGAATCAGAGATTTTTGACAAGAAGTACTCAAACCAATTAATCAATTTTAAAAAAATTTACTTAACAACCAACAGAATAATTGATGCAGCTCTACAGAGAGTATACAGGCATCATCAGGAGTAAAGCTCTGTAGCATGACATGCTACACGTGTGGGTTCTTAATCAATTTTCATATATAATCCTTCAGTAAGATTCACCTTAAATTCAGTTAGAAACACTAGCCCTTTTCACACAGAGACTCCACATTATCACCGCAGCGACAGTTTGCCAATTCTCTGCTGTTGTTTGTTCACAAGGAACCAAGCAGCTACGGCATAAAGACACACCAGTGTGAAATTCACATCAGCAAGTTGGCGCTGCAGGTACAAAAGAGGCATGACGATGACGTCTGTGTTTTTTTTTTTCAAGGTGCTTCCCCCGGTGTCATCTTGTAATTCTAAACATGTACCCGCTGACTCTTTGTAATCACATGGATGCTGTAATTAAATGTTTCCATGCATCCTGGAAAGTGACAAAGTTATGTTTTTCGCTCTATTTGACATAATTACTTAATCGCAATCAGTGAACAGGACGCTGTCTGACTCTCTCACTCGTGGGGAGGGAGGCTGTTTTCTGGGGGAATGTTCACTGGAGTCTCGGTCCGGAGGGCTGTTTTTGGTCAAGACAGAAACTTTTTCATGTTCAACTGCTGTATTTTCTTACTCATTTAAGTTGGCAAATGCACGACCAGTTACTACGTTACTGTTGTTTGTTCATGTAACGCTGCTTTGTGGAACATTTCTCTTTTTTTTTTTTGAGTGAAAGATCTGTTTAGTTATCACACTGTCAACACCATCAGATCAACACAGTCACAGGTATGGTTCACCAATGCTGTGCCTCTGAGACAACCTCCGGAGGTGCATCAGAGGCACAGCGAAATCGCCCCCTCTTCGCTGCATCTGAAACTTTCACACATAGGAGGATGTGACGTATTGGTGCAGGATCCCCACACTCAAGGGGCAATGTGAATGGGGCTACTGAAAGTCTTTGGGAAAATAGAATCATGTGTCATGTTTTGGTTATCAACAGTTATTACTTAGGGCTAACATCATCAACAACTTAGTCTCTAGAATAACCTCAATCAATCAACAAAACTTATGATAGGACAAATAAGATCCACAAGCTGCTGTCTTTTCCAGACCTCAAACTTGAAACATCTATAACCAATTGTGAAATGTTACATATTTTGTGACTTTTCCCGTTGTTGGTATACTCTAAATGGATTCACCAGAATAATATACTAATGCGCATGTGTGTGGTGAGCACTTGGCCCGAGTGGCGACTGTGGTCATTGGTGAATGAGTCCTCTCCAGAGAAAGCATATCCTGGCTAAGCTATTCCGCCCAAGGCGATGACATCCCTGGTCCAAACTCTGTTGCCATGGTGACAACCACAAACAGCAGCAAATAGAGGTCAGTGGCTTCAATAGGCCTTTACTCCTGTCATCGGATGAAAATAGTCTGTTTCTCCTCATGTGGAGCTGCTCTTTCATGAGCTTTCAAAGATCCATCACAGTCAGTGAATTAAAAACTTGTAGAACACTTAAACTTTAGATATGTTATTTTACATGTGATGTGGAGTGTAGTATCTGCAGGATTCAAGAGAAAGATAAATGTATTTTTTTATACTCTTTCTTATATATATTGTATAACTCAGTTTCCATGAATTTGAAAAACTTCTCCTCCAGCTGAATAGTAAAGGGATGCTGGCAGACTTCCCTCATACAGCCAAAGTCCTTAGCTTACTATTATCTGGACACTTCCTGGTTGAGCAGTTTAATGGTCTAGCTTTGGAATTTATGCTAAAATAATGTATTTACTATAACAGAACACTGTGGTTGGTCTGCCTTGCTTTAACACTACAAACTGTATCAGAGTCCAACAGGAATCAGACGAAGCATCATTCTGAGGTGGTCTCAGTACAGTGTCAGAGTCAGAGTTTGTTTGAACCAAATCCAATGCGTTATGCGTGGAGGTTTCTTAACTCATTGTGATTGGACCAACTCTACAATATAATGATGAAATCTATTAATGTCTTTTTCCAAAGACTAGCTCATCATTGACTCCCTGCTTTCCTTTTCGTCCATATGCAACTATAATCTTTTCCCTGGTAAAGTCATCCATTGTGTGTGTGTGTGTGTGTGTGTGTGTGTGTGTGAGTGTGTGTGTGTGTTTGTCTGTACCTCTACTTCCCGCATAATGAGGACCGAACACATTTTTAACAAACAGAGTGAGGATATCTTTAGAAAGTGAGGTTATGTCGGTCAGTCCTTACATTTCGACAGACCTTTAAAGAGCTGTTTGAGGGTTAAGACTTGGTCTTAAGTTTTAGGTTAGAATTTTAGGGTAGGTTGTTGTGATGGTTAAGGTTAGGCTATTGAATTATGCCAATAGTGGTCCTCATAATGCAAGACGTACAAGATTGTGCATGTGTTTACATGTTTTGGTAAGACCTACAA
Organism: Diplodus sargus; assembly: GCA_903131615.1. Lineage (NCBI taxonomy): Eukaryota > Metazoa > Chordata > Actinopteri > Spariformes > Sparidae > Diplodus > Diplodus sargus. The sequence continues at coordinate 939,041 of CAEMYA010000124.1, forward strand.
TGTTCCTCAACTTGTTCCCTCCGCTGCTAAAGGTGACAGCCAGCATGGACGCACACTCCTCAGCGTAGAATGGCATTCTGCCTTTCTCGTCAACCGCACCTGAAACATACACACACACACACACATCATTTATGGCCCCATGTGCACATGTCCACACCCAAAACACAAGTGAACTTATAGAGGCAGACACTCAAACACCTGATAATCTGTGTGTCTTACCGATAGTGATGGTGTAAATGGAGTTGGCATAGCCGTCATAGTTGCAGTTGTCATTGTATTGACCTCCGTTGCCACTGGCAACCACAAAGATGCTGCCGAAGCCTCGTCGGCCTGCAATCACCCCGTGCTGCAGCGCCGCCTGTGAAGGAAACATAAAGCAAGTCAACCTAGTGAACTAGCTGTACTTCCAGTGTTTCTACATGCATGTTGCTCTTTAACTGATCCATTGTAGTGCAATGCCCCCTGCAGGACAAAAAGTGTGCCCAGCACAAACTGTCATGGCTGACTTTTTCATACCTTGCCCAGGGGATGGGGTCCATCCACAGTGTGTCCGTCGTCATCTGGACCCCAACTAGAGAAAAGAAGAGTCTTCATCAGAATCCAAGCAAGACTTTCACTATAAGGTATTATGGCATAGAAAAATATTACACCAAATCACAGGACATACAAACCAAACCTTAAAAAGTAAGTAGGCAAACAAAGGCTGTCAAAGACACAAGACACACATGCACACAGACACAATCGTGATATTTTTTACTGTTTATAAATGCCACTCTTCTACTGGAAACCCCTAATAGAACCAGAAAGAGAAACATGTGTTACCTGCAGCTGTAGATGTCATTGACCTGGTAGTGCTTGTTGAAGGCAATAGCCTCCAGGCTGTCTGTCAGCGGGCCGTCCAGGACTCTGATACCTGAACAGACAGCAACAAGCAAGGGACGTTTTACCAAACCCATTTAGCCAGTGTCAGCTTCTGCCTCAGTGGTTTTCATCACTGGGACATCCAGTTCCAAATTAAATTTTCTCGTCTGTACCTGCCACTTTGCTGCCGTAGGCAACTCCTACTGCACAGATGCTGTTGTTGGGAACGGCTGCGATCTCACCGGCACATCGCGTCCCATGGTGGTTGTCACTGCGGATGTCTGGATGAGGCATTGGGTCTGGGTCATTGGAGTTCAGGTCGTAACTGCCCTCTGGACTCTGAAAGGGATGCATCCCATTCAAATTAGATGCAGTACTGACACAATCAGAAAAAACTGCTCTGTGAAACTCTCACAGCACATTCACTGTGCTTACTACTGAATATAAAGAGGATTAGTTTAGTCACCTTTTCTGCCTCTACTTTCTTTGTTTTTTGTCTATTACTTTCCTTTCTTGTGCCATAAAGAAATAGTTTCTTTCCTTTTGTTTTTGAAAAGTTCAGCCATGACAGTGAGACACACAGTTCAAGGGTAGGTAAAGAAAGAATACAAATCCAATTCCCAAAAAGTTCAGAGGTTCTGTAAAACATAACAAAAAAGACAGATAGATAATCTGCTTATCCTTTTTGGACACATACTCAAACTGGTAAGGACAGGGGCAGCAAAAGACTTAAAATTGCCTTCCACACGTAAACAAGTTCTTTGGTAATAGGTTATAGTCATGATTGGGTATGAAAGGAGCATTTTCTTTAAAGCAAGGGTCAGTTGAGGTTCACCACTTTGTGAAACACCATTGTATGGTGGATATTACTACATTAGCTAAGGATACACTTGGTAAACCTGTTGTTGGTAAACACAGTTAGTTTGTCCCAACGTTTTGGGGATCGGAGTTGCAAACTGGAGTTAGGTTTGACTCACATAGTTGGGCTGGATGTCCTTGTGGGTGTGTTCCACCCCGTCATCTACCACCACCACTGTGACGCCTCTGCCAGTGATGTTGCGTTCCCACACCCCTGTCACGTTGATGTCCATACCCTTATAGATGTCATTGTGCTGCAAGAAACAAGCAGAGTAAAGAACGGTTGAAGTCGTGTAAAGAGATAGCACAAATACTTACATAAGCGCATTCAAAGTATTTTCATTATGTTAAAAAAAATGCACTTTGGTTGTCTGATGTGTTTGTATTCACAGGACACACATTGTCCAGCCAGGATAAACCATAACCAGGATGCCTGTAAAGCGGTCTGTGCTAGGTTCAACATAAATGGGTGATGCTAAACAGTAGCTGTGTCCTCTACAGTTTTAAAACTGCATTAAAGGATCCATCTGTAGTCGCTCAAACCTCTGCAGCCATTTACCGGCAGCAGAAGTGATCTGTGTGTTCCATCTGCAGCATCTGCTGCATTTACCTAAATCATGTACAACCATCTGCAGGCTGCTGCAAAATAAGCACACTCATGTCGTTGCCTCTGCAAACATCACACACTGACCACTGTTAATGTTATTCTCCCACTTCATACATAAACCTTTGCATGTGGGAAATGTGATAACCTTCTGTAATCATGTAATCGTGTAAACAGGATTATCATGGGGAAATTAGTAATTTGGTTAGTTTGGCAGCACTGACATTATTGTCACAAATAAATGTGCCCAGGTCTAATTGACAGAAGCCTTATGGAGTACTTCAGTACAACATCGTGTGTGGAAAACATGGTTATTAGACCACAAATACGTCAACAAATATCCATCTAAAAAAGCACACCGTCTGCCTTTGTTTGATATATTTATGCTTCACCAAGAGAAGCTTTCTTGGTAATTCAACTCGTTCTTCCAAGAGGCATTGTCACCAGTGGAAAATAACAGGATAACAGGAGCGGATATTCTGCAGAACAAAGCCAAAATTCCAGGATACCAGGCCAGGATACTGACTTGTGAGTTTCAACTCCTACTTATTCTTCTCTGAATCACAGTAAATTAAAGCACGAAAAAGTAAATTGAAACACAAAATGACTTGGTGTAAAATAGGCTCATGTCTGGCTGCTGATTACACTGCTTCTACAGAGCATAAAGTAAATAAATAAATAATGATGAATATTACATTCCAATTATTTTGTCTGACAGCCATTAAGTTAACTTTAGGTACTTATCTAATATAACACTTACAACTAAACAACAAGTCAGTGAGTAAGATTGTTAAATAAATACAAAAAAGCCAAAAATTCTCACCAGGTGCCACTGTTTAGGGTAGCGGGGGTCATTGAAGGCTATTGATCTCTTTGAGCGGCTAAGCACTCTCTCCTGGGAGTGCCACAGGACGTGAGGGTGGGATGCTAGGACATCCCCAGGATGAACACCCTTGGTCCAAACAGATCCAGGTCCAGGCTGGACAGAACACATCAAATAGTGGCCTTCCAGCTGCCCAATCTGGCCCTGGTTCTGCAGCCCAGCCTGCTCTGCTACCTGGCATGTAGAGAATACTGATGATAAGACCACATTTATTTAGGACAAAAAAAGTATTCTAGCATACTACCCTGACCTTGGCAGCTTTAAGAATAGATTAGGTGAAACCTCTTGGTTGAGAAATGGGTTGTCACAGAAAATAAGATACAAATGAAAAGCATTAAACAAACATATAAAATATTTGTTGGACTGAAAAAAGCTAAATGATTGTGTTAGGCATACTTAGAGAAAAAAAACTGAAAGAAAAAGCTGTCTGTAAAAGTAAGAAAATAAACACTACCAAAGGTACCATTATCAAGAACCATAGTCTCACCATTAGTACCAAGAAAACCAAATAATGTAGCTCTCCAAAATCATATCCGAATATGAAAATATCAGAACAGAGAAATAAGCCCCTGAGCTTTGTTCAAACCATATCTACAGATTAAGTTGTATAAAGAGAAAGTGTTCATGAAGTTCTGTACCGTGTTGGCTATCGCATCCAGGTGTACAGAGCCCGGTTCACTGTCTTCTTCCTCATGATGTGGGACAGCATGGAGCTGGACAGCCCAGGACTGACCCAGGCCACAGGGTGGCGATGGCCAAGGTGACGGAGGAGAGGACGAAGAAAAGGGAATGGAAAGGGAAACAGTGGGCAGGAGGATCAGAATCAAGAAGGTGAAGGACGACAGGGAAAGGAGGATCAGGAGTGTGGGAAAATAGGGTGTTGCCATGGCAACAGAGGGCAACACACAAGGTCAACCAGGCAAGCCCTCCTCATCTGAACAGCAACCTGGATGTGGGACCAAGACATACAGAAAGAACACAAGGTCTTGTGAGTAGTGAGGACAATCTGAGAACCAGATGATTATCATCTGCATGCGGCATTCAGAGGCCACTTATTAAATTCACGGCGTCACGCTAACTGGACACAGCTTCAGAGAGCTGTGGCAGTCGCACGTTCAATTAACACTCTGTGGTTATATCAAAGTTCCTGTACTGACTACTGTGAAGAGACTTTTATGGATGGATGCTATTCTATTAGCATTGTCAGGCCAGAAAATGAAAGCTTCTATATGACATTTTCTGCCATTTTCTCGATGTTGCACAAGCTCGTGCATGGCTGAATCGCCTACCATAACAAACAGAGAAACTCAGATTACAAGATACATTGACGGAGTGTGACATTAGGACGCCATTACTCCACTATGTCTTTGCAAGGCAAATACTTGTTAGCTTCTTTATTAATGTTGAAAATCTCATATACAGTATAGAAGAGCCTGAGTTCAGGTGAAATACCAAACTGTCTGCTAATGACACTCTCATAGTCTTGTCATGACTTGAAAAAGTGGAAAAAGGATCCAAGTCATCCTGGAGTCAAATGCGCAGGTTGATTAACCTGTTAGGGGTGTGCATGTAGCCTGTCACCATCAAGCACAGCTGTGGTTTCAAGAACCGAACCAACCACCACACCGATTGTTGAGTACAAGCGGTACAACATTGTTGAGTGATTGGGGGGGCTATATAATTAAAGACAGCCTTATTTTGAGATATGCAGCGTGTAAGAATGTGGGTCCCAAAGACAGCTGTCCGCTTTGACCAGTAGGTAACCCAACCTTTACTACAGATAGTAATAAAAGTACAATGAATAGTCTTTTAGTCAGCTATTTCACAGGGAATTAAAATGTCAGCAATAACATTAACCGACCTCTGACACTCTGACTAAGGGCAGTAAATAAAGAAGGGCAGTTACAAGATCATAATAAGGTCATATAAATGTCCCAACCCACAGCTAGGTGCTTGCACTAAACCATGGCCTAAAAAAGTACCTTTTCATTCTCAGTAACATGGTAACCTGGGTTATAAGAAAATGCATCATATCAGACAATTACTTTTACTAAATATGAACAGCTAAATACATAGAGTTAATAAGGATTTCTCGTACAGTCAGTGGAAATAGTCTGTTGACCAGAGGGACCAGGTCTCATGCATCACCCCCAATGACTAACCTTGTAAATTGTCCTTTACAAAAACACCGAACCTCTGCCAGCTGCTCAGTAGCTAAACATTCGTCTATGTTATGTTATTACAGTAGGTTATAATACGTCCATAACATAAGCACATGCCGTTAAGAGGGAGTGTTGTCAACAGATGCCTCTTCAAATATTTACAACAGTAACTTAACTCAGATTTGAATGGCATTCACCCGCTTAAATTCTGCGTCCTCTCCTGTGCCGTGTGCTGAAATCACCTGATATTTGCTACAATCCACTGTCTCTGCTTTAACCAACCCTGTAGGCTTCCTGGTCAGCTAATGTTAGCTAGCTTCCAATTTTGCTGATTGCTTAGTTTCTATTTAGCCAGCCGATATTTAGCCTAGCTAGTTGGGCAGCTAGCGGAGGTTAGTTATTTCGCGAACTGCTGCGACAACGTTACAGCCATAGTAAAATTGCTGAATGATTACTTAACTTAAAAAACAACGGAATAAAGTCACAACAACTAGCGACAGCGACGAGAGTGACTGTAGTTTCACCGGAAGCAATGTTGTTGTCATAGTAAGTCAGCTAGTATCCTGACGCTATCTATTAAGTTCGCTGTTCTTTGGTGGAATATGACAATACAAATAAGTATCCGTGGTCAATTAACGATGCGAATATACGTCTAGTTCTTACCCGTAACTTGAATTCGCCGTTCTCATCAATTTCTCGTGAAATTTATGAGTAACGTTGAGCTTGTCATCTCAGGACCATGTCATACAAGTCTCAACTCAAACGTCTTACGTCATGCAGTTGCGCAAACGTCCTGCGTGTCAGCTGATTGGGCACGAGCCTTCGCGGGATAACAGGTATTGCACCCATAGACCCATTTGTAAAAGCAAATACTTACGATTATTAACAACACGTGGACCAGAGGAGGACCCAGTACATGTCTACATACTTTGTCTATATTGTAATTTAATGGTGCATATTGTGCTGAAGGACATAGAAGAGGTAAATAAGAGTCAGAACTGCGCCCCCTGCTGTCGAAAAGGAGCCTCCGCAGAGTGGGTCGATGCAGCAGGTGGACATATGCCAGAGAGAGAGAGAGAGAGAGAGAAAGAGAAAGAGAGAGACTTTTGTTTGATTATTAAAAGTTGCCGTTTCTGTCGGGAGTTGGGAGCTTGACAGTGTGCGTTCAGAGACCAATGACTGTGATGTTTATGGTTGTTTATGTTTTTCCTTATGGTTTATATAATTTGATAATCCGGCTAACTGGTTAGCTCGTTAATGCTAATAGTAAGTAGTCTCTCACATATGTTTGTAATATTACTGTTTGTTACTGGTTGTTCTAAGTAAGCTGAATGATTCATTCTTTACCATTCCTGACACTGTATAGTTAATGATGTGTATGTTGTTCTGATAACTGTTCTCCTTTATTCTCTGTTACAGGACCACACACACCTTCCATGCATCTTTCACACACATTTCTCACCCGCACACACTCTGCTGTCACACTCACACCCTCAGCCATTCTTAATCAGCAATACAGAAACCAAAGGGAACATCTGGACTCATGTATTCTAACCGATGTCCCCCAGCGGCCACAAGTGATTCAATCCAGTTTACTCTACAGTCCTTACAGTAAACTGTCAAAACTCCTTCAAAATTCCAACTATTGAAATCACCACAAATAAAAATCAAGAATTTTTTGTGGAAGTTCGGTCCTCTGTTGTGTGACTATGAACGAGCATTTTTCCAACATGAAATTAAATTCACAGGGGAAAAGGCTGAATCCTTGTGGATTCTCAAAATGTGAAACATTGAAATCAAAAATATAAAGAATGTAAGTCTGTAAGTTAGTTTTAGTGGTTGATAGTTTGTGCGAGGAAATGAAAATAACACCACATGTTACAGTTACAATAAGTACTTTATTGGTTCAACAGTGCTGCCAGCGCCTGACAGATAAATATACAGTTCTGAGTTTATCTATTTACAGCTTGTTGAGAGACAATATAAACTGCCCCTTGTAGACATACATAGTGTTCTTTAGTGTATAACATACTTTGGGCTGGTTTCCTTGTCCAAGCATACATGGTCCCCATTGAAAGATGTGGTGAGTTAGGCTGTTTCTGCATCTGTGAAAGAAGCCCTATTAAGTCTTGGTTTATTAACATGTAATGTGTTACATGTACAAATCATCAGATGGTGCAGCAGTAGGATAAGCAATGTGTGTGTGTGTGTGTGTGTGTGTGTGTGTGTGTGTGTGTGTGTGTGTGTGTGTGTGTGCCTGAGCAAATAGAAGATCTGGATTGCACAGATTTTGTGAACAATAGATATATTTAAGCTATCAATTAAAAGAAAATGTGACATCTGATATTAACTGTGGTCAGTAGTCACAGTTTCACACAAAGCAAAACTGATTTTATGCAGTAAATGCTGTTACAATCTGGTTTTTCATCAAAGTAGCCTCTTTATGCTGACTTAATTTGCATTGCAGAATTCTTTGCTGGCATTTGCAAAACAGTGTAATTTCATAGATGCTATTCATATTCAGTAGTATCATTTTCATTAAATCTTTCTGTATACTCTTCACTTACAGTACAGCTGTGCACACATACAGGCATGCTCACACATATCGACCTGCTTTCATTCACTCAGAAGCCACAAACAGTAGATCTATAAACAAACGCACATGTAACAACACAATCATGTGTCCAAATCATACCATTGCAACCCACGTCCCATCTTGTATTCACATCCAGCTCACCATTTTCTTCATTCAGCCATGTTTTTCTTTTTTTTGATTCATTTTCTGTGTGGGGCCTCTTCAATGTTAGGAGACAAATCTTTCAAAATTCAGTCCACGTCTGTGTTCTATTCATACACTATCTATACGAAAGAGAAGATTTTTTTTTTGTTTTCCCAATACAGTTCCTTCGGCCAGGCTGAGCTGCATAGGAGCCTTAAACAGGCAAAGTTGACACTGCTGACGCCAACTTTCTCTTGTTTGTCCTCCGGGTTAGTGATGGCTCTAGTTATCCTCAAGTGCTTTCCAATTTGAGGGCAGCACGGTTCGCTGTGTATTCACTGTATGTCAGCATTTTCTATACTTTAAATATTATATTCCTGAAGAATATTCTCAAAACTCTTTTTCAACAGAACCAACATTTTATAACAAAGTACACCCCTTTTTACCACAATCCATCTCTGTCCTACATTTCAAGTGTGGGTCTCCACGACCCCCCCCCTGCCCATCACTTAAGGAGTGATATGTCGTCAGCAAAGTCCCCGTGTGGGTGGAGGCAGCGGGCAAAGCGCCACTGGCACACCATGAGACACAGCGGCAGCATGAAGAGAGCGCAGATTCCCGCCATGATGTAGGCGATGGTCATGAGAGTGGACTCGTCCGTCTGAGGGATGTTGTAGCCACAGTCGTCCAGGTCGACACCATGGAACGGTCCTTCCACAGAGGCTGTGCGAAACTCATCGTGCACTATAAAAACGGGAAGATTGGATTGTAAGTATATGTGAAACACAAAGATGGAGATAACATACTGTGTATTATTATTAATATAAATAGGTCTTAAATGAGATATCTGTAAAGTAAATCCTTCATTTGCTATGTGGCATCAGTCACAATACTTATTTCTTTTACTTTTCCTGTCTTCCATTTTACATTGTAACCCTTCCTGATTCCCCTCCACCCTCTCCTCCTCACCGTGGCAGGTGCTAACGGCGAAGCCGATGCGCTTCTTCTCTCGGTCGAAGACCACGTAGAAGCCTTCCATGATGACAGCCCCCATCACTGTGCCGGTGCTAGACTGGGACACGGCAAACTTATAGCAGTCCTCTTGGGCAGAGGCGACATCCTCAACCGGCCGCAGGTATTGCTGCATATACACACAGGAAAAATGATAAAATATAAGGGAAAAATCAACAAGTGTGTCTGACAAAGAATATCACAAACGAGAAATACCTAATACCAAATCAGCTTTTACTTTTACTTAAGTTTTTGTTGCGTTGATGTGAGCATAACTTCCTCCATTCTTTCTGGGAATTCCCATAGTAAGGCATACAAGATTCAAGATTCTTATTCAAGTCTTTACCGTCTTTAACAGTGAAGCATCTCCCTGAGCTGTGTCGTGCTGAATATAGATAAAATGAGTAATAAGACAATAGAATAAAATAAAATGGTTACTGAAGAAGAGACCGAGGTTAAACTTACTGCCAAGAATAAAACAGGCATCAAATGTAGCAGTGTCAGAACCTGCACTTTTCGCAAATTGAATTCAATTCCAACTTTATTTCAGACACCATCGCAATAAAAAATAGAATAAAAAAACAAATGCATAGGTTGAAAAATAGTGGTGCAAATTGAAGCATGTAGTGCAAATATGATTTAGAGTTCATAGTTTTTGTCTGTGGTTGTGTGGGGTGTTGTGTGGGGGTTGGGGGATTCAACTGTGACAGTATGGGAGAGGTATGGTCTCGGGGACTTTCTTGAGCAGTCTATCTGCTTGGGGGAAAGACTGTCAATCATCCTGGTACTCTTTGCATATTACATTACACATGTTCTTTGCTCTATTTACTTTTGGTTAAATTTATCTAAGCAAAGCTAAGCTAAGATACAATAAGCTAAGCTAAGCTATGCTAAGCCTGCTAAAATAGGATGTACCTTTATTGATCCCTGTAGGAGAAGTTTAATTTGGCACAGCAGCACAAGCGAACAAACAGTGTGCAAACAATAACAAGAGTTTAACTTTTGTCTGGTAAGTCACTAAGAGCATTTGAGCGAAGAGAGACCCTGTGAATCATTTGTTTCCCTACAATTTCCCGGTGATTATGCTGTTTCAATGTCTGGTGCCTTCCAAAAACGTGTTGAAAGACTGTACATCTGACTCCTGCATCCTCACCTCACTCAAACTGGGGGAAAAGGTGCAGTGGAAAATGGCAGTAAAAAGCTCATTTGTGTGTTCAATGTAGAACCTGACGGATACACTGCCATGACTGATATCATTGGTTGATTTTGGTTTATCACGAATATATATTGTAGTGACATATACTATTTGATGGCTGACGACTAACAAGAAATTGCAGCCACTGATTGAATGCCGAAGACGTGATAGAAATGTTCTGTCATTACATAGTTTGTCCACCAGAGAGCACTGACATGCTTATATTTCATCTGTAAGATGTTCCACTGAGCACACGCGGTAAGGGCCATACATTAGTACCAGTCACTGACCAAATACTGGTAAAATGTGCAAGTTACTGGTAGATTGCTTCCCCCAGCAGCCACATAAACAAAGGTAATTTAAGGAGTGGCCGGTAAAATCGGACATTTACAACTCATTTGGGTAGTGGACAAAATAAAACTGCACCACAGTCACAATTCTTTACAGTCATAAAGACGGTGATCTGATTTACTATCAGATTCCATAGACCCTTTAACAGTCAAGCAGTATCAGCCTCAAATCTGATCCATTGATCCAGTCCATTGGTACAATTGTATACGTGACTTCAAGTTGAGTCAAGTAGGGTCAGGGTACATTTAATGCATGGGGATGTAATGTTGCACCTGCCATAAAAATTCTACCATATGGCAAGGGAACTTTTCTCAACCATATCACTCCACTGTCAGCAGGTCAGGAACCTCCCACAGGTTTGCTGCGCTGCACCTCGCTTCTAAATCTCACTTTCAAACCATTCCACCATCGTCAAGGCCTTTCTGAGTGGCACTGAATAAAACAGAATTAATGAGCTTTTAG
>CAEMYA010000124.1:953898-965400 GCA_903131615.1 Diplodus sargus
TGTGTGTGTGTGTGTGTGTGTGTGTGTGTGTGTGTGTGTGTGTGTGTGTGTGTGTGTGCCTCTGTGTGCCTCACCATGCTGCCGCCGACAGTAGCGCTGCCCAGGGAGTAGTTTTGAGTGAAGCCGGCTCCACACAACTGGAGAGAGAAGAGGTTGGGGACAGGAGTCTGGCGAACCAGAGAGTCGAAGAAAGGCTCCAATGTCTCGTCAGGCTGGAAAGAGATGAATGAGCGGGATAACTTTACCAAGCTGCGGTTTTTATCTTTCAGCTTTTCATTTCCAAAGACTGGACAAACCTCACCCTCCTCCTGACCTATCAGCATTCTTGCTGCAATGCCTCTCACTGCTCTATATTGCCTTACCAGTGAATCCAGTATTACTTTACCCAGAAGTAAATACTGCAGTTTTCCAATGTCTGGGACTTCAGTGCGCATCATAACATCATAGCCCTGAGTGATGTGGCTAAAAAGACTCTCACGATGGTGAAGTTTCATATCGGTCAATTATTGATCATTTTTTAATTAACTGTGCAATTTTTATTATTTTCAAAACACAGACAAACAAGGTTGAGTTTAACCACTTTGTCAAGGCACACAAGTGCAAACTGACCTGTTCTTTATTAACAAATGCCTCTCTGGCAGCACTAATTTTCTCACTCTGGTGGTAGTAGTGCTTGTTTTTTTCTCAATAATGCAGTAGGAATGATGTCAAGTAATGTAAAAATACAAATCAATTTGTAAATGACACGTAAACAAGAGCAGTTTTCTGGGCACTGATATTTAATATTTTGCCAGCTGAGGTGCCAATGTGATTTATTTATTTATCAATTCATTAGAAAATGATTTTTAAAAGTGACATTTAAGCGACATGCCGCTCTCACCCGAGCTATATCGGCATAGGCCAGCCCCAGGATTCCTTCCCAGTTGGATCCATTGATGAAGAAGCGGTCCGACTGGGTGATTGCAGCAATGTTGGCCCACAGGGTGGCGTTTGGGCCGTGTGGGACAGAGACGAGGTCAGTGCCCAGCTCCCCCTCCCAGCGACCCTGAGTGTATGGCACATATACACTCCTGCCCTGGTCACGGTATGAGTTGGAGCTGTGAATGTATGGTGGAAGGGATAGAAATAGTGGAGGAGCAAGAAAAATTGAATGTTGGTTCCACTGTTGTTGTACTACAGTAACAAAAAAAAAGCGACAACTATCACACATACCTAGTCAGGAATTGAAAGATGAGTACAAACAAATATACAGAAAAATGTAATTTATAGCATTTATTTTTCAATCTCCTTGTATGTAAAAGCAAGAAGTCTTATCAAAACAAGAAGTACTGAGTTTAAAATCATGGTAGTACACTGAAACTGAGTCTGCAGCTTTTGCAAGTTGCAGTTGATACATTTGAAATGTTCCTAAAACTTAATCCAGAAAAGAAAAAAAGAAAAGAAATGCCTTTTTTAGACCAAAAGGTGGCTGTATATTTCACCCCTCGAGTCTCTACTCACAGTGAGCGATGGTAGTATCTGCGCAGGAAGGGATGAGCAGCTGCACCAACAGCAAAGTTACTGCTTCCTGTATCCACCAGGATGTTCAACTGATGAGATGGACGGGACGGGACGGGGGGGGGGAGAGACAGAGGGACAGAAAGATTTATTAAGTATGTTTTCATAAAAATCAATAGGTTTGTAAAAGTGACGCTTGGGTTACATTGTGAAACTGATTACGTTCAGTCTCACAAGTTTAATCTATCTTTGCCACCTTAGACACAGACGTGGCCATTTGTAAAACAGTCCTCTGTGAGGGGTTTGTGATGTCTAATACTGGTAGCTTTACTTTCCTATATAGTGAGTCTGACTTTTAGCTAATGTTAGCTATCACAGTAAACTGCTAGCTTTGCATCTCACAGACTTCCTTTTGTCATCTCTCAGTCATTCCCAGTATCCAGTTCTCCTTCCGTGTAGTGTCCTGTGCTGTTTCCTGTTGCCCTAAACGTCCTTCTCCGTCCCCTCTCTGTCTCCACTCTGAGCCTCTACTCCTCTCAGGTTGCTCACTTTACTCCCTCTCCCTGCCATCTCCTTCTCTTCTTGTCTGCATCTCTATGAGCGTATCATATTTTGCGCAATCAGTCAAAACACTGAATGTGTGAATGGAGCACAATGGTAGATGAAGACAGGAATATATAACACCTGCTCTATATGCATCATATTTGACATTAAATATGATACTTAAGCATAGATAAACTGCTGCATATCGCTTATACTGTTTGTCAGATATATTTCTTTCTGTCTTTGTTGTTCTTCTGCTTTGATACACATGTCAGTATGTATGCAAGTGTGAGTCATACCTTTTAAATGCCAGCATAACTGCTCAATTTTAGTTGTGTCTAATTAATACATTATCATTCATATAGTTCTACCTAACATGTACTAATGTTGTGGCTGTACGTTTAATGTATGTTTCTTTTGTTGCAGTGATGTAAGGACACTTACCGTAATACTTTACTGATTGACAAATAAGGTAAACCGACAGCTCCTTGGTAGAGAAAACATACAGTAGACAGTGTGGCGGAGAAACACACAAACAGAACACTGTAGAACAGACAGAAAGCCACGGAGCCACAGCAAGCTGTTCAATAATGGATTGGCTCTTTAAATATCCAGAGAAGCACTACCGTCTCAAGGGCTGGGCCTGAAAGCCCAGAATATACTGACTCTGTCCACCTCAGACATATATATAAATAAATATATATAAATATATATATATATATATATATATATATATATATATACACACACTCTGTCTCTACAAAGCACTGTCAGTAACAACCCTGTATACACTCTGTCTTCCAGTCTTGGCCAGATATTTGCTGACTCCTCAGAATCACTGTTTCTTTCATACACAAACACTCTCACATACTAAAGGCTGCATCCTGACACACTCATGTCTTTCCCTGCTCTCTCTCTCTCTCTCTCTCTCTCTCTCCATCTTCCTGTCAGCCCTGGCAGAGAGCCTGTCTTTCCCAGCCATTGTACTGCCCCCCCGCCCTCCACCATGGAGGAGAAATCCTTAATTGTTACCAGAACAGAAGGGAACATATCAGAGAGATGTTGTAAGTCAGTGACTTGAGGTCATTTCCACCAACTTTGCATCCACCAAGCATCTCAATCCAAATTCTAAGCCTTTTATGACTTTTATTATTGTGATCATTTGAGCCAATATATTTTATATACAGAGTGACAAATTAATTCATATAAAACTGTATTCATCTAGATACAGGGACAAAAACGTTTTAAAAACCTCAAATACATTTAGACATAGATTCAAGAGATCTAAATAGTTTTTAAAGGCCTGCAGACATCAGTGTGTTGTGGATATGGTTATCCTGACTTGTGTTTTCAAAAATATCGACATTTTAGATACATAATGATTCTGAATTTTTTTATGTTCTGAGGTACTGACACAACAGTACCTGCTGTGCTTTCTCACTATCTCTTTCACTCGGAAAGGTGTGTTGACACACACACACTATTTTTAGACAATTCCAAATAGAAAGCGAAATTATAAAAAGGGTGTGGTGCTTAATGTTTACTACAGTCTTTGTGCTGTTCTCTAATACCAGCCAAGAAAGTTGTTATCTTGTCGTCATGTTATAGGCTTGTTATATTCTCCGAGATGGCAGAGAACTAACTTGATTTAGTAGCTGCCAGATTCGTGAAAATGAAATTAACTTTTTGATTGTCTTGTTCAGGTCAGAAGTCATAGAGCTGAGGCCCAATACATAAACCATGCATACACATGGAAAGTGTTCTTATGCCACTTACCATGCAGGTTTCCAAATGTACAAAAATTTCACACATCTTTTCAGTCTGGTTAGTTTGATGTTGCGAGTTGGCAGAAAAGGATAAGAAAAGTGTTGGGATTACATCTATAGTGTTAAAAAACCTTCACTTTGATTACACAGTGATCTGTAAGGTGTAATCCTTTTCTTTTAATGGCTTCTGTCTAAATGCTTGTCAGTATTCAATATAATTTCAAAATAATACTATGATCAGGTCTGTTAAACGACACTACTGTATATACCGCACTGATTTTCCCTGTCTTTTTTTTGTCATCTACACGGACTTGTGGACAATTTGTTTACGCTGTTTAAAGTTGCTGGACTGTGGATTTCTTTGTGAAGGTCCAAAGGATGTGAATTTATGCACATTCTCGAGAGAAACAGAGAGAAACTGTAGCTTACTAACAACCGGCCTCCAGCACAACACAGTAGTTTCACAGAGCCTGTTCAAGGTCATATATAGAAAACATTGCTTTATTATCAGTAGGCTACCAACACTTTTATCTGCACTAGAATGGAAAGCATAAAATAAACCCTGTGTCTAGATCGTGGGCACTTCAGCAGAATGATGGCTGACAAGAGACGAAACCCTGACCACTGGTTGAAGGACACTCAGTCCACCAACAGTGTGTTGTCTGTCTCTGCTGCTTGGCCTCAACTGGCTGGTACTCAATGTGGTGCCCAGCATAATGCTCCAGTGAGGCACATCTGTCTGATATAGGAAACATCAGTGTCTCTCAGTGGCAGAGTGACACCTCCACTTAGGGCCCTCCATCTCTCCATCGTTTGTCATCTCCTCCTTTGTTTACCATAAGCTCCCTTTCTCGCTCCTAAATCCCCCCCTCCGTCATCAACACTTGGTATCAGTTTTTCACCCCTTTCTCTCTCTCTCTCTCTCTTTCCATCGCCTTCTCCTCTCACTCTCATTCACCCCCCGGTGCTTCTTTATTGCACTCCCTCTGTCACCTTCTCCCTCTCCTTCTTCTCCTCTTCTACTGCCTCATCACTTTCTCTTCCTCCTTCTACCCGTCGCCCTCCGTGTGCCAGCCTGTACACCGCAGCTGCACCCAGCTGGCACTCCTCACTCTGCAGAATTAATGGTTCCATTATCTGTCCGTATCATTCAGTCCTCTCTCTCACCCTCTCGCTCTCTCTCTCTCTCACACACACACACACACACACACACACACAGGCCATCTGTCATTGCAGTGGCATCAACATTACCGGACAATCCAATTGCATATTTGAAGTAGTACTTCAAGACTGACTTTAATTCTGAAGTCCACTTTTAATTGTAGAACTCTTACATTATAAGTGGAGGATATTTACATTAGTTAAAGGACATAGTCTGTGCATGTGTTAACAAGGTGTGTCAAAAGTTTATAGTGATGACATCTCCCTATGAGTTACATAGTAAAGTGTGTGTGTGTGTGTGTGTGTGTGTGTGTGGTACTTAAATACTAGGTGAGTTTAGTTATTGTTTTTATAATGTTATAGCTGTCGTTGCTCAAAACAGAGTCAGAGATACATACACAGACACACTGATGCAACATATCATGAAAACTGTACGTCTTTAATATTAATGCTTCACTTTCATAACAATAAAAATCAAAAATGTATTGATTTGTTTGAGGTGGTACAACGGAGAGCAAAGTGTACCTAATATTAAATGCAACATCCCAGATCCAATTCAACTGAGAGAGATTGAGAGCAAAGATGAAAACTGTATTTTGCAAGGAGGTCGATAAAGAATAACACTCACAAGTCATTTCTAAAGGAAAGATGAAGGTATTATAGTTTTTTTTTCTTTCTTTGGTTTGATATTGTTTGATTGTCCATGCAACATCCTGTAACAGCAGAGACGCTGAATGCACCTGGCTTTAATTTATTTCATTTTGTTATGATCGATCTGTTTTATAGGTCAGCCAGTGCTCTCCTACAGTAAATTCATGTGGGCTGTCCATGACGGAGTGCTTTGACAACATATTAATTAATCACGCCATGTTACCTTCTGCGGAGGAGAGCCCACGGCCATTTCCACGTAGTATCCCTGACCGGACTTCCCACGCAGGTTGTCAACCATGTCCACGAAGCTGACGCCGCTCGCTGCCGCTCCTCTCCGCCTGCGCGCACCGTACTTCCCCGCGTTGCCGCGCTCGCGGTTCACGGCGGCAGGTGGCCGCTGCGGGGACGGCTCGGCGCGGGCGCCTTGCCGCAGTGGCACGCGGATGGCTAGAGGCAGGCCCGAGGCGTCCGGCGCGGATTGACCGCTGCTGATCAGACACAACGTCGTCCATACAAACAGAGCCGTCAGCCAGCGAGGCTGTGCCGTCGACGCCTCCATGTTGAAACGCGGTGAAGTTGTAATCTCGGTATGTTTCGACTCCGTTCAATTTGACATCCAGTCCGCAGCGACACGAGAGGAGAGATCAGGTGGCGAAGATGCTAAAATGACGGCTAAAACCATGATGGCAGCTGAACCCCAAACATTAGGAGAGAAAGGGTTCACTGTGTTTTTCTTGACATTAAGTGGAGAACTGAATTTTACAGTGTAACATGTAAGCTAGTAATTAAACGAGGCAGCCCTCGGTGTCACAGATAATTTGAGGCGACGGGTAGTAAATCACAGGCTCCCCCACCGGGCTCAGTGCATCAACAAACCGCAGGCCTGCGTCGTTTTCTCCGCACATCCTCTTGTCAAACGACCGGAACCATCGTTGGTAGGCAGGCTGGTCGGCGGGCTACCGTAATCCGCATCCTTCAGCTGTCCCGACCCGCTCATTCTGTTCTCCTCCTCCCAGTCTTTCACCTCCGCCTCCTCCTCCTCCATCCACCCCGCTGCATCCTTCAGAGCTGCGAGAGCGCGAGCATCACCGCAGTCAGGTTACAATAGAAAAGCACGCTGCTTCCTGTAAACAGCTTCAGAATAAGACGGCAATAGAACTCCACAACTGCCAAAGTAGTTTCCCTTTATGGTCTAATTGTCCCTTAGTGGCACCCATAACTCAGCAAATATACCGTGCAATAGAACGAGGCATGTTACATCATAAAAACACCACGCATGCATTTAATACTACATATGCACGCCTTGCTGTATATTGTTTGTTTTCCATTACGTCTTTTAGTTTGAAAGCGCTGGCATGTCACGGCGGCCGATTCTTCAGTAAACGACGATCCGCATTCTGGGTAATTGAGTTTTCACTGTGATTTCTTTGCGGATCACGGGGGTTTTCTGATCCCGTATCACTTTTGTGCATTTCGTGGCATTGCTGCCTTTTTCTTATTCAGGACAGCTGCACGCTATTAATCTAAAAAGGCTGGAAAATCAGAGACCAAGATTTCAGAATGTCATTTTATTAGCCAACAGGCGGTTGCATTGCAGTTGCACAAATGTCAAAACAAGAAATTACCATATGATTTTAATGTTGCTAATGGGAATTACCGCAGTGTGTACTAGTATTTGTAACATATGGTTGCACAGTTGAGATAGACATGATCCTTTTGATGGAACATTTGTTTAATACACAGTGTCCCTGTGCATTCATTTTGAAAATGTGATGACAAACTATGTATATTTTAATTTATTATAAAATGATAATAAAGTTGTATAATGTCAAATGAGCAGTAGTTAATTCAAAGTTCCATCAGTTTGCCTCTCTGTCCCTATGGCAGACTGCCTCTCTCTTGAGAGGATCCTGGACAATCCCAGTAGGAGGGAGCAAAGGGGAAGGAAGCAGGTGCTAATATGCTTTGGCCATCTTCCATCTCCATGTTGAGTCCCAGAAAGTCTTTACAGTGGTGGAACAGTCCACAGTGGTCCACTGGCGCGGCTGGGTCCTCCTGTCCTGAGGATGCAGGAGAACACAGTTGGGCAGGTGTTGATGAGCATCTATTAAATCTAAACCATTAGCCCACTGCTGATTCAAATCATCAGATTCTGCCTATCAGCTCATTCAGCTTCCTAACATTTTAGTGGTGAGGTTGACGAATATGACTGGAGACTCAAAAATGTGTATGATAAACCACTTCGGACAGTCTTTTCTTTAACCAGCCTTTCGTATGAAGCATCTAACAAGCAAATTGATTAAACAAATTGAGGAAATTGTAGGCCTGCAAAATAATTTCATGCCAAAAGCATAATGAGAATTTCAAGGCACCATAAAAGTTTTTGTTGTGGAAATTGTGGGTGTGGATGAAAATATGGGAAACACTTTTGATGAGTCTGTAGATACAATTTTGTTGGGTGCAGACATTCATTTCCAGCGTTATTCCAACAAGCAATAAAAAAAAAATCACTTGTAGTTTCTTTGATTATTTCCCAATTTCCTGACTAATTTGCCATTTTAAAAGCCTCATTCCCTAATTACCTATTGAAACCTAATAATGTCTTCACACGCCTCAGTTAAGTTAAATGTCAAATGTAACTCTTTTTATATTTTGAGACATCAATACATGAGCAAATAAATGAACAAATGAGAGAACGAATATTTGCTATCACTTGAGTACCTGCGTATATGATATCTGTGTTTGTTTGTGTGAGTCTGACAGAGAGAGAGAGAGAGACTGATGGTGATTGTTGTGATTTGGTGAGAATGTAGATGGTGAAGTTAAACAGAGACCAGCTGAAAGTTTCCTGGAAATGTATGAGAGAAATAATAAGTTGTTTATTAACTTCTTATTGGGGAAAAAAAAAGCAGAATATGATCATTAAACAATTTGAGGGTAGTTTTCAATACAGCGAGGTCACTGTTATACTAATTTGGATGTAATTTCAATAGATTTCTGAAATGTTTCTCTGTATTTTCCACCTACTCACCATGACATTTCCAGAACTGTAAAACGACTGATATGAAGTGCCATGAACTGTACATGATTAACTAATTTGAAATTGGTGCACTCACTCGCACTTATTGTAATAGAGCAAGATACTCACTGCTTGACGTCCTTGTGCCCCAGCTTTTCTGCTCTCCAGGTTTGGTGATGAGAAGCTCAGCTCTGCCCTCTGGTGGACACCACACTGCTAGATGTCCGGACTTACCTACCCTAAACACACACACCCACCCACACAAAAGTGTTGACCCCACACAGACATGTATAGACATATATAGTCACACAAGCCTAGACGTCGGTATGCATGTCCATACGTACATTTACAAACTCCTATAAATCATCGTAATCGTGTCTCTCGCAATTTTACCTTAGGTGGCCATAACTTGCCTTCTTTGCATACAAAGGTCGGAGATTAGCTATCAGCGAGGCTGCTGCCTTATCACTATGTACCAGCTGATAACAGCGATAAAGCTGCACTGTGATCTAGTCATGATTTCAACTGGTCTTTCCAGAGAAAAGATGTGTTTCTTCATCAGGCAAACTGTATTCAGACCTGACTGATAAACTGATAGACACTCACCCGTCCTGGGGCTCTGTTGTCCTGAAGCCTTTAGCAAACGGGTTGCTAGCAATTTTGAGCTGGGTGATCTGAGAGAGAGAAAGCAGATGATAAGAAATTGCTCGCCAACATATCATTTTAATGCACAGCGATAGATTTCTGTCGTTAGTAGAGATGAGTCAGGAATACAGATGATATGAGTGCTTGATGCAAATGTTCAAAAAATGCATGATGGGCCTTTGAAGCCTGCTGATCCTGGGTTTCCTACCCGGTGGTTCTGATAGGCAGTGACGGCCATAAAGCGGGTCTCCAGGAAGGTAAAAGAGCAGAAGTTCCTGTATGCGTTTAAGTGACTGTTGGGAGACGGATCCACATACACCACATGGAAGCGTGGCTGGTAGCGATGCATGGAGTTCAATATCATCTGGCAAGGAGAAGGTCGGAGAAAACAATGAGGTCAGAAAAGACGGTTTATTTATGTTCTCCTATGGTGGAAGACAAAGCCACCCTCGTCTCTCAAAAGTGAAAGTATGTGCATGTCAAAGACTTTGACTGACATGTCCGTTGTCATCCACCAGGTTGTTGGTGAGCTTGAGAGTGTCGAAGGATACAGTCTGCTTCATCCACTGGGCTCCACAGGCAGGTGAGTCTGGGTGGAAGTGCATCCTGCTCGGGGCTACAACGTCTGCTCGCCCTGCCACCAACCAAGACGAGCTGTGGAACGCGTATCTGATACACACACATTTTTTCAAATTGTTTATATAGTAACTGGTGAGGTGCGATGAAGTTTGCAGAGGGCGAACTTGCACAGATCTAGGTTATAAGTGGACAATGATGGTATAAAACAAAGTGATGGAAATACTGGCGCAGATCAGGAATAGGCCTAAACTGCACCGTATTCTGGGTGCGTGTCTGACCTGTATCTTTTGTCATCAACAGGGATAAAGTCCATGAGCAGGACATATTCAGCAGCGGGATCCATCCCAGAGATTTGCACCTGGAATGTCGGAAACATCCTCCTGCAGGTTGTGAACACGTAAAAATGTACATGATAATGTTGAAAGACAAACGTGAAAAGGTGGAGTGCAAGGTAAAGTCACGAGGATTAGAAATATAAATGTTATTATTGCCTTCCGGCTTTGGTAACAATCATCTCTGTGCCCAGCTGGTCAAATTGCTGCCAAAGTGCATGCATCTCCAGCTGAACCCTGACCCCACTGACTTGGGGGGCCTTGGCGCCCGACAGTGACCCCCTTTCTGCACAGCAGGGCAGAGACAGTTCACAGCTCTGGGACAGCTGAGGACCTAAAGAGAGGAGACGAGAGGAGAAACGCACGTTGAAAATTTCCTTCATATTTGCATCACAGGTTTTGTCTATAACCATCACCACACAAATGATTTTTTTTTTTTTTTTTCTGTCGAGCTCAGACAATTTTGATGACAAAAAACACACATACCATCCATCATTTGAAGGGTTTTAAGATCAATAGATACGAGCAAATCTGCTGTTTTGTCTGTCCCGTTGGTACTTCTGCTCACTCTGGCCTGTTCTCCCGCTTCTGACCTCGAGTAGCAACCCCTGTCTTTACATCAAGGCCTGTTCGGAATTAAACCCACGGCTTTGCAACAACATAGAACTGAAGAATCTTCCTGGCAGCCAGTTGCTGTGGTAGTTGTACATCCAAACGTTAGGAGTGGCCGTTTGTGTCCAGGAACAAGCTGGTTTTATACACCATGAGGCACTCACTGGGGACCTCCATGCCTGTCTCATCCATTACAATACTCATAGTGCCCCTGACATGCACTAATCAAAGCTGTACGCGCAGAACTGTGAATACACAAATGTGCACGTCCACACACACACACACACACACACACACACACACACACACACACACACACACACACACACACAACACACAACCTCTCTATAGCATCTGGAAATCCCTGCTTGCGTTTCTTATTGTTTCTTATAGCCTGAAGTCTTTAGTGCAGCTTGTCTTGACCAACCAGCAGGACATTAATAACATCCCTAATCAGCCCAGTGTTACTGGGTGTGGACAGATGAAGACAGCAACAAACTGCTTTTTATTATTAATAGGCTCTAAGGTTTCAACACCGTACTAATTAGAGAGTCAGTTATTCTCTTAAACTGACTGAAGTGTATTTTTCTGGCTTGGTTTAATGGCCACCTTGATTGATTTAAATGTTTATTTCGAATACTGTATGCAACCGACAGACTACAATAATAGATCAAAACCAAATAATACAAATCAAATA
>CAEMYA010000124.1:965455-1020655 GCA_903131615.1 Diplodus sargus
ATGACCGGAATCCACAAACGTGTATACCCCATCTCCAGGCTATGGAAGACACATGTGGAAATACAGCAGTTGATGCTTTTCATGGCTGGATTGACCATGCTAGGTGATATTTCCCCCGCTGCTTGGCCAAGGGAAAACATTGCTTGTGATGTGGATGATGTAGCCAGACTGAAACAGAGGAGAGGATGCAGCTACATTTTTGGCATTTTTTTGTTTGTTACTTTAACTGTATACAGTAAATTCTTATGTTGTTTTCTATGTAGAGCACTGTATGTGCAACTGTGTGTTGGACGGGATGTATACTGTGTACATTGTTTTTGTGGGAAAAATAAAATATATTTGTTACCGTGGATTTGTGTGTTCTGAGTGTAAAAACCATATCCTCTAATATTTTACAACACACTTGCATGTACTGTCTATAGTAACTCTGAACAAAAAAAGGCCTTTGTCATTATGATGAATGGAGAACGGGTGTTTTCCATTCATCATAGTGTTTTACATTGAGCACATCAGTGTTCTACTGGTTCTTATAAATGTCTATTCATATGATGATTTTAGTGTGTCATTTGAAAACAAAATACCATTTTGAAAAGAAATTACATTGTTTTGAATGTAAAGTTTCATTTTGCAGGAGAATTGAGGGGTTTTGCCCGTTGTGTGTGTGTTTTTTGATTTGTGTGTAGAGTTCTGAGAGTAAGAGGTGTGCTTTCAGAAAATGTGTGTAAACAATCGGGAAAAACTGTAATTGCCTTCTAAACCTTCCAGTATATTACTTAAATGCAACATATAAGACTGTGTCCTGGACTTATTTCCACTGTTGGCCTAACTGTTAATGTGAAAAGTGTCTTCATCTCACTTTGTGTGTCACGCGAGGTTCTGACGACCTTAGCCATAGTTCATAACACTCAAATTGAGAAATCCAGGTTGCCTGATTAGAAATGCGAATGTTTAGCGGCGGGCTTTGGGATGCGTTTATATTTGTGTGTGCTTATAGCCTTGTGTGGCTTCGTGATGAGACGGTGTTGAGGGGGTCCTGCCCGGGGCAGGGGGGGGCTTCCAAAGCAGAGAAGCAGACTTTTCCCCAATAAAGCACGATGCGACTTCGGTTTGTCAATAGGCCAATTCACAACACCGGCCAGCTCATTAATCACAGCTTTCAGGACCACGGGCAGATTTATCTCATATGTTATAGGATGACCCTCTTAAGTAGAACGGATCATATTAATATTGCTCTTTTGTAATGGACCTTGTGATCAATGATGACCCCTTCAAAGTGCTGTTTGTGTGATATGACCTTAAGGCTCACTGAGGTCAGAAACACTGCATAAAGCTAAAGGTGTGCTGACAATATTTGAGAAGTGTTTTTTTTTTCTATGAATAGTCTATGATAGTTTAAATAATATTAGCTATATTATGATGTTGGCCACAGATGGGGCAGACGTGGATGTAACAACACAGTAAATTGCATTGTGTGATATTCACACATTCTGCTGGCATGTGCCACTGTTTACACCATTTAGAGTCAGAGAGCAAAGTAGTATAAACAGTCAGATGTTTATTGAGCTGTATTTCATCAAAGCACAGTTTTCAGACAAGCGTCATTGCACAGACGTTAAGGCAATTTTAGACAATTCACATACAGTTCCTACACAAAAGGTAAGCAGTCGGCTGTGGTGCGCGAAGATGCATGTGTGTTTGTGCTTGTGTATGTGTCTGTATGGGGTCTTTGCTTGCGTGTGCTTGAGCGTGTGTGCGCGAAGTAAGGCGGGAGAGAGAGCGAGAGTCCTGTCGTTTTGTTGCAGTGCGTCAGAGAGGCCTCGGCTTCACTTTGAGAAGTGGTCTGTGTGTTTGTGTGCATGTAAGCAAAGGCGGAATGGAGAGAAAGATGGAACGGATCTAGGAGAGACAGGTGGGTGAGGTTAGTTACAGGAACAAGGTAGGGAGGATTTAGCTCTTGGTGACGGAGGCAGCGATGATCTCGAAGATGGCGTTCATCTTAACCTTGATTTCCTCGACTAAAGGTGTAATCTTCGTTTTGAGCGCTTCGGTGTCGACCTGCTGGGCCTGATCGTACATCTGCTTCATCTGCTCCTTGTATTCTTGAACGTAGGGCTGAACCACTTCCCTCAAACTCTCCAGACGCTCGGTGACCTTGGAACGCACGGTCTCAACCATGGGCATCAGGACACCCTTGGTCTCCTCCACGTTGGCTTGGATCTTGGTGCGCAGCTCTTCCATCACGGGCTCCAGCCTGGTCTTCAGGGCTGCCATTTCCTCATCGTGCTTGGTCTTGTAGTCATTGTAGATGGGTGTCAGCAAGGTGCGGTAATCTTCGAGGTGCTTCACGATGACCTCCTTCAGCTGCTCCTGCTGGGGCCCGAGGGATGCTTTCAGAGCGTCAAGATCGGCTCTGAGAGATTCACGGGTGTCCTTGGTGACTTCCATAACGGTGCTGTAGAAGCTGTCGGTCATGGGGGAAACGGAACCCTGAAGAGTCTTGATCTGAGTGTACATCTCCTCAATGCGCTGAGCAACGTTGGTCCTGGAACAGAAGAGAGATGGGGGAGCAAAACCATGTTAGCTTAGAACTGTGAAGAGTGAATAATAGAAAAAAGGCGAATAAACCAGTGAGGGAGCAGGTATCAGTTTCAGAAAGAAAGGGGGGAATGATGAGGCCTTACTTGAACTCGGCGTACTGGGGTTCATCAAGCTGGTTCACGGCTCTGAGGGACATGTCTTTCACCTGAGTCAGGTAGACATCCAAAACAGCCCGGGCATGCTCCAGCTGAGAGGGAGCATCTGCCTGCATGGAAGCGGCATGAGAGCCTGAGGAAAGGAAAGGAAAGGAAAGGAAAGGTGGGGAGGAGAGAAAACACAATATTATATTATATTTCAAATGTATTTTAAAGTAGAAAAGTAATTCAAAATCTTTAATGTGTTTTGTAAAATCCATCTACTGCCTGAGCGCAGTTGTCCATGCAGGTAAAGTGTTCCCTTTAATCAAGAAACAGCGCATTTAGTACTTACCGACAGCCAGCAGAAGGGCGAGAGCAAGAGCCGCAAATTTCATGATGGTGGTCTAGATTGGAAAAAGGGGGAAAACGGTTATTCAGTGAATGCGTCCCTCGTGGGTTTTTGCAGGTAAAGGTGTTCCAATCATGTTTGAATTACAAAATAAATGGAAACAAACAATTCACAAATGAAACCCCCAATCTTGAATCTCCTGAGTAATTCAACACGGACATATATTGGACATTGGACATATACGGTATTAATGCTATACTGGCCCAGATGAGATCACACTCAACATACGGCTACTCGTAAGAAGAACCTGTAATCTGGGCAGATCGGGTTCAGACAGCAAATTAGAGAGTCAGCTCAAGCAGATTAGCTCTGGACTGCCACATAATCCTGCTTTACAGTCATAGAATTAGCAAATCATCTGGTCTGGTTTTAAAGAAGAGCTCAATCCAGGAGCAATTCCACTTTAGGGATCTCTTGATCTCCTTAAACTGAGGAACACCATAACCCATAAAGTTATGGGTAATTGATTAAATGAAATATCTCAAAGTCACAAAAAAGTCACAAAAAAGAGTTATATTTAAACTTCTCGTCTGTGCAGAGAGTTTGCAGATTGCAGAAAGCTCACAATGGCAGACAGGAAAAAAAAAAGCTCTTCAACAGATACTCTTCTCTCACTGCCGAGTCTAAGTTTTCCCAGTCCCCGTTGGAGCCGCAGCAGCTGTTTGTCTTACCTGGTGGAGTTCTTGACGAGACTGAACAACTTCAGCAAGACCGGACTTTTTATAGTGCCCGGGCGAGGGATGAGTCCATGTGGGGAGGAGGGGCGGGGGGGTGGAGGTGTGAGGGTTGTGTGTCTCCGTGGAGGTGGACCTCACCCCCCTGCCGTCTCTCTCAGCGGGGGGACTGGGTTGAGAGTTCAATGGTCACCTGCCAGGAGGAGATCACTCAGCGCGCACACACACACACACACACACACACAGTCACAGTCACAGAGTCTCTATATAGTGCATTCTTCAGTTTTACAGATATCTTATCAATCCTCGTAATGCTCTTGTGGTACTTCTGGGACAGCTATTTGCATTTTTTTCTGCTTGAGGAAATTATTTTCTGTTCTTCCTGTAGCCGAGCTGCTCTTGTGGTGCAGAGAGTGTGAAAGGCCGACACAAACAATGGGCAACTCGGTGTGAAGACGGCGCAATGGAGATGGTCAAATTAGTGAAGAAGTGTGAACACAGTAAAGAAAAAGGGGACAGAGGGACACAGCAGAGGATTGGCTAGTTTTATGATATCAAGGGCTGGGAAGGTTACTTTTTTTATATAAAGCAATATCATTTGATAACGTCCCTTTACTTTTGGATTACCTCAAAACAAAACACATGCAAATAAAGACAAGAGAAAAGAAACAAAAACAGGACCTTTGTTCAATCTTAATACGATTCTCCACAGATCAGAGTGATGCTGTCATGTCTGCACATATGCATGGTTACAGGCTAGTATTACACTTGCAGATGTCTGTGCTGGGTCCTGTTTCATTTTCTACATTTTTGCAGCACACAATTTAAACAGGCTTTCATGCGCTGGGCTTGTTACAGAGGAGTGTGTGGGACGGGAGAGAAACCGTATTTGCAGTCCCCGGCGATGCCAAAAGGCTGCTAAGAAAAACAAACATGAGCGGACAGAGGACAGTGACTCTTTTTTTTTTTTTTTAATCACGGTCAGTCTGCAGTCGGTGGAAAGCAAGTGTGCATGCACTCACAGACCCACGCAGTACCGCGCAACAGCGTAATCTATAGTAGCCCATAGAGTATAAAGACAGACTTATCTCAGTTTACGGATAACAAAGTTTGTGGCTGGTGTGTGTGCGATGATTAATAGGTCAAAGAGTGCTGTGTGCCATGCTGTTGTTTGTTGTCCTATCACCAGTGGACTTTGTCACCGTGGCTTCATGTAATTTGAGGAATAGGAGAAATCATAGAGTTGAAAGTTGTCTTTGATATTACACAGATATGCCTCTGTCATCATAAGCACCACGACACAGCCTGTCAAACAAGAGACACCCTCAAACCAGTTAATTAAAAGCTTCCTGTAAGATAACTACTTTCCCTTAAAATTGAGAAAATTGAATAAAAATGATGCAAAATCAGGACACACATACTGTGCATTCAAAACACACTGGGTTCTAAAGCAGAGAAGGCAACATAATGTGCACACACTCAGCCGTAGTGCATTAACGTGCCGTGGAAATAATTCTGCACAAGCATCTCCATGTGCTGATACATGTACGGATAAGGCTGCCTTCTTCATATCAGACCACATCTGTCTGCAGAGTGAGAGCTGGTCTAATAGCGCAGGCTCATAAGATGCAAGCTTAATCATTGTCGTCAGTGGCAATCAAATGTAACTGGGTGACTGGTCTGTGTAGTCGTCTAGTAGCCTATATAATCAATACACTTTTTCTGTGAATACCACTACCCGTAAATTCTTGTAATGTCAATACTTGCTCTGAGCAATTGCAACATCCCCGGTTCATTTCTGCAACATGTGGCAAGGTACGGACTACGACATAAACTCGTATCATGTCCAGTAGCATGCATTATATATGGCCTTGCTAAATGGTCATATGTGAGGATGTAACTGGTACGTTGAAAAGCATTTGTGATATGTTGTTCCCCTCTTGGATAACACAGGCGCTCCATGAAGTGCACTGCCACATCTGACCCATATCACCAAATTGGGATGGAAAAAGGATCTCCACAAACTGCTCAAGCCAGATGTTAGAAACCAGAACATTCTCTAATAAGGCTTGAAAAACACCTTCAAACCTGTTTCATCATAATAAAACCGAACACAGAGCAGAATAGTCAAAAATAATAGTTGCCTTCTACCAAACAGCATGTTGGAATAAAGGCTATTCTATATATGTTACAGTACTGAATTTGATAAAATAACCAACCAACAAATGGGCAAAGTTGAAAACATAGCCTACTTGGCAGAGGTAATAAATGTTGTTGAAATCAGGAAAGGAAAATAGATGAAATAAGAGAAAAAGAAATGTCATCATAGTTGCACCTGAATTTGTACCTTCAGTAAGTCAAATGGGACCGTTATGTGCTTGCAATGGTGCAAATGTGTCTGAACACATTCATTTATTGACTTAATGCAGTGGATTTCATTACACTTGGTGGAGAGCATTTCTCGTTAGTAACCCCCCTTTGCACATTTAAAAGCCAAATGGCATTCGACCGGTCTTTGTCTTTCCCTGCTCCCCTTTGCCTTTGTTATTTATCACTTTAATGCTGGGCTGTCTGTCTTCACTCCCAACTACAAACTCATTCACTTTACATTTTTACAGACAGGAGCCAAGCGGAGCCTGACGAGGCTGTGAAGACGGAGGGGTGTCAGAGGCGTCACCTATGCGAGCCACATCAACGCCCGGTAGACTCGCCTCAGATGTTTCATCTCTGGCCATTTGTCTGACGCCAGTGTGCAAACTCTAGCGGGGAGTTTGACAACACTGTAATGCAAGCTTTGTAGTTGTCATCCAGTAATGTGCATGTTCAGATTTTGGCTGAGAGGAGTCTGATTTATCTGAGCAAACTAGAGCAGCCACATCAGGACAACCGTGCTTTTAAAACGGTTTGAACGGTTTTAGAACAAAACAAGCAACGCGAAAGATGCTACATCGAGCTTTGGGAAATTGTGATGGGCATTTTTCACTATTTTCTAACATTAACAAGCAACCAAATAAAAAATCCAAAAAAGGATGATAATCGTGTGTTTCATTCCTCCACTATGCACGCCAAGAACAGAAAAGGATGAGGAGCCATTGTACAATAGTCTTTGGGGCTTTTGCCCTGGCCCGCAAGATAACAGTGTCCTACATATCAGCTGTTCTGAGCTCAGAGCTGCTGACCAGGACCGAAACAGGCCTTGTCAGAAGGATGACGCTTATCTGGAACAGCAACCTTTGAGACTGCTTGCGTTGCAGCACGTCGTTTCAGCATCCACAATGAGCCATCTATCTCGATTACTGCCGTCGTAACTGTTATCAAGACGAACTTGGAGCTCCCAGCTCAGCTGGCGAGGCAATTGCGAAGCATGTTTCGCAGAAGTGTAAAGGCAACCGATCACGCATGATGTGCGACGATTCTTGAGAAAAACCTTGGCTGACAACTATTTTTCAGCAAAATACACAAAAGACATCATGGAGGCAGAGCACTGCTGGGTTTGCAAGAATGATTTCTGCTCTGTTTGAGAGAGTATGATTGCTAGAAAACAGACACTACTTTAAAGGAGTGAATGGAAAGGAAGAATTTGGCCTGTTTCTTACCATTTCTATGACATCAAGAGTTACATAAAGCCGGCTGATATCTAGGCCACCGCTTGTGATGGGAGTTATTGCTGCTCTATTAAGGAAAGGCAATCTTTTGTTGATGACCAACAACCCGTTTTTACAGTGACCATCAAACAGCCAGGCAGATGTGGGGTAATTGCCTGGAGCTGATAAATATTTAATCAGAGAATCCAGCATTGGATCAGGCCATGGCTGAGGTTCAAAGGTCACGTCATTGTTCCAGCTGCCTCCGTGATGGAGCACTGTTCTCAAACCAGCAGGGGAGGTTATCTCAGCTGTGAGCAACAGTGTGGAGCTCTCTCGCATTTTCTTCAACACATACACATCCCTGTGATTGCTATACCCAAGTCTACTTATTGTAGCGGCGCGGTTTTGCAATGTCACATCTGCTGAGGTCACTTCTGCTATAATACAGATATTTGGACCGAAGCCCTGGTCGTAGTGTGTCACTGTAGGTTGCATCGCCCTGTGGGTTGTACAGCTTGACAGCAGAGCAAGAAAACCCACCCTGAACTCAGATAACCTAAATCCTTAGAGGAGCAAAAAAACGGAGGTGACAAACAGCTACCCAGGGATATTTTTTAATCATATAATCCACGCGCTGTCAGAAGTGCGGGCAAACGCTCACATAATCAGTGAATAATGAGGACACGCCTGGGCAATTCCATGCCAGCCAACATGCGGTGGAGTTGCTGATCAGAGATAGGGAACATTATCTTCTACTTTTACGAGCCTCCGTAGACACCGCTGCTCTTGAGCCAAAGATAATGCAGTTTATTAAAGTGCACAGTTGGATGTTAGAGCAAGCCGGCATAAGAAGAGCACGCTCCATGCTGAAGCTCCACACATCTGACGGCTGATGTAACAGCATCGATGAACTGTGTGAACGATTTAAACGATCAAAAAGAAGGGGACACAAAGATATTTTAGATTTTTATCTATAAGAGAGTGCACTTGAAAGACAATGTTAAATTGGCGAGAGTGTACTGGACTGGTTTCTATTCTACTGTTAGAGCCTAATTAACCCGATCAGATAATAGCAGTGAAGTAAAAAGCTTATTTTCTTCTGAAAATTGGGGTGCTTGCAGGCAGTTCCTTGAGTAGTTTAACAGTGCCACCTTCATTGATTTTCAAGTATGCTTTTCACTCTAATGGGTCAAAATCAGAATGCATTGGTGCTACTTTTGATTATTTAGATATATTGTGACCACTGCATAAATTACTGCATAAATTAATTATTGCATAATTTTTCACCACCAATGGTTTAACAACATATTGCAAAAAAAAAAAGGTTTCTTGCTTGTTATAAGTAAAACTACAAATGAAACAAGTGAACCGTGTCCTATATCTCACTCAAATGCTACATTCAGGTTGCTTGTGTCATATATTAAGCCTGACTGAACATTTTGACTGGATATTAGGAACATATTTTTGGTAAAACTTTTGAGTTTTTGTTGTGTGAACCCATCGGCTGGTGAAGCATCAGCACACATTAGCCTGGTGTGGCATTGCTTTTTTTTTCGATTTCATATTAAATATTGTGAAACGGGATGGATCGTGACATGTCACATGCTGGGTTGCTCAACAACAAAGATGAAACATCTGCCACCATAATACATTAGTATCACATTAGAGATAACAAAAAAAATAAAAAATGCTGCAATCACACCGGACCTTGTATTATGGTGTTTGGTGAAATCTAACTTTTTGTCTCTGTAGGTTTGGTGCGTAGGTGTTCAGTTAAACAGACGCGTTTCAAGGCCAGTTTGTATTGCTAAAGCTATCAATGCCCAAGATGAAGCGGTCATTCACTCTGTACTAGAAACACACCGCCCACACCATGACAAACACAGGATGGAAATAAAAGTCGTTTTTTTCTACCTGAACCCAAACATGTTAAGAATTCCTGATTGCTATTTGCCACATCTAATCTCTTGTTACATTATGAGTAGTCTTTGTGTCTTCTTAGACTTGTATCATCCAGTAGTATGTACCTAATATCAAACAGAAGCAAAACTGACAAATGAGAGGGGAGGAAATACATGTTGAGATGGAGGGGGTATTTGAAAATGTGCTGCATTACTGGCAGGACGTTAAACCAGAGAGTTAGACATATTTACTCAGTTCAGTTTGTCACTGCAGTGTCTGAGTCAGAGAGGTAGAGTAAAGTCTACCTGGCAAGTGGATCGGTCTGGCTTTGTCAGTCCTCCCTTCGCCTGCCCTCTTGTGGTTAAAACCCGGAGTGAAGAACTGATGACAGGAGTCAAACTGAGATTGTGTTATTTATTTGAAGCTATCATCAAATAAATAAATAACGGTAGTAGTACAAGGTAAACTAGTGCCGCTAATTTACTCTGTAGTAGACATCAGGCAACTATCGATTGCATGAGAACAGTGTCAACAATCTGATGTCACACCCTGGCTCCGGGCCTGGATAAGGCATCATTTAGCAACACAGTGTTAATTCATCCCCCCCCCAGCTGTGAATGGCAAAGACAGTGTAATTTGCCAAACCACAGGGATCCTTGCATCCGACTTCCCCTTGCAAAGACACATGTGAAAAACATCACCTTTTTCCCTCTTTAAAGAGATAAACTCACTCCTGCTAAGCCGTTTGAACAAAGAGAGCGCTTCCTTGAATTACAAGTCACTATGGAGGAATCATACTCATAATGTGGTTTCACATGTAAACCAATATCCGACACCAGATAATGTTGCCCTGTGGTGTCATTATAAACATGTTTAGCACCTTTAAATGAGGAGGGGGCGACTCTGTGCTGAGGAAATGGCTGTTATTATTACACAACAGAGTAAATACCTCCTGTTTCCTATAACGTGACCACTGAGGGAGACATTACACCAGGACCAGCTGCTGCTTAGGAGCAGAGATGGCAGAAACGACTGCGACGCATAAACAGATTTATTTACAAAAGTAGACAAACAGCTCACAAACGCTGAGCGTCAAGGTGCAATGCAGTGAGGAAAAGCTAAATCAAATGGAAAGTGGTATTTGAGTCATTGTATTGATACTGTCGGATGCAGCGTAAAAACAGCACATTCACTCACATGAAAGACCCAGTCAGCTGGAAAACAAAAACAAGGAGGATGCCATTTCACAGCATGCATAGTTAAAAAATGTATTTCACAATCATTATTGTTGTTTTATTCCACCTCTCCATTTTGATTGCATTATTATTGGCACAATAATAAAATCATGTACATGCATCATTCATGCTGTCCCTTCTTTCTGGTTCTGAATGAAACTGATGTTCTGCGACATATTAAAACTAACATAAGCCACTGAAGACACGTTTGTTCAGAGTTCAATTTCGCTATGTTTACGGACACAGTGGCATTTGTGTATTTGTATATGACGAAGCAGGAGTTTAAGACGACCCCTGAACGCCTCACGCGTCTCAGCCAGTCAGAGCCTCGTTTCCATCGTCAACAGGAAACGGGGGAAGCGTCCTTGGAGATGAGCTGTAACTCTCGCATATTTCCCATCTTTTGCATCTCTAACTGACAGCAAATCCGTATCGCCAACAAGGCTAATGAGACACCGGTTTAAAGTTCGGAAGGTAAACCACTCATCAAGAATAAGCTGTGTTTCAAATCACTTACTTAGCTCTGAGCTAACGCTAAGCAGCTAGATGGCGCCCAGCTAGTTAGCTGACATGCTAGCTTAATTAGCTTAGCTCGTCTCTTTCCCTGGTGTCCCACACATTACTGTGCTCAAAATGATTTCACGTCGACATGAATGTGTTATCGACGTGTTATTGTGGCTTCACTGGTGCACAGTGTGCGACAAAAAACAACCCCTCGTTTTTCTTTGTACAGCAATAGAGCTCGCTTTAAGATGTGCTTTTTTTTTTAATCTTATAAACTGAGCATAAATCAAGGTAAACCCGGTAGTTTTCTCCCAGAAAGGAGGACGTATGGTGCACAGCATTGTGGAGAACTGGGCCTGACAGACTCAATCCTGTGCAGCTGTCTGCAACTTTGTTATAACCGGTGTATCTCTCTCTCGTGTTTCTGTCATCCTGTTTAGCATTTCCCCGTGTGCCTGCAGTAACCATGACTGCAGCTGCTCTCATAGGAGACCAGCTGATCCTTGAAGAGGACTATGATGACACATATATACCCTCTGAACAAGGTACACAAGGGTGAGGGGTATGGCTTGGGTTTGACAGCAGGCAAGAATATGGTTGACTCTATGTGTAGGATACTGAACTAGAAAAATGAATAAACCTTCAGGCCCCCAGCAACATTTACTAGAAGCTCATTGGTTGAGCAAATATTGGCGGTTGATTGATTGGTTCACAAAAGTGAATGGAGAGCCTGAAGTGTTGCCATGTAGTTTTCATTACACTGTTTATTTATTCAATAGACATATAGTAGTCTTTAATCCCTCAACAATCTTTTGTTATTTCTCTGTCTTGTGTTTGGTTCTGGGGGTGCCTCACTTAATGCGCTGTTAAATCCTCCATATGCTTTATAATGTTACATCCAGCCTGTCTCATACAACTCTTTCTCGGTCTCTCATCAGAGATCCAAGAGTACGCGAGAGAGATTGGCATTGATCCCAGCAGTGAGCCGGAGCTCCTGTGGCTAGCCAGGGAGGGCATCGTTGCCCCTCTGCCTCCCGAGTGGAAGCCTTGGTAAGTGGGAGGAGAGGAGCCGGTGAGTGGAGTCGCTGGCAGCGCGGCCATTCACAGCGGCAACTTTAATCTGTGGCACATTATTTGCCGCTGTTCTGTGGCTCTGGGTGCATTTTGGATTCGTATTTAAAAGATGTGGAGGTTGCGGTGATGCGGTCTTACTTTGGGTTTTCTATCACTCTGGTTGTTGTAAACAGCCTTGGCGATTCCCAGTGAAGGCACCAACGGTACAGGCTGTCTCAGCCGCAAATTCTGTTTGACGGTAACGTCGTGCGGGAGCGTTTGCGTCCAAGAACAGACCTTCCTTTATTAGATGAGATCAAGGGTGAACGTCTGTTCTTGACACCTGATGGTGGAGGTGCATAGCAACCTTCTCTTAACACCATCTTCCAGGGAGATGTCAGCCGCAGGGAAATTGTGTAAGTAATGCCTCTAACTTCACAGAGCGCCTCACTTACACAGCAATATCAGGCAGGTGCTAGATGAAATCAGTTTAAAGTAGGGTCTCTGAGGGTTTCTGTAGGATTGATAAAGCAACAAATAGAATCTAAACCAACCAGAAGGCTAGTTTTTCTCTATGATTTAAGCCACTATCGGGCCTATTATTCAAGCGAGGGACATACCCGTTCAACGTTTTTCCAGCGTGTGTGCGTCTCAGAGGCTGATAAGAAATTATAGGAAAAAAACAAACCAAGGAGTCGTTGAGACAGGGCTATGTTGACTTATATAGTTCGTGTGGTTCAGCGTTCAGTTTCAGGTGACAGCACGACCTCTCTCCGCTCACCCTCCCATCCACCCATCATCTCTCCCTCCCTCTCCTGGGTCGTTTTCGGAGGTGCTGAAGTGACCCCCCCCTCCTCTTCCCCCTCCTCCTCCTCCTCCCCCGCAGCCAGGATGTGACAGGAGAGATCTACTATTTCAACTTCTCCTCGGGCCAGTCCACCTGGGATCACCCCTGCGACGAGCACTACCGCCGCCTGGTGGCCCAGGAGCGTGAGCGCGCCCAGCTCGCGGCCTCTGCGGGCGGCGCGGGGGCGAAGAAGGACAAGGACAAGAAGAAGAAGAAAGAGAAGAAGGAGAAAAAAGAGAAGAAGAAGAAGGAGCCACTGAAGACTCCTGGAGTGAGTAGTAGTTATTTGTTTTATTTTTATTTTTCTGTTTTTGTGTGGGAGAAATGCTTTATCCTGTGTTACACACTATACGAGAAGGGAAGCAACTGATTCAACCATCGCAGCACTATTGGTAAGTGTATTTAAAGAAAGGTCCAAGTGGTATGCTTAAAAAGTCGGATGAAAAAAGGCTCTTGAGAGAATTTAAATTTCGCATAGTTGTTATAAACGTATACAAAATCACTACTCAAAAAAATTCAGGTTGAGCATCTCATCACAAGAACACTGTGGCCTCTTTTTTCCTAAAACGGAGCCCATTGGCCCAAATATAAGCTGTTCAGGTAAGCTTGTAGAAGAATGGAATTTGTGTTCCAAGTCCCAAAACCTTGAAAATTAAATGCAGATTAAAACTGTGTGTTTGTAGAAAGCAGGACAGAACTTTATTGTTGCTTATCAAAACAGATTTAACAAATGTGTTCTTCTATCTGTGTGGTTGGGAAAAGGCAGACTGAAAGCTAAGACAACAGTCCACAGTCACTTTAAGAGTGGGTTCTTTTGCTTATTTTTCTGTAGGTATGCTCAAGTGTGCACTGTGCAGCTGTAAGCTAAAACCCAAACATAACTATCAAACTGCTGTGGAGATTAAAAATGAAATGAATTATTTAAGTGTTGCCATTTTTTAGTTTATGTGCTTACTTCTTTGACTTTGTCTCCTTTCTTTCAGACACTGCCTTCGGCCCTGGGACCTCTACCGTCCCCGCTTGGCAGCCTGGCTCCTCTGAGAGGTCTGGATGCCCCTGGCTCAGGCCCGCTCTCTGGTTCTGCCCCCGCTCTCCGGCGGTCCATTGGCAGCTCCGGGGGACTGGAGCCCCTAAAGACATCGATTGGAGTACGACCCTAGTTCTATATGAAGGAACATCTGTTATGCATTTGAATTTTCTGCCTGTCACTAGCCTCTAACCCAGGCACCTTACAGTTTTAAACTTCTTTCTCTGTCAGGGCCCCCGGAGCAGTGGAGCATCCAGTGTTTTGGGCAGCAGGCAGGAGGAGAGGGTGTCCCTCAATCTGCCTGGCTTTGATGATGATGATGATGATGATGACGATGACAATGAGGATGAGAAAATCTCAGAAAATGAGGTAGAGTAGAACCTTGAGAGAAATGCAACACAATGAAAGATGGTGGCTGAAAGAAGACCTGTGGCTCTTAAATGTTTACTGTATATCGCCATCAACGAAGACAATGTCGCTTTTTCAGCCGAGTCCTCGCGGCTCAGACCGATTATTGAAGAACCTTCATCTGGATCTGGATGCCCTCGGAGGAGGCCTACAGTATGAGGTAGAAACGATATTACTACATTTTAGTAAGAGAACACGAGAGCAGCTGTTATCTTGTTTATTTTGTGAACTGAGAAAATGTTTCCTTGTTCTGTTTCCTGAAGGGTGCTATGCTTTTTCGATCTGGGTATGTTTTTCTTACTAAAATGGTTAATTCGTTTCTGTGCGTGTGTGTGCACGCTCTAGGACAGCGAGGCTAGTGGTGGAGCTCCAGCTGAGGAGAGGACAGAGCCAGAGTTGCAGGACTTGGCTCTATCCGGAGACCACAGTCCTGAGCCACCGTCCCAGCAGGTAAAGAAAAAAACACACACTCCACATGTCCACCTTTGCAGTGGCCCTCCAGTAGCCCTTGCTTTCTTTCATCTTTCTTCCTTTGTACTACCATTTCTGTGCTGTGTATATACCACCTGTCCTTCTGTGAATGGCTTGCAGTGACAGACAAAAGATTATTACATATTAGATGAGGATTTCAGAAGCACACCTGTAGCATCCCATGTAGTATTCATATTTCTGGAGACTTACACTGTGCTTCAACAAGAGCTGCAACATCTGTTCAAATCAAAAGAAAATTAATCGGCAACTTGTTTGCTCATCAGTGAATCGTTTGTAAGCAGAAAGGTCAAACATTTAATCTTTTCAACTTCTTAAATGTGAGGATTGGCTGCTTTTCTTTGTCATTTATGTTAATAAATGAAGAGGATTTTGTTTTTGGACTGTTAGTTGAACAAAAGAAAAAAGTAATTTAAAAAAAACGTCACTTTGGGCTCCGGAAAATCGTGATTATGGCTTAAGAAAACATGGGAAACAAGTATAGAACATGCGTTGGATACTGCCTAAAACTCTGGATTCAGTTACGGTGAGTACGCAAGTAACAATTGTGAACATATCTCTGTACATCCTCAGTGTTATCACTACCATATTGGACTTCTCTTGTTGTCTCATGTATCTGTGATTCTAAACCATCTGTTATTGCTTCTCTTTCTCTCGTGTGACCTCTGACCTTTACACCTGTCACCTTGGCACTGTGAACCCGGGACGTGCTCACGCAGCTGCTGTGCTGCTGGGATCTGTCCTATGGGCACGGCTGCTACTGTGTCTTCCTCTTTGTCCTGCTGTCCTCCTACTGTCACTGTTACTGCTTTGCTGTCTGAAACTGAATGTCAGGAGCAGGTTTCATCACCACCAGTGTCCCTCTGATTTATGTATTTTTTTGCCATTAGCATCGCCCACTGCCATTAGGTTCTTATAAGTCAGTCATTTATGAATATTGCACACTTTTTACATTAGCTGCTATTGAAAGCTGTCATGTATTTATTCTTTGTTCTAAAATGACACAGTATCCCACTGATTTAGGGTGTGATTATAGATTCAGTGATTTCTTGTGCACAATATGGCCTTTTTTAGAGGAGAAACCTGCTCCTGTGTGTGTGTCTGAGTCCCAGAATATTTCTGTGTTTCTATGCATGTTTGAGTTTGTCCTTCTCGTATGTATTTTTCACATTTTCTGTCTATTGTGACTAATTTTGTCCCAGCAAAATGCACGATCCGTCGGTTTTTGCATGCAGTTGTGTCAAGATCATCACCCCCGATCTCTTTGTCCCTCACATGCCCTCCTCCGTCCTCTCTCTCCCCTTTGTCTCTGCACGCCTTGCTTTGTGCCTCTATTTGGGATGGATGGACTCCTCTTCCTACTCCCCTGTGCCAAGGACTCTTTGAGGGGCCGCCGCCACCACCTGTCATCGCTGGCAGGCAGCAGAAGCCATGTCAGTGCGGAGGGAATGGGCCCTATCAGCTCTGAACCTGAACACTCTGCTCCACAGGAGGTAGCAGAGGAGTTAAATGAGTTGGAGGAGGAGGAGGAGGAGGAGGAGGTGGAGGAGGAAGGGGGAGAGTTGGAAGACGAGGATGTTCAGAGAGAGAAAGGAGAGGATGAAGGCGGAGGGGAAGGGGAGGACGGAGAGGCAGAGGAGAAAGAAGTTGTTAAAGATGGACAGGCACAGGTGGAGGAAGCGGATGAGCGAAAGAGCAAAGAAGAGGGGGATGAGATGGTGGGAGAGCAGGGAGGAAGTAAAGGGTCTGTAGAAAGCAAGAAAGAGGAGGTGGTAGAGAATGACAAGGCAAAAGAGGAATCCTGTGAAGGTGATGATGGAGAGATAGACGAAGGGGGTTCTGGAGTGTCGGGAAACATGAAACACAGTAAGATGCAAGACGAGAACAATGAAAAAGAGCGAAATGGCGGTGATGAGGAAGTAGAAGGTAGTGTTGATAGACAGCTTGAAGAGACCAAAGATGGAGACGAGAACGGGAAGAGTGATGACGCCGTGGACAGTTTGATGCAGGAGAAGGAAGAGGGAGAAAAACAGGAATTTGAG
This sequence comes from Diplodus sargus, assembly GCA_903131615.1. Classification (NCBI taxonomy): domain Eukaryota; kingdom Metazoa; phylum Chordata; class Actinopteri; order Spariformes; family Sparidae; genus Diplodus; species Diplodus sargus. The sequence continues at coordinate 982,308 of CAEMYA010000124.1, forward strand.
GAAGGTAGCGATGAAGTCGTGGAGCAATGCTTCAAAAGCGATGAAGCAGAGGGGAGTGAGGAGGAGGACAAGAATGATACGGACAAGCTTGAGAGAGGCATAGATGACATGGGAGGGCAGAATGAGAGCAAGGCTGAGAGAAATAGTGAAAGAGAAGAAGAGGCAAAGGGTGGCGAGAGCGATGAGGCTATGGAGAGATGCTCCCTGAGCCAGAGGAGACTGACGGAGAGTGACGATGAGGTGATAGAGAGATGTGTGCAGAGCGAAGGCGGAGAAACGGACGGGGAGGCACCGGAGGTCGATGAGGAATCAAATGCTCAAGTGCCTCAGACTGGCCCGGAGAGTGAGGACGAAGCCGTCGAGGTTTTCGGCGCGGCTCAAGGCCGATCGCCCGAGCCGGACGAGGAGTCGATGCCGGGCGACCATAAAGCACTTGACCTAAAGAGCGAAACTCTCGCTGGCAAGATGGAGAATGTGACAGAAAAATGCCCCCCTCCCGCAGAGGTAGGGCTCTGTGTTTTGCTCAGTGAGTGCTCACGTCCCCCCCGCCTGCATTCGCCACCCGACCCAAACCCTGGTCCCGCCTGATCTATGCATGTAGCTCCCAGAATCCAACTCCACTGCCTTAGGGGCTGTCTCGTCCTGTGTTTCCTGGCCTCGATGTCATCACTCGCAAACTGGAATATCAGTTGGCCTGAGGACAAATGCTTATGAGCCCCTGAGGACTGGATTGGATAGGTCTGATCGCTTTTCCCATTGATGGTGCAGCCTTTTATTAGTCTGTTTAGATTGCCGGTTGATTTGGCCAGACATAGGACTCTTATTTCCCGCCATCGCCTCTGACATTTTCAGTGTCTGCTTGCTACGACTGCAGACTGTCTGATTTTTACAGTTCACCTGCCAGCTCGCCGGCCTTGGTTGTGTTTGCACGTACGCTCTGCTTTTGCCCTCTGCTGTGTGTGTGTGTGTGTGTGTGTGTGTGTTTTTCCGCCTCGCTTTGGAAAAAGACTGCATGCTCCAGTGTTTAGTGTTGTCCGTGCAGTTGTTGCTTGTGCACACATGTGCGCACGTGCATACGCGTATGTGCGTTCATTCAGAAGTGTTACCCTGTCAATGAGAGTCTCGGTGCGCTTGTTGTGTGATTGCAGGAGTCTGAGGATGGTAAGAAGGTCGAGGAAGCATCATCCTCTGCAGATGTCAAGGTACTCGTGCAGTGTGACACCCGTCCAACACTACTCATTCACCTGTTTATTGTCAACTTTTTGGTAATGGTTCTGGTCCTGTATCCTGAAGCTGTCAGAGAAAGTTCTGGACATCAACGACCTGTCTGGCACGTTCAGTCCACTGGAGAAAGATGACAAAGAAGAAAGGCAAGAAGAAGACGAGTATGAGGAGAGTGGCGAGATACAGAGGTTTGTTGACGTTGTTCCAGGAGAACAGCTACCGTTGCATCATTTTAAAAGACGTAACTCTTGAAGAGGTGTCTTCCCAAGGAATTGGAAGCTGTTTTGATCCAGTGTATCTCCAGCAATTCCATCTTTTTTTGTGTGTGACTTGTGGTAGTTGTCAGGCAGCAAACATTCATTTGTCATGGTGCGCGTCAACAGGATCAGTCATTTCCTCGCATCCCATTCACCAGATGTCACATTCACATGTCAGGATCTGGTTATTATAGACACAGATTCAATATTTAACTGTCATTTATCATCACAGTAGCAGCATCACATACATTGTACGTACTCATAAAAACATTATAAAAATACATCCGTGGGTTTGGGGCCTACCAGTATACTGAACATATAAGGAGTAGTCAACGTTTATAATCATCAGATAAAGTTACAGACGTTGTTATTGGTTCCTATCTGTTTCCTGAATATACTCCGTAGGTGTGTGAATGTGTAAATGAGAGACATTTACTTATAGCACTTTGTAGAAGGGTGCTTTGTGAAGTTCACTCCATTGACCAGTATGGCGGCGACATCGACGTATGGCGCTCAATGAGGCGTCTGTGTATATATGTCTATGGGGCGGCATGCAGGCTGCTCCTCGTTTGCATAAAGATGAGGTCTAGGCTACTTAATGCAAACCAGGGGCGTGCAGCACGACCTGCCTTTGTCGGTTTATATAATGAAGACATGATTTCAGAAACACATTTTGGTGAAATAGTCCGATTAGACAAAAAGTTTCCATATGAGCTGCCATGTTGGTCCAGTTTGAAATCAGGCAGCCCAAGTATGTCCAATCAAGTTTTAAAATAGACTGAGGGCAGCTGTATGTACCATGAGAGTATAAATGATGAACTTTATTTTGGTGAAACATGCAGCTACAGGTATTCAGGAAATCTGCACAACTTATTTAAATCGAATAACACTGCAAGCTATGCGCACTCTCCTGAAATGTTCTGCATTTTATTAACCTGAGTACGAGTATAACACCTTGATCCCTCTGAAGGTATGCTGGCAAAGACAACCCTCCAGCTCTCAAGGTTGACCGACTTGTCCTCCACCAATCCAGCCCTTCGCCCTCCATCTCAAGCCTGTCCCACTCAGAACAAGGGGTCGGGTTCCAGCTGAAAAACGAAGACCTTGGCACGTCTCAGGGCCTACAAAGGCCTGAAACCTCCAGAGGTCGGCTGGTCCGCACTTCCAACACCCAGCTTGAAGACGCTGAGCAAAGCCAAGAGATCCCACTGGAAGAAGAGGCAAGCTGGAAAGACAGAGAGAAGGAGGAGGCGGAGGAGGAGGAGGTGGAGGAGCAGAGGAAGAGGGCAGAGAGAGAGAGGAGGAGTCTGAGAGAGAGGAAGGAGGAGAGGGAGAGGAAGGCTGATCAAGAGGTTGAGGAGGAGGGAGAGCATCTGATGAGGGAGAAGGAGAACAGAATGCGTCTCCTCCAGGAGGAGCTGAGGAGAGCAGAAGGAGAGGAGGAGAGGAGGCTGAAGGAGGAGAGCGAGGAAAGACTCAGGTAGGCACGGAGAGTATAACACCAAACCGGACTGCATCATCACATCATAGTCCTCTAAACTCAGATACTACTACTGGTACTTGCTCAACACATTTCTAGTGTGTCAGTGTTGCAGCAAAGGGACAATGATGATTGTGTCTTGTAACAGTCCTTTGGTCAAGAATCATTTAAGCACATTTGATTGAAACACACCTTAATCATACTCTTAATTCATTAGTACACACGTTTGTGCCTCTCCCCAGGGCTCTGCGGCAGCGTCTCCTGTCTAAGAGGAGCGAGGAGGAGGCCAGGCTGAGCGAGGAGTCTGACAGGGCGCTGAAGGAACTCAGAGAGTCTGCCCAGACCGAGAGGGAGAGGCAGCAGCACAAACTCAGGTGACACACGCACATTAACACAATACCCTAGCCCTGTAGAGTGGAACGACGTCCGGACTGATGATCTCACGACTTGTCATATTGTTTGTTCATAAATCTACAGTCGTGGTCAAAAGTTCACATGCACTTGTAAAGAACTCTAACCCCAGCTCCAATCTTTAATACAGCTCTGATGTATCTGTGATGGAATGAGAGGAACACATAATAATTTGTCACTACAAAGTATTATGTGTCACCACAAAGCTTGCTTCTGAAAGTGTGACCAAATCTGCTGGATCAAAAACATACATACAGTCATTTGAACTTTTAATTTTGTTGATTATGGAAAGAAATCAGATTTTCTTTGTAGAGTGATTCTGATTGATAACAGCTGATTACTTTTCTGGACCCATTTAAGGTGTGTTTGATAAACCCATTAGACTCAGCCACAAAAACTACAATGGCAAAGTCTAAGGAATGCTGTGCTCCTTTACTGATTTATTGATTATTGATTTGAACCAGTCAGAAAAGTCATTTGGAGCCATTTCAGAGCCGTTACAGGTCCAGAGATCAACCGTAAAAACAAATGTTTGTAAGTATAAAGTGCACGCCACAGTTGTGTGGCTGCCACGATCAAGAAAACGCAAACTATCACCTGCTGCTGGGGGAAAATTGGTCAGGATGGTCGAGGGTCAACCAGAAACCACCAAACGCAAGTCTGCAATGAATTAGAAGCTGCTGGAAGACAGGAGTCAGTGTCCACAGTGAAGAGTGTTTTATATCAACATGAGCTGTGCAAGAAAGAAGGAAAGGAAAACTCTGGTCACACGAAACAAAAACTGAATTGTTTAGTGTGGGGCTGTTATGCTGCCAGTGGATCTGGTGCTCTAAAGGAAGTACACAGAATAATGAAGAAGGAGGATTATGTGCAAAGATTGGCTCTGGGGTGCAGTTTGGAGTTCCAACAGGACAATGATTGTCATCATCAAAAATGGTAAAGGAATGTCAAGTCAGGCTAGAATTTAGGTTTTTGAATGGCCTACCCATAGTCCTGACTTGAACCCCATCGAGAACATGTGGACTGTGCTGACAAAACAAGTCCAAGTCAGGAAGCCAACAAATGTAGTTGACCTTGATTCTGTCAAGAGGAGCAGTTAAGTATTCAGCCAGAGGCCTGCCAGAAGCTGGTGGATGGCTACCAAAAGCACCTGATCGAGGTGAAATGGCCAAGGAGGATTTAACCAAACATTAGAATTACTGTGTGTTTTTTTTGACCCAGTGGATTTGGCCCTATTTTCAAGATCTATAATAAATAAATTAGTGAACCAAAGTTCATGAACGTTTTTTGTTACAAAATAGTTTGTGTTCCACTCATTCCATCACAACGAAATAAGAGCTGTAGAAATCCTTGGAACTGGAAAGTATATGTAAGCTTCTGACTATGTGAATGCCAAACAAAGACGAGACAAAGACTTTTTATGACTGTTTCTCTCCCCGTGGAGTTACCTTTCCATGCTGTTTACTTAATTTTTTACTGTTTATTTCCATTTGTTACCTGCATACAGAGCCCCTTCAAAAGAAACTCCAACTTTTACTGGAAACAACAAATAACAAAATGCAAGTGCACTAGAGACGTAAACCTCTGCATTGGGGTCATTTGCACTCAAAGGAAGGCTAAATCTGCAGTGCACTTCCTACATCAGTGTTTTATCTGACCCCATGGTTGGTTGATGACCTAATGATGTGTCGAATGATCTGTGTGCAGAGTTTGACACATTGCTGAGCATGTTCATTTTCAATGTGCTCACTGAAAATCAGATTTTAAAAGGCGGGCCTATAAGTGTGATTTATGACCAACCCTGGTCCAATACAAATGTGATGTGGAAAAGTAAAGTCTCCAGTCAAACACGTGAAAATTCTCAGTGAAGTTGGAGAGATCTCGTGTGCAACAGTTACACTTCTAAAATAAAATAAAATGTTCGCAAATTCACATAATTATGTAGGACACACGTGAGGTATTTTCCATGTACACTTAAATACATGTGTGCAGGGAATATTGAATCAGTTTGCAGTTAATTACCTTTATACCCAATGATATTGATGTGCGTGTCCTGTGTTTAGGGAGGAGAGTGAGGCCATGCTGACGGAGTTACGCGCCTCTCTCGAGAAAGAGCGAACGGCAGAGCGCGACAGACTGGAGGCTCAAAAGAGGCGGGACATTGAACGTCTCAAGGCAGAGTCGGAAGAGGAGCTCCAAGCAGAGAAGAGGAGGCTCCAGGAAGAGAGGGAGGAGAAACTGAGCTCTCTGAAACAGGAGGTGACTGAGGATGATGGTTTTAGTATTGTTAAGTCATTCAAATTTCAGTGTTTGCATTTTGTTGTGTTGTCCCTGACTTGCCTTAAGAGTGATTTTCTATTCAGGACATCTCAGTCTGCACAAACTGAAGCTGAAGCTAATCACAAACACTAGGAACAACAAATATTGGTTATATATATGATTTTAGTTTAATAAGTAGCAAAAATCCAAACAGAGTCACTGTTTATTATTGTACATGGTCCCTCGACAAATAAATTAGGCAATCTGAGTGAAAAACGAATGACTCAGAGAGCTTCTTCGGTATGCCCCCATACCAGTGTGGACGAAGAAGCTAAAATAAAACATTTTAAAAAAGAAAAAAAGTTACTAAATATGCCATTAAATGCACCCCAAAAATAATTATATTGAAAATGAATGTAGACATTAATCAGTTCATAAATTCTGACATAAATCGATGTTGGTTATGTGTTTTGTTTCTATATGAAATTAAAAATGAATGAATAAATAAAATGGAACTTGAATGGGAAAATAAATAAAGATATAGAAAAACAGAAAGATCATAATCATGTCACATTTCATGAATTGAATTTATTCATTTTTTGAGCATTAAATGGCATGTAAATGTTTTTACTGAGACAACTATATATGATTTTGACCATTTAAGTCCTCCGTACACTGGACGATGGAGAGCTGGCAGAGGAACCTGCATACCCGTTTTCATAAGTAGGGGAAAGATCACCCTGAAGCCATTTTTGTGGGTGGCTACATGCTGTGTTACACAAGTTCTATTGACTCACCCCCCTGTCACCCTTTCAGTACAGCTCTCAGCTGTCAGCTCTAGTTTGTTTGCTGTCATTTTTTTTTTTTTTAGCAAACACCAAGAACAAGAATTTGCAGTTCTGGTGGTGCAGTCAAATTCTATATGTCATATTTTGTTCGACAGATCCATGATTTGTGCCTTTAACACCTATTTTGGGAGTGAAACGTTGTTGCTGTACAGTAGACTACAGCAGGGTAGCACTGTTGTTTCATTTATTTTAAGAAATGCATTGAAAGGATACTAACTCTGTACATTTAGACTGTTCATTTATGTATCTGTCAAATGATGTCTGTGTAATACATGAGCACACTGTGTTAATGTGTTATATTTATGTAAAGAGGAGATAAACGGCACCAGAACCAAAAATTTGTGTTTGCCCTATTTTGATGGAACATGGTGGCATTGGACTTGGGGGAGACAGATTAATGATCTCTCTGTATTTGTGCCTGTCTATGTTTGTGCACTGTTTTATCTGTATAAAGGTCAGAATTACAGAGAGGAGGAGGGAGTTCATGAGTCCACGGCCTGAACAGCAGCTGGCAGAGTACCACCGAGAGGTCAGAGAACACACACACACACACACACACAGATTTTGTACAGAACTTAAGCATCATGTGTATTTGTGTTTGAATGTGAGTTGAGGCTTTCATTTAATTTCACCTGAAGACATCTTTTGTGCTGTAAACCGACCTTCACTGTTATTATCTAGCTAGCAGATGTTCTCCAGGAAGTGCGGGAGGAAGTGCAGCGTGATCACGAGAGGAAGCTGGAGCAGCTGAGGGAGGACCACAGGAGAGAGATGAACAACATCAGAGAGAAATACCTGGACGAGGTCAGCGAGTGTTTACATTTCACATTTAGCTGACGCGTGCCCTCATCCTGCACCACTTGCAACAAGAGAAACAGAAGAATGTGTTTAGATGGGTGTGCTACAGTATACTTTTGTTTCCAGCCATCATCAGTGAAGAACTTTGTGCATCTAAATGAAAACTTTTTCTGTTTTACTAGTTAGTTAATCTAATCTAGTCTAATCTAGCATAGGTTAGAATTATCAGCAAAGATAGTGTTGAGTTACAGACTTAACACTATTCACTCCTAATTGTGTTGTTTTCCCTGTTCTAAAATATTCTGTGTGTGTGTGTGTTTGTGTGTGTGTGTTTTACAGGAGACAGCTCAAAGGGAGCGCCTGCTCTCCACTCTGCACGAAGACAGAGAGCGCCTCCAGACCTCGCACACTGTCCAGCTGGAGAAGCTCCGCTTACAGCTCAACACACAGATACAAAAGACGCAGCTCACACACTCTCGCAAGGTGAGGCCATACAGACATACACATTTACTGTAACTGTAACAGTATTTTGAGTTTTTCTAAAACAATCAGCACTGTGTATCAGATAATACATCTTATTTCCTCAATCAGGAGTCGGAACTGCAGGATCTGACAGATCAGATGGAGCTGAGAGCCAAAGAGCTGAAGAGCCAGGAGGCCATGTTACAGACCAAGGTCCTCTATCCCATACAGTGTGTTCTATTAATCACCGATACACTAATCTAAACCACATGGACTAATGGTGTCTGTCTCTTATCAGGCAGCTGATCTGAAGAGGAAGAGGAAGAAGCTCGGGGAGGAAGAGGACGAAGTGGACAGACAGATAGAGGTGGGTGACATTTCTGAAAAGAGAGATTATAGTCGACACACCCGTCCTTCTGTCAACCCTCCAGTTTCTCCACCGTTGTGTATGTCCAGACCTTACCTCGTCTGATCCAGGAGAGAGACCAGCTGAAGGAGGAGCTGGAGAGGATGAGGGAGGAGAAACACCAGGCCAGAGAACTCATCCAGAGAGCGAGGGAGGAGAGGGGCGAGGCCAAGGAGGAGGAGGAGAGGCTGAGGGAGGAGAGGGACCGAGCCAGGGACGAGAGCAGGAGGGCCAAGGTGGACAAGGAGCGGCTGGAGAGCAAGGTGGCGCTGCTGCAGGAACGGTGCGACCGTCTCAGTCGCAGAATCAGGTGTGGTTTCCAACACAGGACATCCGCGCATACTGTGTTTTTCTTTACTTCTACTACTTACTTTATAGTTTCAGCCAGTGGAATTATTAAACTGAGGAAAACGCATTGATCTCCTGTGTAAGTTTGTTTATTTTGTCCAATCAGTGAGATGGAAGAAGTTGAAGGGGTGAGCGCCTCCCCACGACCGGAACCTAAACAGGAGAAAAAGAAGGCAGAGAAAGCAGAGGCGATGGCGCCCTCCAATGGCATGAGAGACTCACCTTTGCATGTGGAAGACTTGGACGACCCGCCACTCTCACCTATGCCTGACAGCCACAGCAGCGTGGACGAGTGAGGACACAGAGATAGATAGATATAAAACAAAGAGCCAATTAGTATATATTAATGTTTTTTAGGCCTATGATCAATTCAGAGTTATCAGTTTTTGGTGGTGTTTGACTGATGGGTTACAGAAAGCTGAAGTAAATACTGTACAAACAGCTGACGCAGTAAGTGACTTTAGAGCCAGAATGATATGATAATAATGCATTTTATTTACTTTGAGAGATACTCAAAAACACTTTACATGACAAGTTAGATAAAGGATTCTCGAGAACTGAAAGTCGATAAAGGGATGATGTAGCACAGGTAATTAAAACAGTCCTTAAAAGGGAGGGGAGAAGGGCCCAAGGTAATTGGTCATGGTGGAATAAGTTGGAGTGCAGATGTCAAGCTGGACAACATCCACGTAGCAGTAAAGGTGGAGACCATGACGACAGATGATGTTACAAGCGGCAGAAAGTAGAGAATAAAACAAAAGAGGATCGAGCGCTGATCCCTGGGGGACACCTTTTCATTCATGTGACTTGAGTTCACCCAGCGTTTACATTGCTGGCTTGCGAAAACCTAAATATCATGATAATGTTAGCCGGCACCAGTCTGTATTTAACCTCAGCCCTCATTCCCGCACATCTGTGTGTGCAGGTTCAGACGCTACATCTCCTCACATGGCGCGTCCATCCAAAAAACCAAAGTCTTCCTGGAGAGGGAGAGCCGCCGGCTGATGGAGAGACAGGCAGCTCTGCGGGCGGCTCAGGCCAGCTCCTCCCAGGACCCCAACCAGGATGGAGGGGTGACTGAGGAGATGATAAGAAACCTGCAGCAGGTAGGGAGGGGTGCGACCCACCTCCTGCGGTTCAGTAATTGGTGTGATGAGTGGTGAGACTGGGTTTATTCAAAGAAGAGTTGGTTGCTTTCCCCTCATTGTGTCAGGAGGCAAGAAATGTGGTGGAGCTGCAGCGGACGGTTCAGAGGGGGAACACTCTCCTGCGTAGGAAAGAGGAGCAACTCCAGCAGCTAGAGAGCTCTTTAGCTGAAGAGGTCAGAGCCCGTACCCGTCATCTTACAGCACATGCAGTTACAATGATACTTCACTTTTTTAAGTCAAGTGCTTTGATATTTTCAGCGCAAAGGACTTCATGCAGTCAAAAAGCACCTTTAGTCATAGCTGAAAAAATCAGGTGGTGGTAATAATTTATCCACACACAAAATGTATAGAAGTGTGATACTTGTGTAGTTTTCCTATTTGAATGAATTGCTGTCTGTATTCTGTACTCTGTATTAGAGTGTGAATAATGGAGTTCGCTTTTAATTAACTTTTACATTTAATGTTTGTAGTGTATTAACAAAATGTCTTAGAGCTACTTGAAATGTCTGTGCAGAGAGGGCATTTGAAATTGGTTAATTTTGAATTCCTGATATGTTTGTGTGCACCTTTGTGTTAACATTTCTCAGCTTTTAAAAAGGTACATCAGCAGGTTATGCTTTTTATATTGGTACATCAGCTGTTATCATCTGCACTTTGTCTTGTTTCTCTGTGTGTATAGACACTGTTTGAGGATTTGTCTCGGCTTGCGGGAGAAAGGAAGGTGACCTTTGATGTGACAGAATCTGATCTCAGCAGCACTGTGGACCCTCCAGATGGGACAGGTAACATTTACTGTAGTCATAGTTTGACCAAAGAACCTGACATATGTACTGTATTATTGCTTTATTGCAGATATTTATCTTGTCTAAAATTTGCACTGCACTGACGCTTTTTACAAATGAAGTTCCTAACGGAAAAATAAAGTTCTTTGAATTGAATTGAATTGAATATTTCATATACTCTTCTCAGGTTATAATATATTCCCAGCTACCCTGACATTGTCCTCTCTTTCTTTTCTTCTCTTCCTCACGCCCTCATCAGGAGGTCATCCCACTGTCCCAGACAAAGTGCAGGAGTTAGCAGAGTCCCTGCAGCAGATCTCAGGCCAGCTCAACACCGTCCTGGGTGCGCTGGGTTCACTGGCCCAGAGGGAGAGCGTCACTCCCTATACAGCCTTCCCTCTGCCTTTGTCTCAACCTCACTCCAGGCCAATTCCTACCTCTGCACCAGTAATGCCCCAGATGCACAGCCTGGGCCATAGCCCCTTAGCTGCACCTCCCCCGATGAGGCTTTCAGAGCCATCCTGGGCCTGGGCACCCCAAGGCTCCTCCACCGCCACTCCTTTCTTCAGTACCCCCATCAGCAGCGGGCTGAGGGCCTCTGAGGACCTCATCAACAGCCGATGGAGCCAGATATTCCCCAGTATGCTAACATGCACCCTTAATTTGCTTCGGAGTAGTAAAGCAGCAATAATGAGACTTGTTAAAAAGTGTTTTTTTTAATCAGCTCCTATAAATGTTATTGGTCCTGAACTGTTGTTCTCTTCTGCAGGAGCAGCTATAGACCCAATCACTTCCAGCAGCATGAGGCCAACCTCATCTTACTCATCATACATGCCTGCCAGGTAACCCGCAATGCACCTTTTACCATGCTATTATTAATGATGACATGGACAGCCTCGCCGTCTTAAATGTGCTTACAGCAATCCTCAAACTGTGCGTGCCTCTGTTTATTTCTCAAGTGAACATGGTCGCAGTCTGCGCTCCACCCAGAAGTCGGCGGAGGTAGACGGCCAGAGGCTGCAGGGGCTGATTGACGGCAACAAGAGGTGGCTGGAGATGCGCAAGAAAGACAGCAGCGTGTATCCTTTTATCACACATGTTCATCCACACACACCAACACATATACATTCACACAAATAGAGAGCACACACTTGGGGAAAAAAATGCATGTACAGAGCTATGACTGTGTGTTTGTGTGTGTAGAGTAAATAACATCAGTCAAACAATTGAGACAAGTAGACAGCTTTGTAGTTCTTTACTCACTTCATTACTATTTTACAGAACCACTATCTAAATCCCACCACTCCAGATCAGACTGTTTCATGAACACAGTAGTTGTCTTTAACTCTGCCTTCCAGGCCTCTATTCACTCGCTATCAGGCTCCTTCAACCAAGGGCGGCCTGCTCCAACTGGGCCTGGACGATAACAACCAGATCAGAGTCTATCATTACTGAGGACACGACACATGAGCTCAGTCCTGTTGTTCTGTGTCACTGAGGACTTTGGAGCCTTGAGGACAGTAACAAGGCCTAATATTAGAGTCCTGTGATCTCTTTGAGTCATTCCTTTTCAAACTTTCGGTGCAAAGTCCGACTTCCGCTGCTGTGATTGGAGGAGGAGATGACTGGGAACGACGCAGCAATTCAGGGACCAACACGTCACAGAGGGCTGAGGACTTTAATCCTCCAACGCGAGATACGACGTATACTTTTCAAAGCACTTCACTGTCACGTTTACAGATTAGGGTACGGACACACATGCGCTAATTCATGTGTATGACAGCAGAATACTGAGAAAAGAAAAAAAAATCCCCATCCGAGCTCAATGCAAAGTGTGGACTAGACAATTTGCTCACGTGCTTCAGTGATTTTTAACATGTGTGACGGTGCCTATGTAGTTCCGTGCCAGACTTGGGCCAAACTGTTTTTGTTTTTTTAAATGGCTGTTTACTTTGATGTCAGATGGGAAATAGTTGCTTCCTAAAGGGTGTATTAAGTCAAGACAATCACAAAGACGTATGTGAAGGTGTATTTCCTGTACTTGAATTCTTCTTTCGCTGAAAACATTCCAGACTTCATCTTGCTCATCGTCACGTTGTGAATCCCCTTTGCTGTAGCCAGGATAGAACACTAAGAAAAGCAGCACTTTACAACTGCGCATAGGTCAAGCTTAATTTCCTGACAGGTTTCATTTGTATTTATTCTACTGGTTATGTAAGTGACTTGTGTGTAAACTGTTTTTTAACTAATTCCTTGAGTTGTTGTTGTGAAAGCCTTTTAGAGACAGAAATCACTGTAAGAACTACTGTTGTTTTTAGAAAGGTGAAGCCAATCCACTTTTATTAGGGCCGAGCACCGACTGATGTGGTCTATCCTTGACACGCCTAAACTTAATTATTCAGTTTTCTCTCGTGCCACACGGTGGACACAGGAAGTTCCATTGACCTCATGGAACACACATGGAAATCAGAGGCTTTTCAAACGGCCATATGTGCATAGAAAGTCCTTGCATATATATTTGTGTAAATAAATACTGTATTTTTCTAAAAAAAAATATTTTAATAAATATAATTTTATAAATATATATACACATGTTTTTTTTGTTTACTGATCCTGCTGTGAATCCTGGGAGTGTAATGTCCACACCCTAATTTCATCATTCTGTATTGTGTTCACACACAACCGGACAACCTGCAGGGCCTCTGCGTGTGCCAGGCTCCCAAATTCATAGATTAGGTTCAGGTTCATCAGGTTTAAAGATAGCAGTCATCATTAGAACATGCAGAAAAACAGCGAACAGAGAAGTATCTGAAAATGAAACTTTTATTCAGTAACCGCTCATTGCAATGTTTGACGTTAAAATCTGATTTTTCATACAGTACAGTGCAAAAAACTCTTCGCATTCAGACTTGCGGGCAGTCAAGAAGGAAATACAATCATCATCATTTGATTCTCCAATGAGAAGGACGGGCGAGAGGATCTGACCAATCAGAGCACAGTATGTGACTAACATGATTAGAACGTTAAAAGGCCACTGACAGACTGGACAGATTTTCATGTTCTCACGTTTATCTCTGTAAACACACTCACACCTGTACAAACACTCGCACAGCATATAAACAGCATACAAACAGTAAGTTCAAAATGCATTGTTGACTTGCAGGTCAGATGTAATGCGGACAGTATAAAATAAGTTAAATCGGATAATTTTTTTAAGCAAGTGTGTACGTTGCTATCTTCATTTGCCAGCTGTAAGTAAACATCGATCACAACAGTTATATTGATGATGGCAGCGAGAGGACAAAACACTTCAGCATCACTCGACGTCGACGCAGCTCTTCATTGGCACATTTTGTGTCCATACAGATGGAGGGAGGGGTTAATGCCCTTCCCTGACTGGCTGATTGGCTGTGATAGGTAGAGAGGTGCCCCCCCCCTTACAGCCTGAGGACAAACAAGCTACTGGCTGTGCTTTTTATTTTTTTTTTTTTTAAGAACATGACAGGGACGCAAACGGAAAGAGACGAAGAAGTGATAAGGCAGAGAGAAGAGCTTAGCTCATCACAGAAGATCTAGAAGACGAAGATCTTGTCTCGCTGGACGGTGTCAAGGTCGTCGTCCATGGTGAGGAGGACCTGGGAGGGGACATGTAAGAGAGGGGTTGGAAAGTAGTCTCCTGTTTGCAGATTACAAAAATATTTTGGATTTGTATGTATATTTTAAGCCATCAGCTAACCCTGGCTTAACTGGATTGCCAACTATCCGATGTCATTGTTTAATGAATGCCTGTTGAGTTTTCTTGTAAAAACCCTTCCTTAGAAAATATTATTTAAAGCTGATTTAGATTTATTGAATCCACATTATGTAGCTCGTTGTCTTGTTCTTCCCTTCCTTTCTTTTGTGATACCATCGGTAGGACCGCGTACGGGCTCAACTGCGAGCGTGCGTCTTCATGCGATTTCATGCACATGCACGATATAAACAAAGGGGTGACCAACTCCTTTGCACTACTCGGTCAAAACTCCACAGGGAACCATTAAACAAATTCTAAACAGCCAGTGCAAAACTCTTTTCTCAAGTGCTGCAATTGTAAATGAACCACAATTTACACACACAACAAATAAGATCTTACCAGGAATGATCCAAACATGGCGATGGAGGAGAGGAAGTGCCAAATGTCGTGATCGTCAAAGAACGAAAGCAGGATGCAGTCCCTGTTGTGCTCACGAGACTCTGCCGGGGTTTTCTGTGTCAGCAGAGACAAACACACAGTAAACTAATGCCACACCATACAGGAGGGTATTTAGTCGAAATACAAACAGCGATTGGTCCCTTAAGTGAGTTACTGACCTGCCAGGTGCTGAGACCCTGGAAGAAGAAATACAGTGCAAAGCCCCACACCACGGCCGTGAAGAGAATACACACCAACGGCAGACATTTGATTCTCTCACCGCTCCGCAGCTTAATAAACACACACACACACACAATAACAATACTGTTAGATATACAAAACATTTCTGCTCTTTAATAACTCGTAATGCTTCTTGGAAACATGGATGCATGCACACACACCTTCATAATGATGTAAAAGGCAAAGTAGAGCAGCAGGTTGCAAATGGCGATGGCCAAAAGGTAGGAGGCAAAGTCGTTGGGCCTCTCTATGAGGCCGTAGGCCGCTCTACAGAGAGGAAGCAGGAAGATGATGTCATCATTTAGTACTGCACTGTGCATTTTTTTATTATCGTCTCTACTTTAGTACAGGACGAAACAGACTGTTTACTCACAGAGACCAGTTGACTATGTTCCCCATTACAAGCAGAACCATTCGGTCCTGTCAAACACACAGAAGAAGGAATATGATTTACAAGCAAGTAATGTTGACTTGACACAGCACTTTATTTTCAGAATTTAGGGCACTATTTTCATTTTTCACCCAACAGCTGAAGATCTAACTGCATCTTTAGTTTCTCTGTATAAACTACATAAACTTTTCAACATCAGTATTCCTTGCAGACTCAAAATAATGGGAGATTCTGTTTCTTTACAACATGTTGGCACTTGAAACGCAGGCGTTTGTGGTCATTACTCACAATGTACATAGGTCCGCTGCACTGTCTGATGCAGTCCGTGTAGATGACGTACACGATCCGCCGCAGCACCCCGGAATCTGATACAGATATAAAGACAAAGTGTTAGCTGCACTCACTAGTCCAGGGGGCGATGATCAAATCCACAACGGCCACACAGTTAACGGAAAAGTCAAGGAGACACCTTAAATGAAACTTAATCCTATGCAACAAAGTCCTTAAATGAGTCTATTTTATCGGCAATCGAACCCAAAAACAGCTGAATGTTGGCCCTGCTAATCGGCCTGGCAGATAATCAGTCCGTCCCTACTACAAACAGATGAGAGATGATAAAACAAGGCAAGTAGGGTTTTCTCCTGCCGTTATCCCAGGATCACGTGTTAATTATTTAGTAATCTCAAGAGCGAAAGCTTTTCAAAAGTAATTTTATGTTTATCAGAGATCACGAAAACCAAGCCAGCATGCATAGATGGTGTCTTGACAACTGTTTGAATGAGCAGAGCTGACTTACGCAGAGTCAGTCAATTAATAATTAGGATACTGCGGTTCTCTACTAAACAGAATATGTCCGATCATGGAGTGCCCATTAGTGATCTGCACATCGGAACCATTTTGGTGTCATTACGTACATCATCAATCTCATAAAGAAATAAATCTTTGATCTTTCCAGTGGGTGTGGTCCATTTTACTTTTAGTACACAAGATATCCTGCTAAATTAGCGACATTTATTAATTTATTGATAAGGGTCACAGTCAGCCCGTGTCTGTAGGCTATGTGGAGTGGCGGTTGAGGGTCACTATGTACACTGGGACAGGCTTGCAAGTCTCACAGCAAACCAGACGGCCTCAATAATGTCTTTACCTCCGCTGTAACGACAGGCTTTATCTGAGCGGCTGCTGTCCGAATAAGAGAAACGTCATTTTCCCGTAATAAATAGACCAGTTAGAACTTAAGATCTCCTGCTATCAAGAGATTATGAAGTAAAAAATAACTTGTAACTTACACAGCATTTCTAAGCTTCTGTACTAAGGATCTAAAGACAGGAGTTTTCAGGTTTCTTGCCATGATCTTACCGAACCTCCAGCGGCCCATGTAGTAGAGCTGTGTGCTGAGGAGGAGAGTGGCCAGAATGTGGATCACTGAGAAAACGATCCAGAAGACCATGTTTCCTTTCCCAAATACCTGCAGACAGACCAGCACAAACTTAAGACAATGTCTGTGTGTGTTTCTGCACGTGTTTAAACTTCACCCAGGGCCTCACGATGAAGCGGTCTGCATGTGTGTGTGCGTACCACTCCCAGCACAGAGAAGAAGATGACTGCAGCCAGGCAGGCGTAGGCGGTGTAAGCACTTGCGTTGATGTCTGGGTGTCTCTTCTGATACAGTTTCAACATACACAGTCCAGCAATCATGTACATGAACGAGGTGTCTGCAGAGAAAGATTACAAACATCAGTGACACGTCTGCCTTTTCACTGAATATCCGATCAGATTTCATGTCTTAATTGCCAAACATCAACTCTAACCTGGGACTACTGAATACAACTGGACTAAGCAGTCTTACCAAACTGGAAGTTGGTGTAGTTGGGGCAGACATGGTAGCAGGCACTGAGCAAGCCTTCCATCATCAGAGCCGTTCCCATAGCATAAAACAGACCGAAATGCTTTGGGATACCACATTCCTGGGTGAGAGAGAGGGACATGTAAAAAATAACTGGGCATGAAGTTTACTCAATAATTTAAATTACCCCACATGTGTCTGGATGTGCCCGGATCCTCCCTACAATACTTCTTATGTCAGATTTATCTATGCAATAAGCTATCTGCTCGCAGTGTGTCTAAACAGTATTCTATAGGAAATTGTGCAAATAGTCATGTTTTCGCTTATTATTCAGTCTAGGAATAGAGCCAAAAACAAAGTCCTCGCTAGGGCGCACACACATCAGCACGTCAGCTAATTTATAACGCCACGCGGTGCGTCTACTGTACTTCTGCGTGTGTGCATGTGTCTTACTAGAGCGTTGAGATCGTTGCGGACCAGGGCGCGATTGTGGACGATGTCTCTTTTGAGGACGATAAGGAGGAAGAGGAGTCCCAGCATCACGTAACCGAGGTTACTGAGGATGTTGTTGAACGCACTGTGTCGGACAACAGTTAAAAGTCAGTCATGGCAATACTTTAAACCAACGTTTTTAATCTCTTTTCGCCATACTCTGGTTGTAATAACACACTGGGACACCTTAACAGACAGATGCTGACAACGCACCTGAGAGCTCCCAGGGGGTGGGCGCACAGGAAGTTGTAGAAGCAGATGTCCTGGTTTCCTGTGACATTGACCACCTGAAGAACAGAGAGCCAGTTTACCATCAGACTGCTGATGTATTTTTACTACACTTCTTAACTAATTTTAATGATATCTTGTCCATTACAATGTATTTCTCATCAGCGTACCGTCTGATAGGTGATGACCAGCTGGATGACCGGCAGCGCGTAGAACACAGCAATAGTAGCAATGTTCCTGGAGAGAAGATTATGAGATTTAGAATTATGATGACAGGGTCATTTGAAGGCTTTAGAATATCACATCTCTGTAACAAAGAGACAAGTCTTTTTACATTGTAATTGCGCCTAGTTGCTCGGTTTTACCGGAACAGTACTTGACCAGTTACGATACAAAAAGATTCTGATTCAGAGGGCTGTGATGCCATTACAAAATATCAGATGCATCAAAAAAAAAATTGTATTTTTGTTTCCAAACATTTTTCATTTCTATTCACTGTGTGACTGTCCACTACTTTTCAAATTGTGTATTCGTAATGATCCATGAAGTTCTGTCATAAACATGAATGTGCTTCTATTATTCTGGCGCTCAGCCATGAACACCAAAATTCACAAAGTAATCAATTTTGGAGAGTAAACACACGTTTACATCTGTTATATTTCCCAAGGAATGGACAGCGGGGTCCTTCTAAATTGTACTGTGACCATATTGTTGAGAATTGGGTTTTAGATTTCATATTATTGACTTTTATACACAAAAAACGAAATTGTAATATAACCAAGAATCAATGACATGAGATCAAAGTGTTAACAAAACGTTGTTAACTATGAGTTGATAACTAATTGTCGATCCATTTGGCTGAGAATGGGATGTTAAGGAATCTGTGTTGTATTGTTGTAGCTGATTCTACTCTTCAGTGGTGCTTGTTATTAACCACCAGTGTTCTCACCAGAAGTAGATTTGGTATTTCTTGCTAAGGATCCTCTTGTCTTTGCGAGCCAAGTCAGAAACACAGAGAAATTTCTGAAATAAAGAGAGCACATTATCACCAACTGCCATCAAGTAAAATGGCCATTTGCGATTTGTATTAACCGGAGAGACGAGACGTACCTTCGTGCGGACAATGTTTTTGTCTGAGTCAATGTCGTCCAGTGTGTCATAGTCATCCTCCTCCACGGAGCTCAGAGACTCCTGCCTGCTTCGTCCAACACTGTCCAGCGATCGCTCTGATGGAGGTAGGGGAGAGACGAGAGAGGAGGTAGTCGCGGTGGGGTAAAGAAAAGAGGCTTTCAATTCACTGGAGTGACAATCTGATCAATTAGATGGACGTCTGCATTCAAAATATTTTTTTTAAAGACGCAAACATGTTCATTCGCATCACACCTTTAAGGATTTCTGTGCAATTTTCAAATATTTCAAACACAAATATTGCGATGATTTTTTGGTACTTTGATCTGATGTTGTTTTTCTGTTCATTTTAATGTCATCACATTAGGAATCTGCCCCCTTCTTGGAATCAACATCCAAGTCTCATTCATGTATGATTCACATAGTGCAGATTGGTTTGGTGTAAATTTCTGAATTGATTCGGCCAATCGTGCGGAAGCGTGTCACCAATGCGGATGGCTATGTGGTGAAGGTGACTGAGGATTGGGCGGCGTTTGAAAGGCTCCTGTCCTGATGAACAGAGACACACAGACAACCTGTGAGTGACAAGAGCTGCTCACAGGAAGCCGGCTGCAGGCCACGCTGTGGAGACAAGTGCACAAGTGACAGTGGTGGACCAGAAAAATGTGTTTGTGCATGTTTGTTTGCATTTTTGTCCATACCCATGTATCCATAGTTGTTGTCGGTTGATGTGGCGCTGTCAGTGATGGCCTCTGAACTGAGGGTGCTGCCATTGTCAGCTGGAGAGGAAGGGGTGGAGGAAAAACATTTCATTCAAACTCCACATGAACAAAGACATAACCAAAACCAGAAGTTTGTAAAAACTCACCAAAGGAGCCGTATTCGTATGGTGAGGCTGGAGTCTTGCCTGTGGAGACACGCACATTTATAGCTCCCAGCTGAGTAGTATACGTTATTAAAATGCACATACATAAATAAGCACCACTACAACCAATACCAGTTAGTACTGTATCTTAACACTGCATATGAAAACAGCACTGCAGCTGAAATGTTAGTACATAAACTCAGGGGGACAACAACACATGCAGGGATCCAGTTGGAAAACTATTGCCTGAAAAGATGTATGTGACGTGACACTTTTAGTGTTTAAAATGGGTGAAAATTTAAGTACAGAAGGGTGCGGATGCTTGTTTACTGTGAGAAGTGGTGACTGCAGCACAGAGCAGATTGTTTCAACACCACGTCCTGTGGTTTAAAATCATGTCAGTGTACACGGCGGTGAACAGATACAGACACACACTAAGCGGTAGTCTTGAGCTGAAGAGCCACATGAGCAGTGTACGCACTTAACTCCATAAAACAACTGCTACTTTATTTGTTGATATATTATATTGTTAGCATGGTTGATTGTAATGTAACATACTTATGTGTTTCTGCAGCGTAAATATGTATTGCTGTGCGGACAATACCACTGTGACAAAAACAGGTGAAATACCAGGACTGCAATTGTACTTTGTGGATGGCTGTTCCTAACAAGTACCCAGGTGAGTCCTGTGCATCTGTATCTCCCTGGTTTAAACCATTAAAGCTTAGCTAAGTGTTTGGAATAGTACCGTGTTTATGTTACTACATAGTCCATGAAGCACTTTAGTCCAGGCTTTTCTATGAATGCTGGCAAGAGAGTCACAGTAATGTGAGCTAATGCATGCAGATCATCTGCAGACAAGCAACACAGTGTGAGGAAGGGCAGTAAGTGCAAGACAGGAGTAACTGTGTCGTTATACCATCTCCGTTCTTCCCAAGCAGAGAGGCTGAATCACACATTAGCATGAGGGAGAGAGAGTGAAAGAAACACTTTCAGTACACACACACGTTAAATTCCATATAGAAAGGCTTAGGGGTTAAATAATTATTATACCGTATGTTAAGAGCAGTAAAAATATATTGTGACATCATCTTAACAGTGCAGGTTCATGACTTTAAGAAAATGGTATGCTCCACACACCCCTAATGGGCTGGTCCATCATAGCTAGTTGCTGGGTTACCTGTCTCAGCAGGCGACATGTCAGCAGGATTCAGAAACACCTCTCTCTTCTTCATTCTGCAGAAACACAGTGCGAGACATGCTAATTCTAATCATTTGTATTCAGTATAGTCGTCTTCATGTGGTGCAGTCTTATAAATCTACATTCTTGGTTTAAAGATCCAAACCTCTGCTTTCGACTTGGACCAACAACATATTTTTGTGCATTGTAAACTTGTAATTACATTTTTGTTTTGCGGTGGTTCTTAAATATTTTTTCTCTGTGTAATTTATCCAAATGAAGTCCATTAGAATGTATCGTCTCTGAAATTTTAGCAGCTTGAATAAGAAACATCTGTGGTTAGGGGGGAGATCAAGGGGGAGATGCATCACTACAAAGGAAAGACTTTTCAGATTCACAGATGTGAATATCTCTGCAGTGAAACAAGCCTGTGCATGCGAAGTGGACACAGGAGCTAACTGTCGGTTTGACTGAACAGAAAAGTGCTAAAGCTTACCGCCTGTTCTCCAGACAGGCCACCAGCAAGGTGAGCAGGTAGAAGGAGAGGAAGATGCCCAGACAGAACAGCATACCCATCACATACACCTCCGCTGCAGAGAGTGAATACAGATACATTTACTGTAAACCTACTCACATGCTAATACTGCAACCTTTAGTCATTTATCATTTCTGTCTTTAACTTTTATCAATTACTTTTGGGTTTACATAAAATGTTGCCCCTGGTAAGATGCATATTTATCCAAACTTGCATTGTGCATTTTGTTGACATACGTATATATACCATAAAACCAAAGAAAGACAACACTTATGCCGTATCAAGTTAAAACGATATCCTGAATTTAAGGTCTATAGTGTCATATCACCATAATGACATGTTATTGATATACTGACCAGCCCAAGCATTTAATATGTGTTAACATGGGACTTACAGTTAATAGCAGGGGAGACTACCACATCAATGACCTTGGTGCGGTTGCCAGCATCGATCAACTCATCAGGACGGAGAGGGTAGAAACGCAGCGGACCGCCGCATGCCTCATCCTCCGTTTTTACCACGACTACCACATAGAAACTGTTGCTGGGAAAATCTTTTCTCTGGAAGAAAGAAAGAAACATGAGTAGATTTGATATGGCTCCATTCTGGTGTTCATGGCGGGGTCTGTGATCTGGGTTTCGTGACAAAGTGGTCTGTACACCTGTCAAAACGCTACCTGCACAGTGATTGCGCCTTTTTTGGTCATAGTCTGGTACATCCCGATGAAGGCCACATTGTTGTCAAGGTCATAGACAGGGCACTGGAAAGAAATAAAGACACAGGGAGAAACTTGACGCATTAAATTATTAAAAGCAAGCGGGAAAAAGAGATTAACAGGATTAAATAAAAACTAACAAAGATAACGAGCAGACAAAGAAGAGAAAATTAAAAAGAGTCTTAGTCTAATATCTCAGTTAAGTTTCCTCAGACCATCAAACAAGTGACAAGTGTCTGCTCTGCATTTCACTAGCACTGTTGCAATGAACTCACTTCTGCCATCATGTGGCCATAGTGGCCACTGCATGCTGACCACAATGCCAGGGGCTACTTGAGGACAGCAGCTGTCTGGTTTGAGGGGATGAGAAGACAGTGTGGCTGTACCTGGATGTCCTGGACAGACATAACGGAGCAGGGGAAGGTCATGTCTGAGTTGACTTTGACGATCACAGTGTCCACCCCATCCGGGAAGACATACTTGAAGTACTGAGAGAAATGGCAAGAAAAATATAGAGTCAAGAAGGGTATAATAAGATGTACGATAGAATAAGAGGATCGACTGTTTTTTTTTACGGTTTCTTTGTTTCTTCAGTATTCAATATACATTATGACGTGACTTGATAGACTACGAGGTTGTGACAAAGGCCAAAAAGATAGCCTAAATTTGTTCCCTTTTTCATGTGTTGAAAAGCAAAAATAACGTTGCTGCGTGCTGAACAATTGTTTAACATCCTGGATTCCTTCAAACCTTAACTCCCCCGCCCCCAACCCCCCATTTATTTCACTTCTACTTTCTACAAGTTCTCTAGAGTTTCTCATCATCTGTGCCCCAGCTCCGCCCCCCCAGCCTGTCAATCTACATTTCCGTAACTAAGCTTCTATCATTGTAAAGCAGCACTTGGTGTCACACTTATAAAAACACAAAGTCATGTGTACCTGAGGTTGGGATGGTGAAGCAGTGAAGCTGAATTTCTTGTCTGTCCTGTAATCCAAATGAAAATAACATGTCAGACATACCAGTGAGCTGCATGTTGGTTACTACAAAGCCCAATTGAATTTGCAATTTAATTAAAGCTGAGAAGTCAGGCAGCTGCTGTGACATGTGTTTGTGTGATTAACATCAGGTACCACTCACTGTAGGGTGAAGCTTTCAACACGGCTGACCCTGAGCTGGTAGTTGGTACCCTGGCTGGACAGGGTAGACACGTCCACAAAGAAGTACTGGGTCTCGGAGGCAGCCCGGGTCGGAGGCTGGCACAATGTCCGGCCCAAATGATTGTAAGGGTACTTCCTCTGGTAGCTGGAGACAGAGACAGTATGACAAAACAGGAAAAAAGAAAGAACAAGATGGCTCAAGTTCACATGCAACTGGTTCGGAGTTTGGCGATTAACTAGACCTTGAATATGTATTAATTGAAAATAAATTACATTTAATATATCTAAATAAAGCTCTTTTCATTTTCATAGAATATGAAGACTCTTTAAATAAAGCAACAGATGATTGTATGTATAAAGAAATCAAAGAAAAAAGGTAAGAGAAATAAGAGTCTTTAATATAGTAAAGTATACTACATTCCCATGGGTGGCTGTTTCACATGACCTAGTTACATAATAAATCTCAAATGGTCTCTGAGCTTCAGTAAAAAGCAGCTCTCCACATGGATTGGATTCATTCAAATAGAGCATGTGACAAAAAAAAATAAGTAACTTCGCTCTGATGACTTTGACCTCAGTTATTTACAGTAAGCTGCGTTCTACAGATCTGCACTGGTGGAGCTCTGAGGAGGAAGTGAAATTCCAATGTCCATCACTGATCAGTTAAAACATGCCTAGCCACGAGACTGAATGCACAAGATTATGGCGAGGTCATTCCGCTGTTGCACAACCACAGAGACTACCTGGGAGTGTGGGGGACACAGATCACAACGCATATGAGCTGTTGGCCAATGACTCATCAACAGCACAGAACGTTTAACATGTTATGAAATCCCATCTGATTAAGTCATGTTACAAATGCTGTGTGCTCTATAACCACTGAGGTATAATCCAGACCATTAAAGGCTGCCCATTTTGTAGTTTTCTGCCCACAACATACATCAATAACTGTCTTCCATTCTCACTTTATCCAGGAAAGAAATAATGACTGTAAATCTAGCAAATTGCTAGATACAACTAAAGCATCTCCAAATAAGAGAAAATCCTAAAATGCAAACCTAAAAATCCTCCATCTCAACCACATCTAAATCTTTCTTTCAAAAGGCAACCAAGTACACAGGCAGCTCTCTTGAGCAAACAAGAACGTTAGCTTTACCGCATGATCAGCAGACACAACTGTTTACTTTCTAGGGAAAAAACAGCGGCAACAGCTGGAAACTCCCTGGTAGGAAGCTTGGGTCATGACTTTATGTAGCGTTGACCTGTGTCTAGTTACTCAGATGTATATGTAAGGCTAGAATGGGCCTAAAGCCTTGTGTTGTGGATAGTAGCCTTTCAGTCCAATGACAACTGATTTGGTGATTTGAGGCGTTGTGACAAAATGTCATGACATGAAGCTAAATCAATACCTACAGCCAATGTGTTCCCATTTCATTTTCATTCTCTATGGAGGAGTGAATTTCAGCATCTGAATGTGCAATTGATAAGCTTGGTATACCTAAAAAAAAACAACATGAATCCTTAGTGTACTGTACTGTATATTTGGCATTTATCATATGTGAACTTGACTGTATTAAAAAGTGGTGCCAGGGGCAGATTTGACACATACTTCAAACTGCGCGCACACACACACACACACGCACATACTCAGACAGACAAACACACACTCAGACAGACAGACACACACACACACACACACACACACACACACACACACACACACACACACAATCTATGGTATTTAACAGTAGAGCCAACATGAGAGACATTCTCAACTGTACAGAACAGAAAGCATATTGGGGCTAATCTCCGCCTTGCTCTATAATTTATAAATATATTATTATTATATTATATATTTATATACATAACCCATTTCTTAATGAAACCAGACCTCAGATGATTTCGGTCTAACAGGCTGTTACAGCACAAACCATCCACGATCAAACAATCTGCTGGTCATCTCAGGCAACATACTTAAATACTGCTGGACTGTCAGGAGCTCAGAGGTGTTTCATGGGTTGTGGGAGGGCAAGATACACATGAGTTTAATCAGCCGATTTGGAGTCAGTTCACAACGTAGGGAGTGCACATACTCACAGGCCTCTTAGTATGAGAGGGACTTGGAAAGACAGCACGGCTTGCTTCTGTCGAACCACAAACAGGATCGGGCTCTCGAAACCCTGTGACGACACATCCACAGACACACGCACTCCCTCCGTCTGAATCCCAACGACAGGAGAAGGAGAAACGATCAGATTACACTCAAACGTTATGTGATACCATCAGTTGGAAAACAAATGTGCTAAACTCACCTTATTCCTGGAGACAGTGTGGTTGAAAGCATAGATGGTCTGGTTCTCGCTTGTAACCGTGTCATTGTAGGTGATATCAAACTCTGCATCTTTCTGGACCACTTTTTTGTTCTCCCCCACTGCCTCACTGCCGCAAATAAACTGGGTCACACATAACCAGAGCAGGGCTGCCAATCCTGGTCGGATCCAACATGAGGCAGGTCCGGAGCTCTTTTTATGTCGAGATTTCCAGCAACTCCTTAACATCATTTTGTCTGATACCGTCTTCCTCAACTGGCAACTCGCACTGCAATTTCTACTCTCAACTCCACCCCATTCAGCCGCAATACTGGGATATAACGCTGGCTAGCTTAACTGTGCTACTTCCAGCTATGACTGACAATAACAGCGGCTGCTAACTAACAAGCTAAGGAGACTGCGGGCTGTTTACATTAGATAGAGACGTATCTCTCGCCCTTTTGACATCCGCAACGAACTCGAAGCTGTCAGTTGTGCAACCAGTGACACAAGTTTAAAGACGACGAATTGATACTCGGCTCCGCTTCAGCTGAAACGCCACAGGCTGACAGGCTGCTAGGTAGCTGTGCTAACATAAGCATCGTTGGTTCGGACGCTCGTCAGGCGGCTCCATGTTCCGATATCGGAGGCAGTTCCAGCGTTGCTGGCCGTAAAACGATAAACCAGCGCCGAGTGTTTTTCCAAGTCTCACCAGTGTGAGCGGCTGTCACCGAATGTTTTCGCAGCGCCTTGGCATCGTGCGAGTGTTCCTGGAGCGGAGGCTGCAGAGATTGCGTGTGTTTACAGTGTGAACGTCTTGTGCCATCAGCGACCCCTTCACGCTCAGACAGTAAACAATCCGAACGCGACGTCGTGACGTCATGGACCTGCCCTCTTCTCAAATGATCAGGACAGGGGAAATTTGTAGAGCTATATCAATAGGAAAGTATTGTAAATGTGCAGAAAGGATGTTTGTATGTGATGTTATATGGTTTACGCGAAGGAAGAGTATATTTCCGTGACAATGCAGTCCAGATGCAGTCCAAATTCCGACCTCTTTGCTGTGTATAGAGATGATGTGTCATCAGCTAGTTTCCAGGATCTCTGACACGTCTCCTTCCTATATCAGGAAAACATTAGAGGAATTACAGGACGCATTAGAGGCTATGAGTACTTTGGTGCAAGACAAGTCCAGCGAATACTTATAAATCACGTGTTTTGAATTGCAGAGTGGTGCACTGAGAACAATATTTTGCTCCATATCAACAAAACCAAGGAGCTGATTGTTGATCTTAAAAAAAGGACACACACACACACACACACACACACACACACAAACACAAACACACACACTTCTACCTCAGTGGAGCTGAGGGAGAGCAGGTGAACAGTTTTACCTTCCTGAGAGTCAACATCACAGAGAATTTGTCATGGTCTTAACAATTGCCAACCTGTGGGGGAAAAAAAATCCCTAACAAATAAAAGGCTCTGCTTCTTAGAGGAATGATAGATGAATACATTACCATGGCAACTTTTGTCAACTTTTACAGAGGAGCGATAGAAAGAATGACTGGAACGCCACAAACTGGAAACCGCCCAGAACAACATTGGTACCCAATTACCAAGCATGGGTGATATCAGTGAAGTGAGGTGTCTGAACAGAGCCCAAAGGATACTGAAAGACAGCTTCCACCACAGCCACAGTTTGTTCACCCTGCTGCCATCTGGCAAAAGATACAGAATTATTTGCTGCTTACACTGAGCAG
Organism: Diplodus sargus; assembly: GCA_903131615.1. Taxonomy (NCBI): domain Eukaryota; kingdom Metazoa; phylum Chordata; class Actinopteri; order Spariformes; family Sparidae; genus Diplodus; species Diplodus sargus. The sequence goes on from CAEMYA010000124.1 coordinate 1,009,754, forward strand.
CTTCATTCCTCAGGCTGTAAAACCCCTCAACTCATCCTCCAGCAAATGTGTGTGTGTGTGTGTGTGTGTGTGTGTGTGTGTGTGTGTGTGTGTGTGTGTGTGTGTGTGTGTGTGTGTGTGTGTGTCTGTGCGTGCGTGCATGTGTGTGTATTTTTCATCTTTTGTCTACCATACCATCTACTAGTATTACATCTACTACAAAACAAAGAAAATGGATTTTACAGGACACATTACAAGTTGTTTCAGTAGTCAAGGCTGTATGGATTACTTTTAAATTTACATTTTATATTGACATTGGATTCTTAGTAGTTAAAAGTATTTTAATTTTTCAGAAAGACATTGGCTATATTAATTATCTATATAACCCAGTAGTATTGAAATGTAAGAATTGATCATTGCTATTGAGTCCTCTGGCAAAGTAAGCTGTTGGCCCCTGTTGTTTCTTCTCCTTTTGTACAGTATGTACCCTGTTGCTTCCATCCATATTCTTCAAGAACGGATGACTACACTGTATAAGGCAGCGTTACTATATTTTGCTTAGAGCCCCAGAAACAGACCCGTTCTCCAATGCTTGTTATTCTGTTAGCTTGAGTACTCCCTGACCCCAGGTTTTCATCTATTTAAGAATATGAGCTTCCCCAGCAGTAGATATTGACACAGGACCCATCTACAAACCAAAGCCTTGAGTTCAGGTAATGCACGTCCTGCCCTGAGGGACATATGATTTCACCCGATTTAGTGCACGTACCAAAAGTAAAACTAAATTAATCAATTCATCTCAAACCACTTTATGAGACTTTGGTGTCTGGAATCAGAGCGGCTACCTGCTTTGCTCAGTTGATGACACCACTTTGAGTAAAGGGGTGCAGGAACTGTTCTCTACCATGGAGTGGTGCTGTCTACAACCTACAGAATAGAATACAACCATTGTAGTTGTCCCCACATAAAGCTCCCGAGAAAACAGCCTATTCTGCAGCAAGTTTGCAGAACAAACAGGGTAGTGTGGCATGCATGATATGAGCCTATTTTAGAATGGCGTAATATCGTTTCAAATAAGTGTGCGGCATCACACCAATGTAGTGTGCTTTAAAAAAACAAAAAACAAAACACACAAAAAAACGTTTTCACTTTCACTTTTCACGATTTGGACAAGATCGCATCAATATAAATGCAGAAAACATCAGTATTGTCTGATTAAAATAGTAATCGATTGCTGGTCCATCAACCCCAAGCGGTTATGTGCGAGAGCAGGGGGCTGAGCTGTCCCCCCACTGCTAACAATGAGTGAAAATGTGTTACAAAATCATGATAGCAGGGTTACAAAACACCTTACATGGCCATGATTTGTTTGGACCTCTTCATGGCATTGCAGAGTCGACCGCCAGGAACGGCTGAACATATATCTGTGATCTGGATTAAGTTAAACTGCGACTTAAGTGTGTCTGTTTTCCTCAACTCGATGATATAAATCTGTTGCAGTGTTAGCTGATCATACACAGTGCAGCAGTTTGCAGGGAATCACTGAATCATGGGAACCACAGTGATAATGCGCACTTCTTTGTCGCCAAGGCAACCACAATACGTTTCTGTGTATGAAGTCATTTGTTACGCTGATCGTTACCATGGTTACAACCTAGAGAGGGCGCTGCGGAGGAGCGCTCTACGTAAAATGACGCAGGGCGGGGGCGTGCCCGCGATGCGCGCTGCGCAAGGCTGCTTGTTGTTCCCGCAGAGAGGCGAGAAGATGGCGGCCGTGTCAAGCGGAGGTGCTGCTGGGTCCACTGCGGCCGGGATTACGCACTCTGGCCGACCGACCCACGCAGGCATGGGCTCCCAGAACCGAGCCCAGCCATCCTCCGGGATCAGCCACCCCGGCCGTACCAGCACAGCCCCTGGGTGCATCTCCAATACTGGCCACACTTCGGCCACCAGGCCCCCCCCAGCCCGAGTGGGCCACTACGAAATCGAGCGGACCATCGGCAAGGGAAATTTCGCGGTTGTTAAACTAGCCACACACATCATTACCAAAGCAAAGGTAAGACAACTGGTGTCCGAGCGCTTGAGATGAACAATTAGAAGTTGTCATTGTTTTATTGCAATCCTTTTCGACCATGTACTCAGGATGACGCTGGGGCCTTCAGGCTCTGGAGACACAGCGGCCAGCCCGCTTTGGTGACACCGCTGCATGGTGTTGCGGGGGTCCGTTAGACACGGGACATCACCTTTAACTACCAGATACAAACACATTTGATACAAGATACATCTGATTTCACTTAGTGAAATAGTAGTATTATTAAAGAAAGCTAGAAAGGCCTGAGGTTAATGTGTGGCAAAGCGCAGAGGACGGAGAGAAGGGTATTGACGAAGATGAAAAAGAGGAGACACAGAACGTTCCGACTGTGGTAGGTAGCTTAGCTTACTAGCTAATTAGCTGTTTGGCTACACGCAGATATCTTTCAGACAGATGCCAACACAGAAGGTTAAAAGTTCTTAGCACCTTACTGGATAACTTTAAATGAACTGAGCTTCCAAAGTTGATAGGTGTAGGCAGCAAAAGTATTAATAGTTCTCTGAAAGTCCAACGTTGAAGTACCATCGAAAACTGGTTGAAGCCAACTATGGCAGAGCCGCATTAGCTTTTGATTTAGCTTTGACAGACTCATTTTTGATAATAATAATAAAGGATAAACCACTTTTCTTTAATCCTTTTATGTTAAACTTTCTTACCTCTTTCTAGTGAAAGAACCATTTTGTTGTGGTGTAACGTCAAGCTAAGCAGTTTGTCGACGCTGTATTTCAACTTCGTGTTACAGTTTTTTTGTGATAGATAACGTTAAATCGTAGTGAGCAGCTAGATGATATTTTCATGAAGCCTCCCGGACTAGCAAACATTGACATGGCATATTTTGAGGTTTTAAAACTGCCACCACACACTCTGAATGTACGTAGGGGCTTTTGCATATACAGGCGCCGGTTCGCCGTACACTCAATGATTGATTGACAAATTCAATAACATACACCATTATGAACACACGGTCTTCATGCAAAACACTGTCATTCTTGATGTGCAGATGTTTTACACTGAGGTCTGCCACAAGTCAGCACTGTGCTGCAAATCTGTTATTCTGATCTTGACCCTTATTATTGTACCTAGTCTTTTGAAATGCGTCTGTTAGTGTTTGTGGTAAATAGAAGGGTTAGATCTTTAATGGGAGGTAGGGGAAGTTGCAGTTGTTTGCATTACAAGCAGAAGGGATCGCTCAGATATTCCAAGTAGTGTTTTTTCTTTGTACTGACCTATTGTATCATTTGCTTCAATTGTTCAAGGCTTTATCCGCCAGTGAGCGGTCTTTTGTCCCATCTGATTAATTGGCTGTGTCTTCTTGGCTCACTTGGTAGTGTAAGCCCATCATGGCCAAAACAAATAACAAATCAGAACACCTTAGTTGATGCATATGACAATAGCAGCATCAGTAAGATTGCTGCAGTCTTGCCAGAAGATGACATTACAAAACCTTTTTGGGTGATATGACTGTTGTGATCATTACGCCCATCCCTTATGATGGATGCTCAAATAAGCACTCACAACAAATAGGGGTAGCTGAAGCCTGCTAGACACAGTTCCTGCAATCTAATTATTTGTTTCTTTGTAATCCTGATGAAGAGCCTTTAATTCTAATGGCACAAATACATGTATGTTGAAGTGGCTGAGTGTGCAACTTTACCTCTATGCCCTTGTTGACATACACACAAGACGGGCAGACACGAGTCATGTGGATGCTTTGCACCACATAACCCAGAGAACCTTCCATTTAGTTTGATGAGGCCAAAATAAACTTTGGGCCAGTGAGTACTCTGTAGTGTTTTTCAACACTGCAGAAGATGTTCTTGAAGGACATTAACTATGTTGATATGATTGTAATCTATTTTAGAGACTAGTAATCTGTTACAAGAGCAATACAAACAAATATCAACTCTATAGTGATAGATTGATGAGCTGGTTATGAAGCTGTATTCCATGTGTGTGAGCCCGTTTATGCTTGTCTGGATGTGTATGTGGTTGTGTCTGGCTGTCAACTGAGTGTGAGAGACAGGCAGAGGACAAATGACAGTGGAACATGGACTGACAGCATGAAAGAGAGGCCTTGTTTGTTGTCTGTTGATTGTGGCCACAGACGGCACCAGCCAGCTCATGATTTTCACCAGCTAGCTCAGGGGTTTTGGCATCCCCAATCGCTCATGAATATCAGAAGAATAGGAGTGTGCTTTTACATGCCTGTGGATATCATGAATATGGATATGATGATCAGTCATCAGATGTAATGCGCTTTGAATTCTTGTTCTATGGCCTAGGTTTTTATAACGATCCAATGAGAAATGCTGACGGGTCAAAAATAGCCGAACAACTCTCTCGGTTGTTAGTTGGAGCTGGATGATATCCTGCAGTGCAGTCACACAGAGGAGGACCTGGCTATTTATACTTGGTAGCTAGAAGTCCAGAAAGGGATGGTCCCCTTTTCCCTCATTTACTCACTGATTTATTTTTCTAAAATAGTAGAATATTCAACAGGAAATTTGTTCATGGTTTATTTTCCCAAAACACACTGCCATTTCAAACTCGTATTTTGCTTATTCTTGTGGAATGAGGGCCGTCGGTGTTGCTAACACAGAGGCAGTCACACAACACAAACCTTTGATGGCACATAGCTGGTGTGCGGCACCTGGATGGTGTAATAGTGAAAGTTCACCTCAATACAACGGCCAGCTAGTGAAGTAAATGTCAAAACAGGAGTTTTGATACTCTCACACAGAGACTGTGCTTGATGCAGTTCAGATTCACTTGGCTTCTGTCTTGATAAATGTTGATTTCAGATTGTTGGGTCTCTTCATAAACTTTATTGCTGGTCATGAACCTTCAACCCTTAGCTTTGGGTGACTTTATAAACTACTCATTTGGGTACACTATAATTTAAAATACTTTTTTCCAATTAGTTCACAGCCACAAACAGCTTTTTTCTCTCTCTTATGTTCATTTTTGGATTTTGCAAAAATTAGGTAGTAGCTTCAATATCCAAGAATTGTTCAATCTATAAAATGTTGTGGGTGACCATGCACATCACAATTATTCGAAACTTGAAGTGACATCTTCATATTGCTTCCTTTGTTTGATCAACAGATCAGAACAAATATATTTAATTTATAGTATATAAAGCAGCAGAGATTATTGGCAGACAAATGAGCAAATGTTTCACATTTTAACCGAGTAAACAACCAAATTATGGATAGATTACCAAAATAGTTATTGTATATATTATGTCAGTACATATCGACATATCTTTATAGACTATTTAGATTATAAAATGTTGCAATTTGATTTCCAAGTCTGTGTCCATTCTTTACTGTGATCTTGTCAAGTCTCCTAAGTGTCTAGTAAAATGTCTGTGTTAACTTTAATGAATGTTGTACATAGGCTATTAAAGAAATGTTCAGTATAAACACATGTCGCTTCGGAGGTATCACACAAATATGTCTTTTCCTCCAAAATTAGCATGTCTACACGGGTTATTGTAAACCCTGGTCAACCAACTAAAAATCTCCTATTGATCCCATTCCCACTTCCCGCATGCAAGGCAGACCGTCTGTGATTTTTATCTGAGGCGTTAAGTTGTACATCACGTTTCATGTAACGAGTGCGCCGGAAACAGGGTCCGCTTCCGAACGTCCTTCCTTATTTTTGAGTCACCACCTGATGTTGATAACACGTTATTACTTCGCTTGGCTGGTTCACCCGGGTCTTATGTTTAGATCAAAGCTGAGCCAACATGATAAAAACCCATCTCTGCTGCAGAGTCAATTGACCCGGGTGTAAATGCAGAGTGTACACATTCCAATTGCACACAAAAGCCTGTTCTGGGTGGGTTTAAGTGAGATTTTTCTTTAACAATGTGAAATGGTGCGTTTTTCAAATTATTTTGTTAATTTTTCAGGGAATAATGCATTGATCTTAATGAAAAAGACAAACTATTGTATTTAGAAGGCTGGTATCTATGAGTGAATACTAGACGGGACTGTGGGGCCTTGGCAGAGGTATGTGCTTTACCTGAGTGCCACTGTAGTTGGTAATCTCCTTTTCTTAAACTGTTACCAGAAATAAGTAGAAATGTTAATTAATGAAATGATTGTCAAGGTTTTGAGGATCGTTCAGTCCCTGAAGTGCTAACTTGAACATAGTTTTGGCCTCAATAGTTTCCACAGTATGCACTGCTATTTGTCTTTAGTATCATTACTGTATTCCAGCACTGTATCATATTTGAGTGGTTGTTTTTATATTATAGAGTAGTGTTTCCTTGCAAGTGTTTATCCTGTTTGATAAGCCCACTGAAATGCAGTGAATACGCAGGGCTGCCATTGTATACTTGTATGTGTGGATAATTGTGTGTAATAGCTTGACAAAGCAGGTATGGTCAGTGCCCTTGTATGACCCAAGTAAGGAACAAGTAAAGACAGACTTTGAAAAGCGCTTGTTGTGCCCACAGCAAGGTGAGCGGGATTGGTTAAAAAAATGGCACTGTGCAGCATGTCCTGACCTGTCTATCTGTGGGGAATCGGGCCCTTTCCCCTGCTCTTTATTTCCTCTTTTCCTGTCTTCTCCCCTTTCCTCTTGGGTGTTTTTAGGCATGAGAAGGATGAGGATGAGCAAGAGGAAGAGGGCAGGCAGGATGGCAAGCGTTAGGTAACAGGCCTAATGTACTGTGTAACAATTTCACTCACTCCCTCAGTCACACACAGACACACGCACGGCTCTCCAACATACAGCATACCTCATCCCCTTTCTGGTTCTCAGAGGCGCATATACCACACTCAAATGTGATTTCATTTCGGTGAATAATATGACAAAGACTACGTTTCTGCTTGACTTACCTTCCTGCCCTCTAGTCGTCTTCTGTTGCTTTCTGAGTTGTCTGAATCTGCAGCCGGTCAGCTTCAAAAGGAGAAGAACACAGTCCAGACTATGTATGCATATCTCTGTTACGAGACAGAAGCGAGGACAATGCGGTTATCAGTACTATCATACTCCTCATGAACCATATCAGCACATTTCTGCCCCTGTTGTGTGTGTTGTGTGAAAGGTACGTAGCAGTTAAAAATCACAACTCTGCGCCATCATCACTCACAGCGCTGTTTGTTGTCAGAGGCCACTGTGTGTTGCCAAGGCTCCTTGTTGGAGAAGGTCGCTCCGTTGAAGTCTTTAACGGGTTTCCATAGCAATGATGGTTGTTCCTACCCTCAACCACCAGTTCAGAATGAAGCTGATTTGCCATTGACTGAACACATTGTCTGTCATGTCATTTTATGATTGTCTTTTGTTTACCAAAGCTATGAGCTGGATGCAAAATAATTGGTCAGGTGCACTTGGGGTTCCCACCTCTCTACAATGTAGTCATCCTTAACACACCTAAACACAAAATCATACAAGAAAAAACAGAAAAAACAATGCTACCATGATGCAGTCCTGCTCATTGATTCACAAAATGGTACACAATGGCCTAATACGTTTAGAGACAAGGTGCAAAATAACTTTTTGTCCACCGGCCAAATGGCTATTGCGTGTTGAAATTTTTTTCAGACACTCAATAGATCATTGTTTTTAGCAGGTTAGTGACGCAAGTCTACCAGCCACAAGATGAATGTGGAAGTGTGTATGACCGAAAAACTTTGATGGTAGACAATTTCATATTGTCACTTTCTAAATATTTTCATATCACCCCTACAGTGGACCAGAGCAGCTTATTATGTATAATTCACCATCTCAAAAACCTAAAGGTATTTTATGTACCATAATAGACGATGGAGGAAAGCAGCGACCAGCAATTGTCTGGAATTTATGTGTGAAAAATTACAATTAACCGTTTATTAAAAACAACTGGCCACAGCTGTGGGCTGTCTGGCCACCAAATAATATCATGATCTAATTAATCACAATCGCAATCTAATTTTGTCATTGTTTCTAAATTGTGAAAAATATTTAAATGATAAAGCTGTGTGGCTGTAGAAACATTAATTTGTGGGGTCTGTGAATTTAGAAATACCACAGTCTGTACAATTCACCTGAGAAGAAGACTGTGAGATGCCTTCAAGATCGATCATGATTTTAAAAACATTAACACTGTTAAAAACAAGATTAGTTTTTCTTGTTACTACTTACCGAAAAATCAAGTAATCATTGCATTTTATTGCGATGGTAGATGATGTATGATTGCAAGACCTTTTACAGTCAGTGAGCAGCAGAGGAAGAGTAGAGCAATAAATATTATGTAAAAGGCTCTTCTATGTTGTAGGACAGAGATGTTGTGTTCTGGGTGAAGAGGAATGTAGCATGATATAAAATGTTGACTTCTCCAATAACAACTTTAGGGCAAGATGTCAGAATTCTGAATTTGATACCAAAACAATGGAGGGTTGTCTTGTAGCATTTCATAAGGAAGAATTCGGATATTCGCCCCTACTTTTTTGGTCAGTATAGAGATATGTGTTATGGTGAAAGCCAGTACCAAACTGGATCCACTGGTTTCTTCCTTGTAAGCACCAAGTAACAATCATTGTCAAGATGGGAATGTGGACCGTGCAGAGTCAACCTGGTTTGGGTGGTGATGTGTCATGTGCTGACTGCAGTTTTGTGTTTTTATAATTCCTTCCTTCTCCCTATGCCAGTGGCCAATTGTGATGTATAGATGTGTGTTATTCAAAAGTAGTTGCCAGATAGTGGTTACGGTAAGGTCTACATATCCCCTGGAATGTACCCACCACAAAGTGTTCGCTCATGTTAGAAGGGAAAAAACTCCAAATGGCAGATGAATGTGTGATGTCCAGTTTTTAAACACTGTAGCATGTCCCCAGTTTTGTACTTTCAGCCTGACACATTCATCTGAGTCATTTCCACACATAAACTCATACAAGTGCACAACACACAAGTAGAACATCTCTGAAAGGCATTGTGCTGACTCATACTGCCTGTTCGCTTTCATCCCGGTGTGTGAGCACACGCATAATACAGTCATAGTGCTGACCTGCCGTGACCTTATTTTGTGTGTATGATGCTTTGTGATGTCCTCGTGACTTAATACACACACACATGCCACAGTTTTAGTTTGGTGCAAAGCAGCTTCTTGTTGGCTATTGTAAAGACCAGGTTTACACCCATGATGCCATGCTTTTGACATGAATATAGGTGTGTGTGTGCGCGCGCGCGTGTGTGTATGCTAGTGAACGTTAAACGCTCTCACATGCTGATATGGGTTAAGCCTGAGCATTACACCCTGTGCGTGCTGTAATCTGTGTCACCTGTTGATGAAGGTTAACCTCATACATAATATCACCGCACCACTGAGTGTGTGTGTGTGCACTTCACCCAGCTTCCCACTGTAGACGTTACACCATAGGCCCAATTCTCTGTTAAGGATTAGCCTCATTATAGTTTAGTCATGGATGGATGTTTTTCAAAGTAAATATTCTACAGAATGCATGATGGCTAAAATGTAAATAAACTTTTAATGCTGTTTTTTGTGTCATAAATATAGAACTATTTTTTCATATTGGCGTGCAGATGATGAGTTAAGGAGTGCAGATTAGATATTCCATTTATTTGGAGGACATTTGCCCCTTTTAAGTATTGCTTTGAAGGGGGCAAGTGTTGTGCATATAATCCTAACAAGTTTTCGGTAATCTCAGTCTTAGATCCTATGGACGTTTGCACTGTTGTTGTAGACTTCCAAAAGCCAGATATCAAATTCATGAGATGTTCAAGCTTTCGTCAAGTGGCTATATTGATAATGAGACAAGACCTTCCAGGTTCTGCCTGATACAGCTTAGTAATGACATGAAGATAAGCTAGTGATCACGTTAGAGCAATGATTAGTCGATTAATACTGCCAACTATTTTTGACAATTGACTGTGCCAAACTGTGTCATGTCTTTTTCTAGCAAAACTATCTAACATTTGCTGTTCTCAGCTTCCTCAGTGTAAGGATTTTCTGCTTGTCTTTTACATTTTTGACAATGGAGTGTTTTGTTTTTGGTTAGGTAAGCCGTTAATTGGGGTTCTTTCGAAAATGATTATTTAGCTTTTTGTCTTTTTTTTGGCTAAATGATTAATTGATTTAATTATATCAAAAAGAATACTCTGCAGATTAATCGGTAATAAAAATAATTGGTAGTTGCAGCCTTGGATCACGTGGATGATTGATTCAAAGGAGTTAGTAAGAGCAACATGCTTCAATGCCAGAAAAAGAATGTTTAGAGTTTTAATCTCATCAAGGGCTGGATAATTGGTTGGACTTGGGTTTTAGACTAATGCGCATTTTTTTATTAAGTCTGGCTTCACTCTGGCTTCACTCTGTTTGTTTGACTCAGCGTGGCATCCGGCGTGGCAGGGATTTGCATTTCCACCACAACTGGACTATCTGCTTGAAAGCGTGTCTTAAACCAATAAAGTGTATAACTTCTTCACAATGATAGCCCCCTGTTATAAAGTGATTTGAAAGCTTTTATTATGAAGAGGCATTACAGGAAACTTTGTATTTTAACCAGCAGTATCTAAACAATACTCCCAAAAACAGCTGAAAGCAAACGCGATGAAAACCGTAAAACACAGCAGATGTTAGACGATGTAAAACATGGGGAGAATAACTAAAGCGATTCAAAGCTACAATGGTAGGATGGGTATTGGGGACCGGTAGTATTGGTACCAGTTCCTAACAGATAGCACCACCAGCTTCACAGAACTCTATTGTGATTACAGTGACCATCAGGACCTGGTACCAATTTCAAACGATTACCCGCAGTGCCCATTCCTACATTTGGGAGAAAGAAATATTTTTCTATATTGGTGATCCGCAGTGACAT
>CAEMYA010000124.1:1020714-1032733 GCA_903131615.1 Diplodus sargus
TTGGTATTTTATTTTAAACTATTTTAAATCTCCTTTTGTTGCATCAGAAGCTTTTATTTCCTGTTAGTGTTTCTTGTATAATACCAGTTGGTGTGTGTTTGGTAATGTACAGTTAATAGTCCAGACTCCTCTGCTAGGCACCAGCTGCTCTGGCATGGTGCTGTGTTGAGGTCACTGTCTTGTGATCAGAGGGGCTATGTGACACTTCATCTCATCGCAGCCGGCCTCTCAGGAGTGTATGGATATTTGTGTGTATGTGTGTGTGTGAACCAAGATCTTTTGACGGAAAATTCCATAGTCATAGAAGCTAGCTCAAAGCAGACTGAACTAAGCTTCAAAGGTTCACACTGTGTCACAACATAATTACTGTACCTTGGCTGAAGCTAAAGCTGGAAACCCAACCTTTAAGTTGTACACTGGTCACATGCCTGTTTTCCTCCAACGCTACTGCCACCGATGTCTTGGATTTGCCTAACAGGGCATTGCAATCATCCCAATGCCATGATGGAAGAGGGCTAAGCTATTGATGACTGTCAGTCATCCGATGATCAGACCAACCCCAGTGTGTACCTGTAGCGTCATTCAGATTTCCTGTTGTTCCCAAATGTAAACACACCCCTGAGGTTACCTTTTGATTGTTTTGAAGCCTAAAGTTTGGCATAATGGGTGTCACCATCCTGTTTATTTGGAGCTAGAAGTCTTGTAGAACTGGGGAAGATATCCTGCTAAGGTCTCACAGAGAACCAGAGGACATGCTGTTGTAAGAACTTATCAAATGCAATGTAACCACACCCTAAAGTAAATCCAGCTTTATCATCTTTATTTACTTTGAGGACCATAATTTACTAAAAGAACATCATGTTGTATTGAAGAAGACTTGAAACTAACGATTGAACTCATTGGGCAACTGTTTACCAACATAATACATCAAGTGACAAAAAGTACGATTTTCTCATAAGCTAAAATACTCGGATCTCTTTTGTGCAACCAGTTGAGTTGCCTCCTGCTGGCCATCAGAAAGAGTTCAAGTTAAAGACACTTTGGCATTGGACTGCATCCGCTATTTGTACAGTCTGTGGTTACCAGGATGCAGAAGAAGTGATTTCATCAACAAAACTTGGATGACTGCCATGGCAAAAAATAGATTTCTCAAGCTTAAAATAACACCCAGACACAAATTCTAAACCCATACATTCATAAATACATGCAGATGTGACTAGAATGTTTTGCCACTGGAGGCAGTAACAGAGCTGCAACAGAGACGAGATGACCTCTGTGTGAATGGAAATGCCGGCAGCACGAAACAGGGGTGTGTCAGTCTGATGGTGTTCACAATCTGACAACGAAGCAGATCCTTCACTCATCAAATGAAGGAGAAACAATACCCCACAAGGCAAAGTTACAATACCAAGAAACAGTCACGTGGTAGAAAGTTGTCGTCAGCATCTTATATGAGGACAGTTCAGATTTATACGTGGAAAAGTGTCTGTCATCCTGTCTGTCCTACCAGCTCATCATCCCATTTTTGCCCCAAATACAGTGTCTGTCCCCGGCAGTGAGAGCCAGTGCCAACTTCCACAGTTGACTGGTGGTGATTATGTGTCGCGACTCAGAGCAAAAAACTTGAACTGACCATGTCTTTGTAGCCTTCCACTATGAAATGACCCACTGGAGCGGCTTTATGCCAGCGCTTCTTGGTTCAGTGTGAACAAATAGAAGCAGCATAATAGGTGAGCCTTTGTTGCGGCGATAATTTGGAGTGTTATTGTCTGGGTATTCAGTTCATCCACAGAAATTGCATAGTTTGATCATCAAAAGACACAGTCTCTACTAATACACATGTTTTCCACAATTGTCCAATGTCCTTGACGTGAAGCTAAACACAGACACACACTGATTTGGATTAATGCCACTGTTGATTTGGTTCTGTACTCTCTCAGGAGCCCTCTCTTTGCTCTCCCTCACTTCCCCTTCCTGTCTGTAACAGGAAGTCAGCCTTTAGAGGGCTCAACTTCTTCATGTCTGTTATCAGGAAAAGGAGAGCTTGCGATGGCATTCACCAGAATTTACTGGATGAGGTGGTGTGTGTGTGCGTGCGTGCGTGCGTGCGTGCGTGCGCGCGCGCATGTTGAAGCAGGGCGCATGCTTTTCATTTTTTCACCACACTTAACTTGCTCATCTATTTTTGGGAGAGGCTGTATTTTGGGGCAGCCCAATCAACTTCGCTTGAGTAAGTCATTAAAGTGGTCCACCCATTCCTAAGTGGCAGAGCAAAGCCCCTGTCACACACCATCACTGTCCACGCTGCTGGAGCCATTGTCGAGGGCTCAGCAGTTATGCAATTGTGGTGCTCGCAGTCGAAGGTCACGGCTCAGGTCAGGTTGCCCAAACAAGCTGGAATCCAGAGAAGGCACCGTGTTTGCTAACTATTCAACAGCTCAAGAAATGGCAGTATCTCCTCATGGTTTCTTGTGTGTGTGTGTTTTTTGTTTTTGAGGCTGGTCATTATTTATGGTTATTTATTATTTTTGTGTATTTGTTAATGGATTAGAGGTCAGTGGTCCCTGACTCGCATCCTCACCTTAGCTACTTTGTTTTCTTTTGTTGGCGCTTTGCACATCGGTGATATTGTGTCATTATAGCAATATTTCAGGGGCACTGGGCCCATGCCATCGAACTGTTGACTGTAATTTAAGTTTCAGCCACATATCAGTTAAGTGAACATATTGTATTAAAGAGGCAGGACAACTGCATGAATGCAAGATTCATTCTTTCTTGTTTCGTCTCCTCTCTCTTACATATCCCCTGCTTCCCTAACTGTGTCCTCCTTAATCTCACCCTCTCTTTTTGACACCTTATCTCATTCTTATCTCCTCCTCCATCTCCATCCAGGTGGCTATAAAAATAGTGGATAAGACCCAGCTGGACGATGAGAACCTGAAAAAGATCTTCAGAGAGGTGCAAATCATGAAGCTGCTGAAGCACCCCCACATCATCCGCCTCTACCAGGTACACTCTCGCTCTCACCCACTGAGCCGACACGGCACACTGCTCACATCTTACACCTGAGACCCATGGCTCAATAGGGAAAGGAAAAATGAAGTCTGTGTTGATATAGCAGAATCTAGCAGAATAGTTAACTACCATTGTTTATTGGGTTAACTGTACAAAAGTGTTTAAGAATGTGTAGACATTGTTTGGTTTTTAAATTGTAAAATGTACATGGAAACATTACGTTGTCAGTGTATTTCATGGGGAAAAATAAAACAGTTCTTCACAAAGGAAGCAAAATATTTTTTTCTTTTTGTCGGCCAAATGGCTATGGAATGTTCATATTTTACCAACCTCTCTGTAAAATAGCATTGTTTGTTTTCTGGCTGGTATGTGAAGTATATTCACCATATATTTACCAGCATTTTGGCTGGTGGCTTGTCGTCGATGCTAATATATAACATAAATCAGAATGCAAACATAATGACCGGCCACCTTTGTCAACATTTTTTGTGCCTCTGATTCATGTCTTCATGTCACTCCGCAAGTAGTCCATTCATTTGTCACGATGTAACTTCATTCAAAGCAGAACTCCACCAAAGAGCCTGCTATCATTGCAGAAGGTTATCTGATGTCAGTGTTTCTCCTATATGCATTCTGCTGCTGGACTTTCAGCGCCACCGCAAAAAACAAAAATGATTTTTGTAGGTTTAATATCACAGGCGAATAGTGAATTTAAGTTGCACACATTGAAAGCACTACACCCCAAGTTATCTTGAAATCGATTATTATTGTCATTACTGCTATAATTTCTACAAGATACACTTGGGCTACGCTAAACGGTGTTTAAGTTGAGTGACTGAAATCCTCGTAATCCTGTTCAAAGGCTGCAACATGCGACTCATCAAACCGGGGTGAGGTTAATTTCAGGTTGGATATCCAGCGGATATTCACTCGGGTCCAGCTGTGACTTTACTGAGGTTCGCTCAGTGTTAGCAGCAGGAGGACGGTTAGCCCACCTCCCAGAGCCTCGCACTGAATCGCTGGAGACTGATTTAGGGACCGTCATTAAATTACTTGGCATACATATATTAATACAAAATAATTTCAATATTTTACATTTTCAGTATCTTCCATGTGATGTGACCCAGTGACTCCAAACCAGCAGCAGATTGTGTTAGTAAACCGGATGAATGAGACACACCTATTTTTATTGTATTTTAGTGCTTCCTCTATTTTATATGACTATTAAAATGCAGAAATTATATTTTTGTTTCTCAATAACTTTCATGTGGCCCACTGACTTCTGAAATAGATTGTTTCCATAAAAAAAATATGATAATAAAAAAAATAATACTAAAAAAGTTGTCTAATGCTCAGGAGGTTAACATATTTTCAAGCATCAATGTCAACTTTTACACTATTTTGTCTTAGATTCTGAAATTCTGAAAATGATTTGTTTTTCAAAAATCTCACCAGTAGTCACCATTTAAAGGGTTATTTTTCAAAATTTGCCCCCAGACCCCCTTAGTGTTGCTAGGTTTAGCTAACTATTTCTTTCTTAGCTGAAGCTGAACAGGACAAAATAAATGTAAAGAGAGACATAGTGGAGCCGTATATTTTCCTGCTTTTTTGTCCCTTGCCAGTCACACCTATGGCATGAGTACCAGCAGTTCAGCGACACAGCTGTCACACGCTGCTGAGGTGTTACATATCTGTGAGTCTCCCTAGTACCACCAGTCTGCTGCTTAAGAGCTTCTCTTTGGTAAGACTCAGTGGTAGAAGTTAATGTGTATGTAGAAATTGGCATTTTGTGTGATTGGGCACCACCCACAGTTTCTGAGTGAAACACCACTGTTGTGAATATCCCAGGTCTGTAAGAATTTGTCAGACGTAATGTAGGTGTAACACTTGAACCTGATGCTGAAATCCTTACATACACATAAACTCCACCAAGTAAATGGCAGTCTATTTGAATCTTGCTGTTTTTATGCCAAGCAATGCTTACTCATTCTGTTGTGTAACGGGTGAACCGCCCAATACTGGATGTTGGCCTTTCATCGGGTCTTTAGGTCCTTCTTGTTTATCATTTGTTAATGTTTTTAGGTAATGGAGACAGAGAGGATGATCTATCTGGTAACAGAGTATGCTAGCGGTGGAGAGATATTCGGTAAGTGTGTTCCCCACTGTTACCTTAATCTGTATTTTATAGATTTGTCCTTGCCTCCTCCTCTGTTTCATCGTTTGTCTGGCAGTTTTGTTAAGGAATATGTCAAAATCTATCAAATATTTTTGATTTAGGAAGGTTTTATTTTTTATTTTTACTCATGTTTGGTTCATTCACACTGCATCTTAATTTTTTTTTTAACACAGCTTGATTACATGTTTTTTCCATTATTTACTTCTTTTGTACCAATTATTTGGACAGTTGAAATGTCCTGTCTGAAACTCTGAGTCATGCCTTCTCTCTTGTTTTCTAAAGGATTAAAAATCCCTTTTGCATTACTCTTCGATGATTAATGTTGTGACTTATTAGGCCAAATCAAAACAGAAGCATAGTCTCACTTCCTATATATTGAAAGATAGAACTGAGTACCAGAATATCTATGTATAATATAAACTGTGTTTGCGTATGTGCAGACCACTTGGTGGCTCATGGGCGTATGGCGGAAAAAGATGCCAGGAAGAAGTTCAAGCAGATTGTTGCAGCAGTCCATTTCTGTCACTGCCGCAACATCGTCCACAGAGACCTAAAGGCAGAGAACCTGCTGCTGGACCACAACCTCAACATCAAAATCGCAGGTTTGTGTGTGTGTGTGTGTGTTTTCACTTAAGAATGTATGGGTGGGAAGCTTAATATAGTGGTTTTGAGATGTCTTGGTGAGTGGGCGAAGGCATGTGTCAACATGTGCTTTTGGAGCATTTTCCTGGGTTTACTCTGTAGAATAAAGCAATACGATTGAATAAACTTCTCCTCTCCCCTCCCCCTGTCAGATTTTGGCTTCAGTAACCTGTTTTCTCGAGGCCAGCTTTTGAAGACATGGTGTGGCAGTCCTCCCTATGCCGCACCAGAACTCTTTGAGGGCAAGGAATACGATGGACCTAAAGTAGATATATGGGTGAGTAGACTTTTAGGTATGCAAAAGGCCCCGCTGGGCTGCAACAGAGGGTGTAACTAGCTGCCGTGAACTTTCCAGGAAGACAAATACATAAAAGAAGAATCTAGATTGAACAAATGAACGCAGAAGAGACAGGCCCTGACGAGTTTTTGTCTTTTAAAATAAAGCACCCAATTTCTTCAAAAGACTGTAGCGGTCTGGATTTATTGATAATACAAGAGTAATTGTTTGTTTATGCCCTATTTAGGAAAGCTATTCTAATGTTTTGTTTCCTGCTGTCTTTTCTCTGTGTAGAGCTTAGGTGTGGTGTTATATGTGTTGGTGTGCGGCGCCTTGCCATTCGACGGCAGCACTCTACAAAATTTGCGGGCACGTGTCCTCAGTGGCAAGTTCCGAATCCCCTTCTTTATGTCCACAGGTAAGCCTCCAGTCGGTTCTTACTCTCTCCCATGTCTCTTTACTCCCTCCTCCAGATATGACTTTTTTACATCCCAGGGCCAAGCAAATTCTCAAGTGCTTTAATTGATTTTTAAATGTGTTCTGTGTGTGATTCTCTCTTGAAAGATAATTTCTTGATGCAGAAAAGTGGATAATTATAGAATAATTAATAATAAATATAAAACCCAATTGTCGAAATTATAATTTTGTGTAACAATTTTGTAAGGCCTGGTTGTACTTTGGTTATGGCTGATTGTCTGATTGTGAAACATCTGGGCTACTTCTTGAGTTTTGCTTTGAATGGCTGAGTGTGAGCATCAGATAATGAAAGTTAATTCATCTGTTTATTTTAGTTATGGATTATTACAACTATGCTGCTTTCTAAAAGTAGCAAGTAGTCGCACAGTGCACAGAAAGGAATATTTTACAGAATTCAAATTTATTGGGGATGCATTGATGATAGTTGTATGTATGTATGTTTGCCAATCTCAGGATTTGTTTTGATTTCGATTTTGATTCTTCGTTCAACTCAGAATTGAATTTTTGTCCCAAAACAATCATGATTCAAAATCGATTATCGTTTGAATGAATAGAAAATGGGACGCTATTTTCCATTGACTATTTTCATTTTTTAAATTGGGGTCCTTAATCTGCTGAAATGTATAATGAAACACCACTGGAAATTTAAGATAAACAATGTGCCTTTTTGTGTGAAAAAGTTAACAGCAATAATTTATAGATTTGAAAGCATTTATTCATGTATTTGTATGATATTATAAAGGGGTGTCCAGCACTGTTTGCTCCTGGCAGATTCATCATTGTACAAGATGCTGAGCAGAAGCAGGGTTTCGAGTTGAATTTGCTTGGCATTAACTGAGGCATTTTCTTCACCACAGTTTGTTAAATGTGTTGAATGCTGCAGTGTGTGTTTGTTAGCCTTTATAGCGATGTAAGCTCGTTTGTTGCTGCTGACTGCTGCTCTTTTTGTTCTCTAAACATCATTAAGATTTAGAAAATCAATTTTTTTGACAATTGTGAATAGGTTTTTTTACCTGCCTATACGTCGTGGTCCTCTGAATTGGAATTGAAAACATAAGGTTCATCACCCCTACTTGCAAGCGGTCTTCCTCATTGCCTTTGTCAAGGGCATTCATGTTTTATTTATTGCCAGCTACTGCCACAAATTGATAATCAGAGCAATAGTGTGAGAAAGATGGTTGTGAATTTTCCCACTCATGGTTCAGTATGTGCATCCTTTTGCATAATGCAAAGAAAATAGGCACCCATTCATGAAAACATTGCTCAGATGGTGCTCAAAGTGGTCAAAATTAAACAGTGTGTTTGGTCAGCTTGAATTTATGTTTGTTATATATGTGTGTGTTATTGCAGACTGTGAGTACTTGATCAGACACATGTTAGTGCTGGAGCCCAGCAGACGGTTGACAATGGAGCAGATCTGTAAGAACAAATGGATGAGACAAGGAGATCCAGACCCAGACTTCGACAGGGTGAGCCCCCACTAGAAGTGTATAGTGGTTGATGTTTTGACTCAAAGCAGGATCATGGAAAAATCATAAACCTAAAGCAAAAATTAGAAAAGAAAATTCACCTGCCTGATTTTTGTCACTGCTGTTTGGCAATGGTCTTCCCCTGTGCTGCCCACTGTATGTCTTTTTGAAACTATTTGTGAGAATTTGATGACTTCAGTTGTTATCATTGTTAGAAATATCCTTATTTGTGTCTGGCGGTGAGTTACATTAGAGGATGTTAATACCACCCATGTTTTTCCATTAAATATATGTGAGGCTACAGTCAGCTGCCAGCTAGCATAGTTTAGCACAAAAGTTGGATGTGAGGGAATTTACTAGCCTTGGTCTGTCTACCTACTAGTACCTTTAAAGTTCACTTATTTACATATCTTAACTAAGTTGTTCAATTTCTACACAAACTGACGTGTAAACATGAAAAGTATCCATTTTGCAGGGGTTATGCAGACTTTTGTCTTAACTCTGAGCTGTAACCTCCATGAATCTCTGCTGGTTGCCCGGCAAAGGCTCCAAGACAAAAAGAAAAGTTGATATTGCCAAGATGCTTTCTGGTAGCATAAGACCATTTCCCAAAACGTCAAACTAT
Source organism: Diplodus sargus (assembly GCA_903131615.1). NCBI lineage: Eukaryota > Metazoa > Chordata > Actinopteri > Spariformes > Sparidae > Diplodus > Diplodus sargus. The sequence goes on from CAEMYA010000124.1 coordinate 1,029,396, forward strand.
TCCTTCAACTTAGTTTTCACAATGGAGTTGGTGCTCTAAACTGTGACATATTTGCCACTAGCCTGAGATTTTGCTATTAACTCTCTGCTCATCTCTTCTTCCATCCAGTTGATAGCCGAGTGTGAGCAGGTGAAGACAGAAAGAGAGACGGAGCTCATCATCGAGCAGGTGCTGATAGCCATGTCTGAGATGGGACTGGACCGAGAGCGCACACTTCAGGTTGGACACAACTTAGCTGACTTGCACTGACACTCCGTTTTGTCAAGCCCTGTCTCAGCAACTTATTTCTTTCCTGATTTTACTCTCTAGTCCCTACAAACAGATGCGTACGATCACTACAGTGCCATCTACAGTCTGCTGGCTGACCGCCTCAAGAAACACAAGACCTTGCCTGTTGTTGCCCCACCCACACCGCGCTCCATTAGCTATCCTCTTAACGCTGTACAGGTAAATAATGTTGGAATGTTAGAATAATGCGATGGTGACTTTACAGCATACATATGTCAGTTTTTAATACATTTTATGATATTTTGGAGAACTCTATGTCAAGTTTTTTTTGCCGTAATCAAGCTTTATAAAGCCACCACTTAATCTTAACCGCACCCTCTCAATAGCCGATTAATCAAATGTATGACTGTCCATACTATGAATTGATAATAGGTATACATGTATACTGTATCATCAGTCTAAACCACAGCGGTCATCAAGTCTATCCACTGAATGGATTTGTTTGGCTTTAACCCACATCTGCCAATCCCACTGCACTAATGAGATTGTTCGAAAATTAGTGTGATCCTTACATGCCCTGTGTGTATGTGTGTCTGTGCGTGTCTGTGCATGTGTGTGTGTGTGCGCGCGACCAGCAGACGGATCCACAGGGTAATCCTGTTAGCATGACTGTTCCCCATGTCCAGCTCATCAACCCAGAGAACCAGATTGTTGAGGTGAGTCGACCTGGTTGCGTCAGCCTGGCAGTGGGTTGCCACCAGTGAGGGCCACCATGCCTGATAAGCAAGCTAGGTACAGGCAGGACTTTTGTTTTAGGAGTTAAAATTCTGACCATTGCTCGAACCTGACTTCTTCTAACACAGTTTGACAGTTTTTTGACGATTTGGACGTTTGTACTCACTGTCTGTCTCTGATAAATAGCCTGCTCTGAGAGTTTTCTAACTGCAAGTGTAGTCGCCGATCCATCTCATAGACTAGGATCAGACACACATAATCATACATACATGCACACACACTCAAACAAAACTCACAGAGCCTAAAATCTGACTCATAAATGCTGTGAAACAGAAGAATGTGTCAGATCACTGCATTGCAGCAGAGCTTTTGATAGAATACCTGAACGCTGAAGCATTTACATTAGAACTGAAATACATTTAAATTGTATATGCATGAACACCACACACCATGCAACACACGCTACCAAAGGTAATTGCTAATGACCAAGTGTGTGTGTGTGTGTGTATTTATTGTTTAGCCGGATGGCAGCATGGCGCTGGACAGTGATGAAGGGGAGGAACCTTCTCCAGAGGCCATGGCACGCTACCTTTCAATGAGGCGGCACACTGTGGGGGTACCAGACCAAAGGTAATGCATAAACAAAACTCTCTAACCCACAATCAGTGATGTTTCTCTTATTGCTACAGTAACAAAAGAAGATATTTTATTTTTCTCTATATCTGTGAGCTACAGGGATACAAGAGTGTAGGTTATTTAAATTGCATTGAAATCATCGATTCCATATTAGACATTAACCAGTACATGAGCTAGTTTCTAGCACATCCACATACTTTCTTCCTCCTCTTACCACAGGACAGAGATGCAGGAGGACCTCCAGAAACTGCCACCAGGTTTCCCCCGTGGTGCAGTGCCCCAGCCCCCCTTCCCCACGCTGGCCCCCACAATGGGCCAAATGCACACTCTTATGCCCACACAGAGCTTGCAGCCCACACAGCAGCTGGAGTACAAGGTACAGTCAGTTGTGTTAGATTTGGTGTGTGGTCATCAGAAGGCATATAGCAGATATTTGTACATACATGTGGAGGGTCTAAATATCTACTGTTTTTTCTCCCCAAATCTGACTCCCCATGTTTTACCCTTCAGGAGCAGTCCTTGCTGCAGCCACCTACTCTGCAGCTGCTCAACGGCATGGGGCCTCTTGGTCGAAGAGCTTCCGATGGTGGGGCCAACATTCAACTACACGCTCAGCTCCTCAAAAGGCCCCGGGGGCCCTCGCCACTTGTCACCAGCCCGGTGAGGATCTGGATTTCTGTGTGTGCATTTTGTCTGTTCTCCTCTGATGTAAACTAAAGGAGTATTGACTGATGAACTCTTTGCCCCTCTCAGCACCCTATCCCTGCAGTAGCTCCCGTGGATGAGGAGGGTTCAGATGGAGAGCCAGACCAGGAGGCAGTGCAGAGGTAACCCACGATGATGGTTTTTGGTCAAGGGCTATACTGTACAGAGGTGCTGTCTAAACTGGATTCTCTGGAGGGCCACTAACCTGTGACAGCAGTTGGATTGGTTCTGTTTAAATGTTGGAATAAGGATAGCTAGCTTAAAAATGTGTAATCTTCCGAAAACAGTTATTTTCTATTTTTAGAAAGATTTACATATATTCTCTGAAGGCTAGCTCTCAAGTCATTTAAAATGGTTCACCGTTTGTAGTTTGTGATACAGATCTCCATCACTGACTTCCCGAAAACAAACCTTTCACATGCCTGAAATGCATCAGAAACATAATAATTATACATCCAAATTCAATCCAGTTTAACTGCTAAGAAAAGAAGAAAAGTAGGGTTAAACATTGGGCTTACACAACAAATACTTGAACCATGCAGTGGATGTTTATAGACACATGCAAGAATGCAGACAGTTCCATACTTAGAACTTTTACATAGAAAGAGCTGGCATTAGGCCAAGGGAAGGACAGGTTATGGTTTAGTATGTGGAGCAGTCTTGTTGGATTCAGAAGTCCAGGTTGGGGTTTCCCAGCTGGTCCTCTTCAGACAGCACCTTCTGTAGACTTCGCTGGTGTCCTGGGTTGCTGGGAGTGAGTGCCTCTAGGCTGCTCTGCTTTTTCCCACGGGAGGTGGCCACTCTGCTGTGGTGCTTACCCCATCTTTCCTTTCTCCTTCGCGCAAGTGCCTTCTGCCACAGTTCCAAACTGAATCTGCCACCAAATCCAACCCTCCTATCTCTCAAAGTCTTTGGCCAACAACTTCTATATCTTTCTTATTTCAGCAAGTGCCAAATTATTCTCAAGACTTTCTCACCTTTCTCACACAGCTTTGCTAAACTTGAAGCTTGCAGAACCAATGATTAAAAAAAAA
>CAEMYA010000124.1:1045762-1066215 GCA_903131615.1 Diplodus sargus
CATCGGCTTCTGATCGGATGACGCCTTACGGACATGCCCCCCCTCCCTCCCCTCCTCTCAAACTTACCTTGTCACTATGGCAACCAGGGAGGAAACTACAACTACTTTGACTCAACCCTCTCTCTCCCCTCTTTTGGTTTACTTCAACTTATCTCGTTTCGGCCTTGCTTTTGTTCTCCTGCACGAGCCTGGAAGGGAAGATGGGAGGCTGCGTCTCGTGGGCTTTTTTTTTAATGGAATCTTGTTGTTGGATACACCTGGATGCACCTCCGAACCATTAAAGGGAAACATTTCAGGAGGTGACAATAGGAATGAACTGTTTGAATTCCACAGCAGAGGAAATACAAGGTTGTGGTCAGAGCGGGGCAGGGTTTGCCCACATTAAACGTGTCTGTGCCCGAAGTCGAGTCAGGTTCAAGCACAGCCCAGATGGGAGGCTACAGCACACCGGGGACCACAGCAGAAGATTGAATTCCCCCTTTTTCTCTCTCTTCTAATTTTAATTTGATTGTTTTTTCCTGTTATTTGTCCTCCCATATACAATACCCATGATTATAGAGTCTATACTGGGCTAGCAAGAGACTGTGGTGCAAAGAATAAAGCTCCACTTTGTTTATAGCGGCCAGATTTCACAATACCTGGCTGCACGGTTGACTTTTCGTATGCTTTACTGTATACATCTGAGGGCTGTAGGTGGTGTCACACAGCGCCTGTGCTTTCCATTTGCCACATGTCACTTCCTGTTTACAAACTTTCACCCTTCGTCAGAGCGGGCAGGACAAGCTGTAGCGGGTAAAATCTCTGAGACAAGAGTGGAATGCAGTGAGAGTGGGATGGTTTCGTGAAATTAACTCAATATGGTGCGTTTTGTCTGTTTCCAAAATGAGTCAGCTGCTCATTGGACAGAAAAAAAAAAGCTGGTTTCCATTTCCATTCGGCTCTCATTCGTTCCTGTTTCAGGTCTGCTCTTGTGTTTTTCTCTTCGCCAAAACTGAGATCTGGGGGGGGGGAACGAAGTGTAGAACTTGTTTGGAACTGCAGCGGAAACAGGGGCTGGAATGGAAGATGTTGCATGTGTCTTGTCCCATGGCAGGACAGAAACTCTAAATTTAAGACCAGAAGGCTCCACTTTGTCTAATATTGTGACCAGTAGCAGAGCTATTGTTTTCAGATCTGTGTGTGTGTGTGTGTGTGTGTGTGTGTGTGTGTGTGTGTGTGTGTGTGTGTGTGTGTGTGTGTGTGTGTGTGTGTGTGTGTGTGTGTGTGTGTGTGTGTGTGTGTGTGTGTGTGTGTGTGTGCGTGTGCGTGTGTGTGTGTAGGGGAGGGAAGAGCGGAGGCACACAGGAAGGGACAAGCGTGAGTGAATGGAAAGCACTGCAGATGATTCAGAGGTAACGGAGCGCTGTTTCACACACATCCTCTGCCTGATCAGACTGACCCTTCTCCTACACCCCCCCCCCCAAATCCCCTTTTTCTGTCTTAACCTTTCCATCCCTCCCCCCTCTTTGTCTTCTCTCTCCATCCCAGCCTCCCTGCTCGGCAAGCCAGCTCTCTACTGCTCTACTCCTGTTTCTTAGGTTCATTTTGTTTTCTATTGGTTCATTTTGTCCGTTTTATTTTTATTTTATTTTTTTTCGTTTCGTTTTTATGTTCATTTCTGTTGAGTACAAAAATACTAAAGTGCAACAACAATGATTAAAAAGAATATCAACCAAACTGAGATGAATAAATAAATATATATAAATAAAGAAATAATTTAAAAAGATCATGAGTCGTGTGTCTTTGTGTGAACCTGCTACATGTCCGTCTGGATTCACGAGGGTTGATTACAAACTCGTTCCCAACGTTGTCAGCTGGAATGAGGCCTGAAAATCAACTTTTCCTACAAATGGCACCTTTAACCTTTCTGAACTTGGAGTGTAGCAGTGTTGCGATGTTATGGGACAACCATAAAGGACAGTGCCAGTGTTCTGTATGTTTTACCCCTCAATCCATTTTCAAGTTTAACATTTCACATCTGTTCTCTCCGCCCCGTCGCAGCCATTGAATTTCAGTCTGACATGACAAGACTTGTGTCAAGTCACTGAATGTAAATCTGTCTCAATCCATGTAAGTCCTTGTTCGAGCAAGGACATTTTTAAAAAGATTTTTGCATGAAAATGAACTGATCGATCAACAAACAAAGTTCTGGATTGATTTTCTATGAATTGACTGTTTGATTAATCGACTGATCACTCCATCTGTGGTGATAAAGCAGCTGTAAGTGCACATTGATTTGTAGAAGTACCATGCAATAGAGGAATTTGGAGTTGAGTTCCCGCATAGGTAACAAATAAAAAAAAAAAAGGACTGTGGTGGTGTGATTGGACTAAGTAAGTACTTAATGCACAGAAGGTCTGGTTTTTTTTCCTATATGGATTCCTGAGATGTGTCCATTTAAACATTGTTGATCAACATACACACTGAGCGGGACATTTTACAGTCTAAAAATCAAATTGCCAGTGCTCTCTGGTGGACAGAGTGTGTAATGGTGTCAGTTGTCTCTGGATTACCACAAGCCTACTTGGAACTTCTGTAGCACAATTTCTTGCTCTGGCAGAACGTAGGTGCGTATCGTCGAAGATGCAAATGATGGCCCCATTTCCCATCACTTGCTTGTGTTTTTTTTAATTTTTTTTTACTGCATTTTCAAAAATGTTTTTGATATTTAGATGGCTAAACAATGCAGAATAGTCCTTTAACTCTCCAATGTGTAGCAAATACTTAGCGTTTCATTCACTGTGTCAGGTGAAAATGTGTCCCTTTACTAAAACTGAACGTGGCAGGAGTTACCTTTTTGTGTCTTGCGGTGTCCTGCCAGTAGTTACCGCTTGTGTTTACATCTAGTGATGCTGGGTATAACGTGTCTTAAATATGCTGTTTGTCTTATCAGCTCATGAAGCCTTGACGTGTTGACCTTGTCCCACAGCTAGGTGAAGAAAAAGGACATACAGTGTTTGTGTGTATGTATGTATTGCTTTTTGAACTTCCCACAAGAAAAAAAAAACAATTTTCCAGGCAGAGAGCAACTTAAAGAGCTACAGAATCAGAAACAAACTTGTGTTTATAACCCGGCAATGTGATCAGATACAAAGCGACAGCACTTCCTGAAGAGTCATTTCAACCAGTGTAGGAAACGCACCTCTTCTATAGGTAGCTCTTTTGTCTGCCTTTTGTGGCTGCATCGCTCTGCGTGCCGCTGCTCACGTCTGGACAGCTGCACTGCAGAGGCTTTTCAGTCTGAGGTAGTTGAACTCAGACACGGTGAGCCATGTGGAGTGTCTGCCTTTGTGGAGCAGGGGTTTGCTTTAACATGCCTGCAGCTGACGGACGGGAATGATGGGTGACAGGAGGAGATCTGCTCATTCCTTTTGAGCTGACAGTTTACTCTCTTCTATCCACCGCAGCTCCGTGTTCAGTCGGCTCGTGGGCAGATGAAGATTGATGTTTTGCACAAAGCTCCCTCTATTGTCTTCTGTCCTGTATATCCTCCTCTCCTCTCCTCTCTTTCCTCCTCCCTCACAACTCTGTGCCCACTCTCCTCCCCTCTTCTTTTCCTCTCTTCCTCTCTCCCTTTCCCTCTTTCCCTCCATCTCCTCATCTGCCCCCCCACCCCCCCCACCCCTACCCCACTCTCCCATCATCCAAGTGGCGGCAGCGTGACTGCCTGCGTCAGCCAGCCCCTGCCAGCCTCCGCCAGCTAGTGAGCGCTGCTACTGGAGCTGCCGTACCCTGCAGAGAGCCTTGTGTGTGTGTGTGTGGTTGTGTGTATGTGTGTGTGTGTTTGTGTGAGAGAGTGTGTATGAGTGCACGCAGATGGGAAAGCAACTGAGTCAGGGAGGGCTGCCTCTCATCTCCTCGCTGTTATCACCTTCCATCACTCTCCCTCCTCTCTCCTCCTCTGCTGCCATGGAGCTCCAGCAGGCTGAATCACAGCAGCGTCTGCAGAAAGGGCTGAGGTAATGCCGCGTGCGGTGGTGTAGGGCTTTCTTTCTCTGTTCCAAGTGCGCGCATCTGCACTGAAAAAAAAAAAAATGCCTGCATGCAGCCCTGACACGGCGCAGTATGTGTTAGACCTGCAGCGTTAACGCGTGTCCCCTCGCTTCGCTCCGATCGTAAGGCGTCCTCGACCCTTGACGTCAGAGAGCTGTAACACCTTCCACCACGCGTGCATGTGCTGGAGGGAAGCTTCTCGGCCGTCATTATGAGTGTTTCCTCGATGGCTCAGTTCCTGTTTTTCAGCTGAGGTGCTCGCACAGATCACGTGGCCCAGATTGCAAGCAAACGAGCAAGCTGTAGACATTACTCACCTCCCCCCCAACACTTACTCTGTGTGCATGATCCCGGCAGGCCTGTGGATGCTTTGTGTTGTATCGCTAATGCGAGACGGCAAATCAAAGCTGGACAGGTAGTGGATAACTGTAAAAACGAGAGGCATGTCATGTTCGAGAAAAGTCTTTACTAAAAGTTTTGTGTACCGCTGTCTGCTCCTTTAGGCTTATGTCTTGATCTCACCCGATCGATGTCATGTGTCTTAAAGGTCCCATATTATGCTCAATTCCAAGTTGTTTGTTATTGTGTTGTGCTGGGGGTGCGGTTGAGGGCGGTGACTGTATAGTTGTGACATCACAACCTTACAGAAGTCCTGACGGTCCGTTTGAAGGCACAGTTTCTCAATACGGACTCTTTCGATTGAGCTTTCTACGACGTTTGCAGTATTTGTATAGCACCTAGACCCGGGCATGGACATCTCGCTTCCTATCATATGGGACCTTTAAAGGTTGAATTCACAAGAATCATAAACCAATCATAAATATCCTTGTTTACCACCAGTGGGATTGAGCCGTGCAGCTAGTCTTGGTGTTAAGCGCCCGTATGTTTTTGTGATATCCTCAGAGATTTCTGCTGTTGGTTCCTCTGGATAATCCCTAAAATCATTACGGGCGAGTCATTTTCCACATTTACTCTCTTCTCGGAGCAGGTAGATGTGTATGCTTGTGCTGCGCTCCGCTGGGCCAGTATGGAGCGCGTGTGTCTGAGAAGATGGGCGTCGGGCTCTGCTGTCGTGTTCCTTCACACGCTGGCCTTGTCCTGGACAGGTGAGGCACACGGTCTCCATCACCTGTTCCTTTTGCTGTACTGAAATTCAACAAAATCATACCTTTTGAAGAGTTGACATAAGGTCATAAACATGGCTGTTGTCTCGCCCAGTTTCAAGCAAACCTTGTCCTTAATCTTGTAAATGACTCGAATAAGGTTTATATTCAGGTAAAATGTCTTATTTTAGAGAACAACATACTGAATGTTCATGGTTTAATTAACTCATTTCATTTAAAAGTAGTGCTGGCAACAATGAGTGTTAGCTGTCAACACTTTTCAGATAAAAACTGAAAAAAATCCCTTTTAAAGACCCAAATTTACAATGTCTGAACATCAGCCCTTTGGTGTACATTGTAGTTCCAGTGTGTCAGATTTAGTGGCATCTTGCAGCGAGGCTGCGGATTGAGACCAACAGAGTACCCTCCTCCACTCATCTCGCCAACACTCTAAAGGCCAGTGTTTAGTTTGTCCATTCTTGGCTACTGTAGAAACATGGCGGTGCAACATGGTAGCAACTCTGTAGATATGAAAGGTTCCTTCTAATGTAATGAAAACACAACAATTGTCATTTTCAGGTGTATATACATGAATGGAAGCATAATTATAAACATTGTATTTCCATATCAGCCCCTAAATCCTACACAATGGTCCTTTAAAAAATGCATTCTTGCTTGCTGAGCCTCAGCGTTAGGGTAGCTTAGCAGACAGCTAGCCTGGCTCCCTCTGAAGGCAACAAAATCCACCTAGCAGCACCTCTTAAGATCACTAAATAATATGTTGTGAATTGTTTTTAAAAACAAAAAAACACAAACTGAAGTGTAAAAACAATACGTTTTGATTTTGAATAGGCTTGAAACAAAGAAAACTTTACCTGGCCTGAGGTAGTCCAATGCATAATCCTGCACAAAACTATAAAAGGTTGATTTTACCCTTTGGTTTTTGTACCTATTAAACACATAAGATTTATTATGGTAATTAGTGAGCTTTAAAGGCGCTGGTATGAGAACTTGTGCTGTTTTCCCCTGCTCCCATTCTCTGACTTAAGCTAAGCTAACTGGCTGCTGTCTGTAGCTTCATTTTATAAAGAACAGATGTGAGAGTGATATCAATGTAACTCTACAGGAAAACCAATAAGCATATTTCAAAAAATGTCTAACTACTCCTCACGCTTGAAATATCCGTGTAGATTGACCTTAATACATATCACATCGTCACTAATCCTGACTATGACATCATCACTAATCATGTACTCACAGGTGCGATTGAGCCCGCCCCCAAAATCGACGGACGGCACCGTGCAGCTCTGACGCTGCAGGAGAACATGACACACCGGTTCAACTGCCAGTCAGACGGCTGGGATCCCCGAGCCCCTCCCTTGCTGACCTGGTACCTGAACGGTGAGCAGCAGAGAGCGCCGTCGCCCAACCGTGGGCGCCTGGTGATGACGCCGCAGAAGGATTCTGAGCTCATGAGACGTCACAATAGCACTTTCGCTCTGCGGGCCAGGAAGTGGGACAGGGAGCTGGTGTGTGTCGCATCAAACCCCAGAACAGGAGAGAGCTACAATGCCACGATCACGCTCAACGTCCAGTGTGAGTCTCCGCTAAATGCTTCAGGACTGTAAGTGGAGCCAGGTATTTTCTGTTGATACGGTGATTAAAGTGCTGAGTCGTTCCTCTCCTCTGTCTCCCAGTTCAGCCAGAGATCCTCAGGGTTAACGCCCACTACAGTGAAACCTCAGACCCTGGCCTCTCCCTGGTCCTCTTCGCCTTGGTGCGGTCCAATCCGCCAGCCACCATCACCTTCGTGGACCAGTCCGGCCAGCTGGTGGCCAACACCTCCGACTTCCTCATCCTGGACTCGCGAAGCTACCCCTGGTTGACCAATCACTCGCTGAGGGTCGCGCTCAGTAGCCTATCTGGGAATGTCTCGCTGAACGCCAGCAACAGTTTGGGAACAGCGCAGAGCAACCTCACACTGACGGGTGAGTGACGGTATAAGGCAACAGGAGAGTGATAAGGTCTCTCTTATGCTAAGCTAACCATGTCCTGGCTGTAGCTTCATAGTCATCATAGAGACTACAGAGTGGTATCAATCTTCTCATGGCACGATTCCTTCTGCTCTCTCTCTTATTCTGCCCCTAGAGTTCCTGCAGTCTCGCGTGGAGGTGCCCATGCTGGGAATAGTGACCGGAGGAGCCATGGCCTTCATGGCCCTCCTCATCCTCAGTCTGATAGTTCTCTGCCTCATGCAAAAAAACAAGAGCAAGTCCTTTGGTGAGGCTAGAGTGCGTTTGTGAGCACGTCAGCTGGAAGCGTTGTGACTGCAGCATGCACTGCACCACGTAGCACTGTCGTAGGGTAATGCATCTGTTTGTATTGTGTTACAGATGAGCCAGTGGAGATTCTGATGACCAAGAAAAGGTAATCAGAAATCGGAATTCTGTCATTGGATATGTGTGTGAACCACTTTAGTAGAATATTAGAGTGGAGAGCAAGTGAACGGGCCAACAAGACTGGTTTAAATCCAGTCAGCACCCCCGATTGGTTAGGACTAGGAGAAGATCATCTCTAGGCCGACCTGGTTCTGCTGCCACAAACACGGCTGGAAACTGTCTCAACATCTCGTTAAAGCAATCCAGCTTTGTTTCCACAAACGTGGCTTGAAAATGTCCCGATGTCATGCTTATAGATGTTGAAACACTGTCCTGAACAGTGGTCTCTTGCTTTGCAGCCACCTCACCCTGCTGTCATGCCTCCACCATCCCTGAGTACCCTCCACAAAAAGCTGGAAGCCAGGACGTTAAACCGCAACGCGCCATTTTAATACTTAGGCAAACGAGATATATACGAGGTGCTGTTGTAAGAGGTGCTGACGGGCAGATTTTGTTACCGTAAGCCAGGCTCCCTATTTCCCTGTTTGAAGTCTGTACGGTAAATCAGGCTGACAAGCTGCAAGCATGAGCTTCATATTAGCATTCGGGCAAAAATTTAAATTGTAGCTTTTCCTAAAATGTTGAACCATTCACTTATTCAGAGTCACGGCAATGCACCTCACATTTTGAACGCTGGTCACAGTTACAGCAGCAGGTGTCCTGCAGACGATTCCGTAATTCTAATGTGCTGAGAGGGTCAATTAAAACAATACAGTTGACACAATCACATCCACCTGTCTCTGGTAAAGACTTCAAATTTAATTGATGATGACAATATTCATATGAGATTTAAGTCTCGTATTGGGATTTTAAAGTGTAACTCCACAATCTCCTTTTCTAATCTTCAAAGCTTATCTCTTTTTTCTTGACACCACACTGACACTGTATCACACACCTCTCCCACAGCTCATCTGATCATTTCCATCTCGGCATCATAAGTGATTTGGAAAGAAAAACACTGATGAAAGCATTTTTGCGCTCTTATGAATACTTAATGTCCATCCTGCAGACCGATAACAGGTCTAATCCGAGCTGGATATTTCTCTCCTTTGCATTTCCTGCGCAGCGACTCCGCCAATCTGAAGGCAGAGAAAGTTGAGAAGGCCCAGATCCCCCGAGAGAACATGTCTCTGCCGTCCAACATGCAGCTCAACGACCTCAGCACTTTGAGAAAAGGTAAGAAGACGCAACACCCTCACCTCATACACAGATGGTTGGGCAGACATCGGCCTGGCACAGTACGCAAAATACATTTAAAGGTCCCATATTATGAAAAACACGTTTTCTCTGGTCTCTACATATATCAGCTGTGGGGTGGTGGTGGGGGGTGGCTTGGTGGCAAATGAATTTCCCCTTGAGGATTATTAAAGTGCAATCAATTAATAAGCTGGTCCTCCCTGACCCGCCAACTCCCAGAATGAGGAAAACAAGCAATTCCTGCATGGTCTCAGCAGCCCTTCCACTGGTAAAACGGCGCTCCTACAGGCTGTTCAGATTTAGCTCCTTTCGTTACGTAAGGACAGGAGAGATTTGCGTAGGCCGGTCTCCTCTGCATAAGAGATAAGAGGTATCCGAGAGGGGGGCGTTTATACCCGAGGTGAAGTTTGGTGTGTCCAGCCATAAGAAAGCAGTGTTTCACAATGTTGTCACTCAGAGCTAGACACGCAAATTACTCCGTTGTTGGCTGTATTAAATCAACATCAGTGCCTATATTCTGTCCCAGCTACAGAACAACAGAAGAGACAGTGGTTGTGTTTCATTTTTAATGACACCGTGCCGACTACGCTTCCTGTTAGTCAGTATGTGTGTGTGCTAAGCACTTCACATCAGACTGCTTCAGTAACGAGGGTCAGTACAAAGCTGGCTTTGTCTCAACACTGACCCTAGTAAAAGGATCAGTCCCAACCATACGGGACCCAGCAACTGCACCCGAGCCACAGGTAAGTGTCACCACATTTTGATAGTAATTACAGTTGCCTACGAGTTCTAATGAAGTCAGCTATAAATTGGCTAACTAGTTAGCTACGCTTCGGTCCACTATGCAATGGCGTTTGAAGCGAGTTTAATGTTAATAATATTACGATGGAGTTTGGTTGTCACAGTAAAAAGTCTGGAAACGTGCAGACTGGAGACAGAGACGATGCGAAGAGAGTTTGGAGACTGTGTTTGAGACAAACACAGCTTTCGCTAGCTGTTAGCCATTAGCTACATGGTAGTTATTGTAACAACATATATGAACATACTAACATTATTAGTTAGCACACTAACCATTTTGAAACGTCCTGCTGCAGCCACAGAGTCTGTACTTCTTCAGGAGCCTCTCCTTCTGGGTCCGATTCTGGGTCAAACTGGTATGGTTGAACCATCTCGGCGAGCCATAGCGATAAATCCACTGCAAAACATTAGCACGTGCTACCCCCAGAGCAAGCGGCATCCTCTCCCTGACAGTGATGTAGCAGGCAAGTAGGCGTTGACAGACGGAGCTCATTAGCATTTAAAGGTGCAGGCACAGAAACAGCCTGCTCTCAGTAGAGCTCACTTGAGCGACTTTTAGACAGCTGAAATTCAGGACCAGGGATGGGTTTGGGGCAATGCATATCGAATACAGTGTTGTTGGACCTCTGACAGCTGTGTGAAATTGATGAACAACAGCATAATATGGGACCTTTAAGTATCTGAATATGCATTACAGGAAATATGAAGATATTTCTGAATCGCTGGGTCGAATTAAAGGGTTAGAAGATGGCACAAGTGTGGAGGTTAGCTCAGTTGAAACACAAGTCAGTCAATAAACAACAATCAATAGGAAAATATCTGTCATTTTCACGATCAAAGCCCAATGCAAAGGGCAGGAAAAATGTATTGAAAGTCAAATAAAGTGAAGCATCTAATACACTGCTAAACTTTAAAGGGGGCAGTGTGTCATTTTGGGGAAGAAATTCAAACTCCGAATTTTAATACGAATTTTAATGAGGTAAAATTACAACCTCAAAAATATTTATTTTTTGCACAAGTGAATAAACAGACTGTTCTCAGAGGAAAATAGCGTCCAAGAACTCTGTTTTTACGCCAGTAAAGGTGGCAGGGTCCGCCACGTATCGACAAAGTACACCAGTATGAAATCGTGTTGTCCGTCTGTTCATTCAGTCATAAAAAAAAAAAAGTAGTTTGTTTATTTAGTTTGTTTTGGCATAAAAAAAAAGATCTTTCTCTTCTTACTTTTAGCTTTTTAATTTTATTAATTGATGTGTCCCACAATTTGCTAAAAATATCCTTGAAAAGAACTGACATGCGATCATGATTCTACTTAAAGGAAAACTACTGGTGCAACTTTTAGTCCTCTAGTCGGTGCGCATCGTGTCAGCTGTAAGGTTGATCTGCAGGCAGGCAATGCAAAAGGTGTTAGATAGTGACCTTTACAGGTGTTAGTCGGTGGAACTTCTTAGTTTCTCTTTCTGTTCCGGCATTTCTTGAGGCCAGCGGTTTCCCCCGTTTCCAGTCTTCAGCCTACGCGTAAGCTAGCTCTGTATCTCCCGGCTGTGTCTTCAAAGCAGCAGTCTGACATTTTGGGGAATATGTCTGTTTGTTTTTCTTCCAGACAACCTCTCAGTTTCTGTCAGTCAGATATGGAGCTACAGCCAGCGGCAGCTAGCTTAGCTTAGCCCCGAGTGGGAGTAGGTGGAGACGGGCAACGTGGCAAAACAAATTCCCCGTGCTAGAACCTCTGAAGCTCAATAATTAACACGTTACGTCTCATTTGTTTAATCTGTGAAAAAAAAAAAACAGAAGGTAAAAAACCAGAAAACCTGTGGGAGGATTACCTAAAGATATTTATCTCCCCATCTCCGTGCTATGGCTTCATATTTAAAGTCACAAGAGGGGTATCGATCTTCTCATCTAACTTGCAGCATGAAAAAGTAAACTGTAAACAGCCCCGACACAATTCCTTCGAGCTCACCCTTACGTCTCCTTTGCATTCTCCATGTTCCCTGCATCACTCCTCGTAGCCCGGGAGGCCGCCCAGCAGAACAGCGTGGGAGAGATGAAGAAAGAGGAAGAGGAGGAGGAAGATCTGTCTTTAGCCTACGCCGCCAGAGGTCAGGGAAAAAATACACTGTGCTACTGTTGCATTTTTCATTATTTACACTTCAGATTCAGTGTGGGGGAACAGCAGTGTTTCGCCTTGTCGTGCCGTGTTCTTTTCTGAACGCTCCCCCCCCTCCCCGCTCCCCTCGATGGTTCCCAGGTTTTGCCAGGTATCCGATGGTGGGCTACATCTACAAGGTGAACAGCACAAGCAGCGAGGAGATCTGGCTCTGACTGACCTCGAAGTCACACACCGACGCGCACACACTGTGTGCAATGCATGCAAAACGACTTCCAGCGGTGCAGCTCTCCAAGGAAAAACCCCAAAACAACTGCCAGTCAGCCACTCAACCGCCTTCAAGCTGGACCAGGGTGACCAGATCTCACCGTATTTCTTGGGGGAGGGCCACATGCAGTATCAGCTCACTCCGTGGCTCGTCCGTGAACTTGACTTTCTCGCTCACGCAACGAAAAACGTCGCCGTCTTTGTCTTTCTGGATCGAGTGCTCCGGTCCATACGCAGCTGGTGTGTTGTCCCAACAATGCAAAGTGCGAACTCGACGTAAAAATACTCATATTCTGTATGTTTTGACTTGATTTCCACGTAATCACATGCTCATGGTGTCCCCCCTCCCTGTTGCATTATTGGAATGCATTAATCGTCCTATGCTAACATCGGAATGTCCAAGATAGTGTCCCGTGCGTGAGATTTTAATAACCCAAATAAAACGGCAAATAACTATAGAGTATGTATTTGTATAAGGACATGTAACAGGTCATGTACTGTATATTTGTATGCATATGTATATGTGTATAAAAGAGGGCGTCTAATAAAGATAATATTGAAATTATATGGAGTGATTACTGGGCTTGCTGCGGCTGTGTTAGCACTCACCAGGGGGCGCTCTGATGTTCTTTATAAGCCGGAGCATCCCTGTTAGTCATGAGGGTGCTGTGTGTTTCTGACATGGTGCTGGTGACGAGTGTGTGTTGTGTGCGATGGTGAAAGCATTGTCGCATTTAGCGAAAAAGAAATGTGATCCTCATTTTTTTTTATAACAACGGCAGGTGCACGAGCCAAATAATGCATGTCTTTATGTTTTACTCTATAAGAGTGTGTTTGTTTGTGTGTGTGTGTGTGTGTGTGTGTGTGCGCCAGGTGTTAGCTCTAGGTCACAGGTTGTTGTGGCTTTTCTTCAGACAGGAAGCGCAGTTGTGTTGTGGGAACGTCTCTTTGCTCTTTCTCTCTCTGTGCTGCTCCTTCTTTGCTCAACAGGGAATGCACATTCACAACACACGGGGAATTGAAATATTCATCCAAACACACACGTTCGTGTCGGTGGTCTTTGTTTTTACCAGAGGGAGCCGCTCCACACGTCTCCCAAAGCGACTACGTGGCCAAGTAGCCAAGTCATTTCAGCGAATATAAGGGCTGGCTCTGACATTGTTTCCGCCATGTCAGTGTGAAGAGTGACTCAGAGGGTTGCTCCTGTGGAAAATGTGTAAGCTGCCTCGACAGAAATTAGAACATTTACATTTACATTTAGGGCATTAAGCAGACGCTGTTTTTCAAAGCGACTTACAGTTAATACATTTGTCACAAGAAAGAAACCACAGCATCCCTGTTGATAAAGTAAAAAAGAAAAAAATAGAAACAATTTTCAAGCCCTCATCTGAACATGGTAGCTGCTATTTATCAGTGGGGCGAGGGCATAGACTCCTGTGGAATTAGTGAAGTTTCAACATCTCCCTGAACACGGGATAACAATAATGTGAAGCCCTGTGAATTAATGAACAATTCACTGTCACTGCCTTCCTGCAAAAAATGTGCTAAATATTACGTACCAGTTTTAGTTGAATCCATTGACACATTTGTTAAAGAAATCCTTTATCCAAAAGTGAACATTCTGTCATTATCTGCTCACCCCCATGTTCAAACGTTAAAAAAAGAAACAGAAAAAGCCGTACATTGGCTCCATACAGCTTGTCCCGCGTAATCCAAGTCTCTGGAAGTACTGGGCTCCAAACGCCGATGCAAGGTTGAGCACGTGCCACCGATTCAAACGTTGCTTTTAGCTTGGTTGCTGAAGATTTCCGCCTGCAAAAAAAAAAAGGGCAATAATATCGCTTTCATAAATCAGTGGGCTCCCTGGAGCTTCCATAGACTTGGATTGTGTCGGATTTCCTTTATTGTTGCTTTATTAGCTTTATAAAACAAATCCGCAGCTTCTTCAGCGGTTTAGGAGAATGCCGCCAACACTGTTGTGCTGCGAAGCTCCAAGAGATAGTTTTGTGCAGTACAAAAACTTCACCTGACTTTCCATCAGCACTAGTAGATAATGAGTGAATTTTCATTTTTGGGCGATTCTTTTCTTTAACATTGTCAGTGGAATTGTATTTAGTTCTTTTAGTTGAGTTAAGGTAGCACACTGTAAAAAATTACTTCATTACAAGTAACAATCTTGAAAATGATCATGTTACTTGAGTGAAAAAGTGGTTTTTTTGTAGCTAAATGCACCTAAAGTACTATTATATTATATGACCTCATCAGATTATGCTTATAACAAACGCATCTAATGATCTAATGCATTGTTATGTGCGTAAAATCTGAATTTGTTGTGCAAGCTTGGCTTCAAATAGATGTAGGTGATTTAGAAGCCTCATGTTTCTGTCCAAATTTCCAAAACAGCATGAGATGAAACATAATTTAAATACTGAGGCAGACGCACTGAGTTATGTTCCGCCGGCGTTTAACGTATGGTGTCGTTGGCTGAAAGTCACAGAGAGTCCTCCAGATGCAGAAATCAACAAAGCCTGCTGAGACGGAAAATAAACCAATCACACTCACTTCCTTCTCTCCCTCACACACACACTCACACAAACACACACAACCACACACACACACACACACACACAGACTGAGACACTTCAACAGACGGAGACGGGATACTTTGACATCAGGGAGACGACGGCTCTTTATTCTGAGGTCAGGACTTTTCATTTCAAATTTTTGCTGAATATCGTATTTTAGTTTCAGTTCATCTCAGACTGTGTTTGTTGCACTTTATGTTTTGATGGTGACCAAATGATACATTTGTTTTGATAAATCAAAATCACCTTAACTCACAGTCTGAGCTTTTACCACAGATAAGCCGAGCGAACTTTATTGAAATGACGCCTGCTGTCTTCACTTATCTGTTACAAAAAGCTGAATAAAATGGTCGACAGGGAGCAGAAAATGGCGCCCTTCCTGTTTTCTGTCTGTGTGCTCGCTTGCTCTTACTGTGACCTGAAATGTCTCCTTCTGTCATCAGCAGAAGTCGGAGCAGAGAACACACAATGAAATACCAGAGCGCTCTGCCTGCCTGCCTGCTGCTGCTCTGGACGCTGACCGGTAGGCCTCTGCCATGATTCTTGTTTCTTGTTGACGTGAAATCAAAATTTGAAAATCAGTCGGGTTTGATGAGCAACAACAGACCTTTTGGTTTTTTTACTAGTAGGAAATTGTGTGCGAGTAAATGTTCTCATGTTTCTCTCCAAATTTCTCCCACAGCGTTTGTCAGTGCAGAAGGTAAGACTGCTTCCACAGTTAAAGGGGGTTGTGTTGTTCTAACTACATGCGTGGAAAATATGTTTGAATGGGCCTTTATGACAGTCTACCTGCGGTTCTTTTGAACGAGCATTTCAATAAACAACCAATAGTGCAGGTGTATTGTCCGTCATGTTGCCGTCTCTTTTTCCCACACAGGGCCAGCAAAAGGTGAGATAAAAGTGCAGACTATCTCTGATGGGATTAAGCTGTCATGTGCGGAAGGAGAAATGAGGCTAGTAACACAAACGGAAAGTAGTGCATCCCTTGAGCTGCCATACAAAGACAACAACACAGGAGAGTACGAATGTGTGGGAAAAGTCGGTGAAGAAATCCTATCCAAAATCTATGTGAAATTTCGCTGTAAGTTCCTCGATCACTTGCATTTACAATGTTTTTATGAGGACAGTATTTTTGACACTAACCCCGCTTTGGAAATGTCAGATTCTCAAGACGTGTTTCTTGTGTGTGTGTGTGTGTGTGTGTGTGTGTCCAGCCTGTGACAACTGCATAGACCTCGACGAGGGAACGATAGCCGGACTAGTTACAGGAAACGTGGTGGCTACGATCGTGATTGGAGTGGCCGTCTATCTCGTTGTGTCTCAGACGCGGATCAGTCCAAACACCTCTAACAAGAAGAGTAAAAACTATCTATCTATCTATCTATCTATCTATCTATCTATCTGTAATGAATAACACACGATTGATTTTCAGACGTGTTCTCTTGTTTTGTTTCAATAGTCTGGTGCCCATGTGAACTACAGCTCTAGACTCCAGACTTAGTGAACGTTGACAGCACATCAGAAAGGGATGTTTTAATGTCCGGTATGAACCGGAGGAGTGATCACAGAGAGCAAAACCTCTTCCTTTGTTCATATGGGCGCCTGTCGATACATATGAATAAATATTTTTTTTACATTCAGAACTGCTCGTGTAGGTGAGATACATAATCAGTCATCATGGCGTACTCTAAAGTGGAGACCGAGAATCCATTTTGATGACCATTTTGTGCAATAGTGGTATCTGGTTGAAATATGATCATAATAGATGAGAAACTTGAGACCACTCACTTGTCTGTACAGTGAACACAAAGCATCCTGAGGCAGCCGGTCAGCTGTCTGCTGCAAAGGCTGGTCACAGTGCAGCTACAGCCGCAGACAGCCGACCTGTTTATCGCTCTGCTTGCTGATTATTTGTCATTTGTTATTTGTATATTAATATATTTTCAAAACTTCTATCCTCAGGCTCTGATCGACAGCATCTTGTTTCAAACGAAATGCCCCGAGGTACCAATGACCATTATCAGGTGAGCTCAACTGTGCGGAGCCGTTCAAGCTGGCATGTGTGATCATCACGAGTAAAAATGAACTCATGTGACACTTTTTCTCTTTGTCCCTTCTCTTTCTTCACTGCGTCATTCCGTCCTCAGGAACTGAACCCCAGAACTCGTCAGGGCGACACTTATGGAGTACTTCAGAAATAGTAGAGGGGCGATGGATCGCTGCCTGGGAGTCCTGCGACTGAAGACACAGTCTCCACATGTCCTCACAGCCCGAACCTCTGCAGGAGGGGAACGTCTGTCCCTGCATCTGTGACGGCTGTCGCTCAGCCCTGGTGTATGTTTCTCTGTATGATGCTGTTTTTGCTTAAGATCTTATTTTTTTACATTGCCTCTAAGATGTCACTCTCAGTAGACCGCTCACATAATGAGTGACTCATTAACCTGTTGCCAAATGTCGTGGTTTTACCATTTATGAGCCGCTGTTCTCATCGTGGTCGCTGTCTAATAAACCCCGTTTGATATTTTTATTCATTGTGTATGTTTTCTGTGAGTATCTGTAAGTACGGCTGCAACTTCATACACTGTACTGCGTGGCTTAACAATGAAGTGTTGATTTTGGCAAACAACGCTGGGATTTGTCATTGTGCAAAATGAAACATTTAGGAATAAGAATGTTCTGTCTCGTCGTGGTGGAAGGTGGCTAAGTACATGTGCTCAAGTGCTGTTTTCACAACTTCAAAATTTGCTACTCCTATGATAAAAAAAGAAATAAAACAAACAAAAAAAATAAATACTTGATGCCTCCTGTCATGTTTCAGACGAGTTGTACACAGCTCCATAAAACAAGACATTTCCCATTCCATGACCAGTCAGGTGGTTTCACTGAGATATTTTTTGAGGCTTAAAAAGGTCTAATTATTCAAATGTTCATAAATGAAGCAAATTAAAAGGTCTGTTATATTATATTGATATATAGACTCCATTGTTTTGGTTCCCTGTGCTTGTTAATTCCATCATGAACCTGATCTCTCGGTTTGGAACAGCTGCATTCAAACAACTGAAATTCACGGCAGCTACAACAGTGGCCAACACACTGGCCATTCACTGTTGCATCAATATCAATGTAATTCTATAATATATAATAATATATCAGTCACAGGGGCCTTTTCTGTGCATGATGAGCACTTAAGCTTTTGATACTTTATAATTAAGAAGAGTTATATTTTAATATTTTTTCATGCAAATGATCAGTTTCTGATTTCATATATCATACTTTTTCAATAACAGCCAATTTAAAGCAACATTACCACACATTTTGTGCAATTTGACGCCCCCATATTTTGTGGGTGCGACACCGCTGTAATCGACACAAATCCCAGGTCTGTAACAATTTGCCAGACGTAATGTGGTTGCCAGCTGCAAACAAACTGTATGTACGTCTGTGATCCTCCCCCTCTCACTGAAGTTACAGAGTGCAGAAAAGAGTGATGGGGGGGCAGAGTGGCTGAGACAGAGACACCATTCACACTATTAGAAGACACTGTACCATCGGAATGATTTTGAGGCTGTTATTTTAAGTTATAAAAAATAAAACTGAATAAAATAAAATGAAATTAAATAAAATGAAGTGTCATTACGTCACAGAACCTTGCTTTGGTGCCAGACTATGGTGTCAGTGATTATCGGTCGGACCTGCCCCGTTTAGTCACTATGTACTATATTATCAGCTCCATTAATCATTTTGTGAGAAAAAAAAATAGTCGTTAAGCCGCTCTCTGAAGTGTGTTCTTTCATTTTCTGAAGGCGTTTCTTCATCAGAATTCATACGACATAGATCTGTTGGGTTCTCTCCATTCACCTCCCGTAGACTTCAGCTGACACCGCAGTCTGGCGCCAAAGCAAGATTCGGTGATGAAATGACACTTCCTTCTTTTTATTCATGGTTTTAGTTCAATTTAATCTCATTTGATTTTATTTAACTAGTGCATTGACCGTAGGAAATATGTATTCCTATAGAAAAGTGGGCGGTTAAGAAGCTTTTTCATGGATGGCTGAATGAGGCTGTTTGAAGGTGGGACATCAGGGATATTTTAGGTTTGTTGTGAAATCCGATATTCCAGGGTATAATTGGCCGTTTTTGACTATTTTTGATTTTGCCATTATATTTCACCTTAAAAACTACTTACTTGGTGTCATTATTGTCAGCACAACCTCACATGTGTGACTGTACAGTTATTTTTTTTGACATACTGTATTAACACTATGGACCTAAAATCACCAAAAAACTCAATAAAATCCGATTAGAAAAAGTTCGATTTTTTTACTGCGAAAACCACAAATATGTTTAACGAACCATTTTGCAATACTTGGAATGCAAATATAAATTGTCATTTGCTAAATATATGCATAAATGTAAAAAATTTACCAAGTTATATGTAACTATTTACATTTAAATGCAGACAATGCTCAGGTCTCACTTAGCTCCTTCCAGCTGAATGAAGAGCTGCACTGCCTGCTCCACATTCAGCCTCTCCTCATTGTTTTGACTAATTAAACAAAAAAAACAAAAAAACGACTCCACTACACACTAAACAGTACATAAATGTCACAAATCTATCAACTCTCAAAACTTGCTGTCGCTGTCCCTCGCACAACTTCCCCTGTTCCTCAGCAACCAAATCACGTGGTTTGCCGTATAATTTTGTGATTGGTTGGTGTGGTGCCATTTTCCACCAATAGGGAAGGGAGTAGCACAGACCGTTTCTTCCTGCGAATGCGCAGTAAACGTGACGGCAATGTTCGAGAAAAAGCATGGCGGACATTATTTATCATAAGTCCGGTTTTACTTGGCCTATCAACACGATTTAAAAACTGGTATATAGTTTGAAGGTCGGACCAAAACATACGTCGGAACTGAGACTTGCTGCTATGTCATCTTAAATTGGTCACGAGACACACCGGAGCGTGCGTCGACTCAGGAAGTGGGGCATTGGGGTGGGCTAGCAGCTAGCTTCACACGAACATCCACAGATTCCGATTCCAGTTTGTTGTCCTCAGTTTGTTGACCTCGCGTATCTCTTCAGACCCAAACATGCACCTAGCTTGTGCCGCTGCAGCTATAAATCTGCTTGTTTCTTAAGGTGGGCTCTGCAGTGATTGGCTCTGGTGCGCAAGTGACTATGGTGGCTATGGTTAGCAGTGGTAGCAGAATTTGTAAAGCGTTTATGAAATATCTCTCTATAATAGCAAGGAATCTCTGTCTGTCTGTGTGTGTGTGTGTGTGTGTGTGTGTGTATGTGCCTCAAATATCTCTGGGGATCAGGATCAGTCTGACCTGAGACTTTCAACATGGCTGCCGTTTGGTTCAGTGTTGTGCGACTTCGCATAAGTTTGGACTGCAATGATACCGTGAATAAATTATTTCATAAACGCTTTACACCTTCTGGAGCATAGTCTAGCGGAGCCCCCACAGTGACATGCGCATTAGAGCCAGTCACTGCAGAGCTCAGGACTACGACACACATTAAGAAACAAGCGGATGTATACCTGTGGCAGCGCGAGCTGGTAAGGCCGGTGGTTCGGTCCCGTTGTGTTCTGTGCATGATCTAAACTGACTGTTGTGGATTAATGAGACCAAACGAGACCGGACCGTGTCTGTTCGGGTCTGAGGAGATGCGGAGACGCGCGGACAACAAAGTGGAAACGGAATCTGTGGATGTTGGTGTGTAGCTAGCTGCTAGCTGCTAGCCGCTAACCAACCTACACAGCCCACCTCCCGAGCTGACTGATCGGACGCACCGACCTGTACAAAACCGGACTCAAGGTAAATAATGTCCGCGACGCTTTTTCGTGAACATTGCCGTCACGTTTGCTGTGTGTATGGTGCAGAAGAAACGGTAAAAATGGGCTTTTGTCACGAAAGT